>JASPKZ010010321.1:0-75480 GCA_030220185.1 Diploptera punctata | reverse complement strand
TGGGGGAAGTTGACGTTAATGATTCATAGGGTTGAAGTCTATACCTGGTCTATACTAGATGTAAAATCACCGGAACATAATACAGTTCCGTCCCTTCAAGTGCTGCTCAAAGCGCGCGACGGCCAATGAGAGATATAAATCGTTGAATAATAAATGTATTATTATGTAGAACTAGCTAATACCCGGCATACGTTGCTACACCTAAATAAATTAAAATTAATGTGATTTTATGTTTAGTTGAAAAACTAATTGAATAGGTGTATAGTTGAATAAGTATATTCCGTCGGAATATAGCCTGATTAAAAATTTATATCATTAATATTTTTAGTTTTGGACCAAAGAGAGATGAACAGACAGGTGAATGGAGAAGACTACATAACAATGAACTGCATGGTCTTTATAGGAAGCCAGATATAATAAGAAGAGTTAAGTCTCGTAGACTGCGATGGGCAGGACATGTTGCACGTATGGGGAACGAAATACTTGCATGGAAGCTTCTTGTAGGAAAGCCAGAGGGAAAACGCCCAGTTGGTAGACCAAGAATGAGGTGGGAGAATAATATTAACTATGATTTGAAGGAAGTAGATTATACAGGGAATGATTGGAAATCATTAGCTCTGGATAGGGATGTATGGAGAGCTTATGTCCGCGCGGCCATGAACCAACGGGTTCGATGGTGCCAGTGAGTAAGTAAGTATATTTTTAGATGTCCCATGCTCATTACCCGGCGTTGCCCGGGAATCTACTTACCCGATCTTTGCATAAATGAGCAGTAAGTTATAATTCGTTATTGTGAGTTATCCGTAAAAGAATATCCACCCGAGAATCTACTTACCTCGATGTTCTTAGCATCAATAAAACACAAACATGAGTATTGTGAGTTATCCGTTAAAGATAAACATTTGCTGTCGGGAAATGTTTTGTAGTTTTTTTTCTTTGAGATATTTAATTCTGTGTGCATTGATTTTATGTATTTGTTATAGTTTAGGCAGCGTAAGCCATTTAAGCGTCCAAAACGACTTTTCCCCCCACGTTTTCACTAAAGGGCGATATTCAAGGGTGAAGGGGATGAATATTTCAACCATCTTATAGCCTATAACCTTCCCTGGAAACTCCCGAACATTTTGCAAAAGCCCCCTCACAATCGTATAAACGGTATGGCAACGCATAAAATACGAACAAACAAACATTCATTTTTATATAGGATTGTAAGGTATCACGACCGGTGTCGTGACTCGTAGTTAAAGTTGGTGATTGGCAGTGATCCAGTTTTACATAAACTCATCTACTGTCGCGGTAAATATTTTCAGGAGATTCTGTCGGCTGCAGACTGTTGAGGAGTTCACAGAGGGCACACAGAATCTCATGAAGATGTCTACTCCAGCAGTAGTGGATGAAACATCGAATTTAAATATGACAGGATCACGACCAATCAGCCCGGAAGACTACTTAACAAGAGTCAATAAATTTGTGATTAAAGTTAATATTTTTACAGTGAAAATATTTAGCACGTGACTGAAAGGTCACACAAGCCTGTTATAATCTGGTGACGTTACACCAGGAATAGAATTTAGAATTTATTGGTTATGAATTACGTTGAATTAGGTATAAAATGAGAGTTAAAATAGTTTTTAAAATACGATTTCAGGTTCTTAGAATTAACGCTACTATCATTAACAGCAAAATTATAAAAATGTGAAATGATTAATAAAAGTTATAAATCCAATTAACTAGGCTATATGTAGTATATTACAGTAAATATCACGAAAAATTTGGCATGGCACATGGAAATTACAGTTATAAATACAATTAACTAGGCTATATGTAGTACATTCAAGTAAATATGACATACATTTTGGCATGGCACATGGAAATTACAGTTATAAATCCAGTTAACTAGGCTATATGTAGTACATTCAAGTAAATATCACGTAAAATTTGGCATGGCACTTGGAAATTACAATTATAAATCCAATTAACTAGGCTATATGTAGTATATTCAAGTAAATATCACGTAAATTGGCATGGCACATGGAAATTACAATTATAAATCCAATTAACTAGGCTACATGTAGTACATTCAAGTATATATCACGTAAAATTTGGCATGGCACTTGGAAATTACAATTATAAATCCAATTAACTAGGCTATATGTAATATATTCAAGTAAATATCACGTAAAATTTGGCATGGCACATGGAAATTACAATTATAAATCCAATTAACTAGGCTACATGTAGTACATTCAAGTATATACCACGTAAAATTTGGCATGGCACTTGGAAATTACAATTATAAATCCAATTAACTAGGCTATATGTAATATATTCAAGTAAATATCACGTAAAATTTGGCATGGCACATGGAAATTACAATTATAAATCCAATTAACTAGGATATATGTAGTATATTCAAGTAAATATCACGTAAAATTTGGCATGTCACATGGAAATTACAGTAATAAATCCAATTAACTAGGCTATATGTAGTATATTCAAGTAAATATCACGTAAAATTTGGCATGGCACATGGAAATTACAGTAATAAATCCAATTAACTAGGCTATATGTAGTATATTCAAGTAAATATCACGTAAAATTTGGCATGGCACATGGAAATTACAATTATAAATCCAATTAACTAGGCTATATGTAGTATATTCAAGTAAATATCACGTAAATTTGGCATGGCACATGGAAATTACAATTATAAATCCAATTAACTAGGCTATATGTAGTACATTCAAGTAAATATCACGTAAAATTTGGCGTGGCACTTGGAAATTACAATTATAAATTCAATTAACTAGGCTATATGTAGTACATTCAAGTAAAATCACGTAAAATTTGGCATGGCACTTAGAAATTACAATTGTAAATCCAATTAACTAGGCTATATGTAGTATATTCAGTAAATATCACGTAAAATTTGGCATGTCACATGGAAATTAGTTATAAATCCAATTAACTAGGCTATATGTAGGATATATGTAGTACATTCGGGGCACGCCGTAGCGTAGTGGTTAAGGCACTGAGCTACAAGCCGGAGGGTCGAGGGTTCGAGTCCCGGTGGGGTCAGGATTTTTAAACTGACCCAAACTTTCTGGCGGCACTATGGCCCTGGGGTCGACTCAGCCTCTAACTGAAATGAGTACCAGACGCTTGTTCTGGGGTAAAGGCGGCCGTCACGCAGGGCTGACACCCCGGCTGACATCAAGTGCCGATTGTCAAGAAAAAGTGGGAGCCTAACCTCCTACTACCCCAAGGGCCTCCTGAGGCCTGTAGTGGTATCACTTTACCTTTACCTTTTTATATGTAATACATTCAAGTAAATATCACGTAAAATTTGGCATGGCACATGGAAATTACAATTATAAATACAATTAACTAGGCTATATGTAGTACATTCAGTAAATATCACGTAAAATTTGGCATGGCACTTGGAAATTACAATTATGAATCCAATTAACTAGGCTATATGTAGTATATACAAGTAAATATCACGTAAAATTTGGCATGGCACTTGGAAATTATAATTATAAATCCAATTAACTAGGCTATATGTAGTATATTCAAGTAAATATCACGTAAAATTTGGCATGGCACATGGAAATTACAGTTATAAATCCAATTAACTAGGCTATATGTATACAGTCAAGTAATAATCACGTAAAATTTGGCATGGCACATGTTATTATCAATACTTCCAAATTACGCATATTCATATTTTATAGTTCGGTATGTACAAGGGGGACACTCAAATTCGTGAGGAACCTATTGTTAAAATTCAAATTCCAACAATGTAACAAAAACGACGCCGGATCGTATCTCAGACTTTAAACCACATGTTGTCAACTTTTGACATCATAAGTCTCTATCCCGTAACCACAGTCAGGCAATTCCAAAATGGCGTACATACGTGTTTCGTGAATTCCCAGTTAAAGAGCAACAGTCAGTTGCTGACATTTATCTCAGTTCAATGTGCGTATGGAGAAGCCTGTAAGGGCACCAGCAGTGCTAGAGATGGGTAAAACATTTCTAAGTTGGGAATACGAGTATCGAAGATGGGCCTCGTAGAGGTCGCCGACGTTCTGCCTTCACGGATATCAATAAGGAAATAGTTGATGTGCTCATTAGAGACGACAAGTGTATCACTGTGTCTGAAATAGCTACGAAACTTGCCGTAGGACAATTGCTGTTTGTTGTAATATGCTATTTACATTATTTTACCTAAAATCCATTTTTCCCGAAATATCGGGAACTCTTACACATACGAGCGTCCGTTTCAGTTTAAATCGAAGCTAAAGCAATTTAATACACATTTGATTATCTATGTTTTTATTCGTGGGATGAGAAGTTTTCAGACATTTGCCATGAAGCAAGACCAAAACAAAATTTAGCACTTACTGAAAAAAAAATGCTAATGTTAGAAGAACTATTTCTCTGCAAGTTCCAGATATGCAGAGTTCGGTCGGGACTCAAATTGTAGAACAATCAATGTACTTTAAGAATAATAAAAGCACAACTTATTCCATAGAATGCATATTTAGAAGATATTGAAAAAAAAACTAATTGCGCAGCTCGCCCAAGTATTTGGAAGCTGTGAACTTGTTTTCTTATTATTGACATGGAATCTAATAACATATTAAAACATCAGAACTACAACGTTGATCCCTTTTTTATGTACAGTTTTTCTGGGCTATGTGAACTGCGTCTAATATTTAAATTATTTAAGGATCCGTTCTATAAAATTTTCAAAAAGTAGACTCAGCCTGTTCTTTATTCTGCATTCCAAATATAATAAAACAATAATATTGTTAAAAAATTGCTTTTAACAACTTTAAACTTATATAAAAGTAAAAAGTATGCATAACATATTTATTTTATTAATATAAAAATAGCCCTAATTGCGATAGTGTTTCATCGCTGCCGTGACCAGGATTCGAACCTGGGTTATTGCGGCCACAACGCAATGTCCTAACCACTAGACGATCACGGCTACAGAGGGACTTGTGCATTCACTTCCGATAACATAATGAGTGTGTACAAGTCACGTGACAAAGGAGAAATTAAAACTCATTATTTCATGGACTCGCTATTATGCAAGTAGAACATATTTCTAATATTTTTGTCTTTTGTCTAGCGAGGTGTTTGAAAGGTTCATTGGTTCAAACCCACCAATGCCGATGTAAAAATAATCCTGAGTATCTTAACTTCCTTGGGATCTCGTGTCGTAGATTTATGAAATCGAGAATGTTTTTGCTTTTTCTTTTTATTTATTTTCATATGCCAGTTTGATTCGGAAAACACAAATTTGCGGCGTAGAGCGTTAACATACATAAAATACTCGTTTATATATATATATATATATATATATATATATATATATTTCTTCTTCTTCTTCTTCCTCTACGCATGAAAGCTGGCAGCTTGTTGCGTGTTCATTTACTACAGGTCCGGGGTATGGTGACATCCTTCATCGTAGTTGTGGTCTTCCTAATGGCCTTTTCTGCTGAGGTGTCCAGTCGCGTACTTTCTTCACTAATCTACTGTTCTCCATTCTATCTATGTGTTCGTTCCAATTTAATCTTCTATCATTTATCCAAAGGTTTATAGGTTCAATTTCACATTCTTCTCTAATAACAGAGCTGCGAATTTTCTCTCTCAGCGATTTTCCTACGATTTTCCTTAAAACTTTCATTTCGGTTGTTTCATTGATTTGTTTTGTTTTTTGAGTTTCTGTTCGGCATTCACAACCATATCTTAGAACTGGTCTTATGACAGATTTGTAAATTCTTATTTTTGTATCTATTCTTAAATTTTTATTTTTCCAAACAGTATTGTTTAAACATCCTGATATTTTGTTTGCATTATTTGCTTGATGGAGGATTTCATCTGTTATTCTGCTGCTGCTATTAATTTCTATTCCTAAATATTTGAATTTCATGACTTGCTCTATACTTTTCCCTTCTATTTCTAATTTAACACGTCGTGGGTTCTTGGATATTGCCATTGATTTGGTTTTATTTGTTGAGATTTTCATGTTATATTTTGCTGCTAAATTAGTGCAATAGCATTTGTAAATCATCTTCACTTTGTGCAATTGGAACTGTGTCATCAGCACAGTTTATTATCTTCAGTTCTTTGTTACCTATTTTAATTCCTTTTCTAACTTCAACTTTTAGTTCTTTGATGATTTCATGCATTATTAGTGTGAACAGTATGGGACTTAATGAGTCTCCTTGTTGCATTCCTTGCTGGACTAAAATTTCTTTAGATTTACTATTTCCATATTTGATAATTGTACTGTTTCCTGAATAAATTTCTTTGATGATTGCTATGAGGTTTTTAGATACATTCTTGTTTTCTAATATGTTGAGTATGTCATTTAATCTTACCCGATCAAATGCTTTTTCCAGATCCACAAAACTTAGGAAGACTGGGATGTTAACTTCGATAGCTTTTTCTGTAGTCTGTTTTAATATAAAAATGGCATCTGTGCATGATCTTCCTTTTCGAAATCCTTGTTTTTTATCTAGTAGTGGTAATGTATTCGATAAATGATCTGCTACAATTTTAGTGAAGAGTTTCAGTGTTGTGCATAATAGATTGATGCCTCTGTAGTTTTCTGGTTTGTTTTTATCTCCTTTTCTCAAATTGGGATTGTAATACTTTTTTCCAATCATTAGGTATTGTCCAACTATTGCATATGGTGTTGAATAAATTGTAAATTTCTTCATGTAATTTTTCTCCTCCGTATTTAATTAATTTATTCTGGATGTTATCTATACCCGCTGATTTTCTGTTTCTCAATTTTTTACTTGTTTTTCAAATTCTTCCTTGCTTATCTGAAATGTATCTTTATTTGTAGTTTTCTCTAGATGTGAGTTTTCGGTATTTTCCCGTTGTGAGTAAATTTCTTTAAAGTAGTTTTCCCATTCTTCTGTTGATATATTGCATAAATTTACATATTCGTTTACATCTTTTCTCTGTTTCGTGATGAACCTCCATATTTGTTTCTGCATATCCTAGAAATCAAATTCCAGTTCAAAATTCTTGTTTTGATTTCCTAATTGCTGATACTACTTGTTTTTTTTAATTCATCGTAATCATTTTCATTCCTTGTCTGTAAATATCTCCTGTGTAGTTTTCTCTTGTTTTCTATCAGTTCCTTTATCTCTTTATTAAACCAAGGAGTCCAACGTCGGACATGTTTCCGTTCAGAATTTCTTGTATCTAATGATTCTTTTGCTGCGTCCGTTATAGCAGTTTTGAGCATGTTCCATTTTTCTTCAACAATTTCTTCACAGTTTTTCATCTCTGATAACTTGTTGTTTAATCTGTTCTGATAGAGTAGTAGTTTTGTTGAATCATCAATAAATAATTCTACTTTTAAATTTTCATTTGTTTTGGATGTTTTTGTCTTTCTGTTTTTGTTTGTTTCTTAATTTGATGTTAAATCTGAATTGGCTTACCACAAGATTCTGATTACTTCCGATCTCGGCGGATGGAAAAGACTCTGGTGTCCAAAATTTCTTGTGGTTTTATGTTTCTATTTGTAAGTATATAATCAATTGTTGAAGATTGACCAGGAGAGTTTTGAAAAGTTATCATTTGCTGAACCTTATGAGGAAAAAATGTATTATTAATTCTCATTCCAGTTTCCGCGCACAATTGCAACAATCGTTCACCATTTTTTCTAGTTTCTTCATTATATTTGTATGTTATTCCAGGTAGAGGCATGTTTCCAATTCTCGAATTAAAACCTCCTGCTATTATGATGTTTTCTTTGTCATTGATTTTCTCTACGTTTCTTGAAGGGTATTGTAAATTTGTTATATTTCTTCTATTGGTTTACCTTCCTCTAGTGCATAAATGCTGATGATCGTGAATTTTTTAGGTGCATTTTGGAATTTTACTTTAAACTATTCGTTCTGATATGTAATTCGATTATTTTGTCTTTCAAACTTTCATGTATCAGAATAACATCTTCTCTGGCACGCTTGGTTTTGTTTACTCCACTGTTTATGTATATGTAGTCTTGTATTTGTGTAATCGATTTTACTTTTTTCTTCGTCTCGGAGATTGCACATATCTTTATTTTATATTTCTTCAATTCGTCTGTTATGTGTTCTTTCCCACTAATCGCTCTAACATTCCAACATGCAAGTTTAATTTTATTTTTCTTCCATCTCGTGTCCCTTTTTCGTTTGTTACTTTGTTCCAATTTATCAGTCCGGCTTACTTCGTGAATGTTTCTTTGAGTAATTGATAATTTTACATCTTGGAAGTGAGTTACTAGTCCTTTTTCTTCGATGGGTATCTCTTTTAGTCTGGACTTTCTTCCATGACCTGCCAGGCATGGGAGGCCCTGTTGGTAGTTACACTACCGCCTGGGTGGCTCATGGAGTCATTAGGACTCACAAGCCCCACCACCACGTCAAGGTAGAGATACCGGCGGTGGGGATATATATATATGGAAAAAGTCTGGTTTATGCCGGTGACGAAATCTTCTAAGTTCCACAGAATCGCAGTGCGCATGCGCGAGTCGCGGGAGTTGCTGTAATGGTTAATATAGCCTCCGGTAGATGGTTCTGCAGTCGGCGTTACCAACTTTGGGAATAAATTTCCAAATGCAAAAAAAAAAAAATGGACGTTAACTAACTTGCCATTTCCTAACTAAAGAAAACAATTTACATGCATATTATTTATTACAAATGCTTAAAAAAATGGACGTAAACCAACTTCTCATTTCCTAACCTAAGAAAACAATTTAATAAACTATAAACTAATTTTACGTACACTAACACTAAATATGGTTTGAAATTATTTTCAAATGTTGGCAATGTTGGAACAACATGGCAAAGTAGCAAGTAAGTTATATATCCACGATCATGTTTTACGTATAAATATAAAATATTGTAAATAAAGCTTGAAGATCGTTGCAAAATGTTTAAAACAGTACGAAACGTGTTTAATAATGTTTAGTGCATCAGTGGCATAAGAATGTCAGTGTAGAATTGTGACGGGCATAAAATCTACCTCACCCATATATATATATATATATATGGTATGATAAGAAAAATAAATGCCTGGACGGGATTCGAACCCGGATCTCTGAGTCTGTACCTCAGCGTGATATCCATTACACTACCAGGCGAATCCAATTCAAACACTTATTTTTCTTATATATGTATTATACTCTCCATTATTACTAGATGTCGCGAGAACTCTGTCTTCACTGCCATCTAGTAGCTGACTATAACAAGTAAGCGAATTAAAGAGAATATTTTTACCTTATAGCAGTGACGCTTTATAGATGTTATAATTAAATGTTTAACATTGAGCAATGCAAGCTTAATATGGTATGATAAGAAAAATAAATGCCTGGACGGGATTCGAACCCGGATCTCTGAGTCTGTACCTCAGCGTGATATCCATTACACTACCAGGCGAATCCAATTCAAACACTTTTTTTTTTTTTTTTGTTTGAATTGGATTCGCCTGGTAGGTGTAATGGATATCACGCTGAGGTACAGACTCAGAGATCCGGGTTCGAATCCCGTCCAGGCATTTATTTTTCTTATCATACCATATTAAGCTTGCATTGCTCAATGTTAAACATTTAATTATAACACACACATATATATATATATATATATATATATATATATGAGGTAGTGTGTTGCCTTGTCACGCAACCGGCTCGGTTTCCATTCCCGGTCGGGACAGGCTCCTGGGTGAGGTTTTCTTTTCGAGGTTTTTCCTCACCTCTAAGACAAATGTCAGGAAGCTTAGGGCTCAACGGTCCCGAAAATCATCCGGTCATCACCATCATCCTTATCATTATCATCATCCTTCACCTGTGTGGAAAACAACGGGAAACTACCACACCTACAATTCTCTACAAAGCATAGCATGAAAATGCTATGATTGCAGTGAAAGACCTACCTTCGGGCAGAATTACCATGGATGGATGGATGGATGTTTATGTATGTTTAGGTAAATGGAATAATTTATATCGTAATTATTTTAGATACCTCGTGCTGATTACCCGGCGTTGCCCGGGAATCATCTTATTCCGATCTTCTTGGTATAAATGAGCTGAAAGACGAAAATTGTGTTTTTATGTTTAGTTGAATAAACGGAAACATTTTTATCGTAATTAATTTTAGAACCTACGTGCTGATTACGCGGCGTTGCCGAGAATCTACTTATCCCGATCTTCTTGGCATAAATTAGCTGAAAGACGAAAATGTATGTGTTTTTATGTTTAGGCCTAGTTGAATAAGTATCAGGAAAAATTTATATCGTAATTATTTTAGAGATACTTCGTGCTTATTACCCGGCGTTGCCCGGGAATCTACTTATCCCGATCGTCTTTGTATAACTGAGCTATAAGACATAATTCGTTATTGTGAGTTATCCGTAAAAGAATACCCGCCATGTGCTGCTACGCTTGCCCGGGAATCTGCTATCTCGATGTTCTTAGCATCATTGAAACACAAACATGGTTATTGTGTGTTATCCGTCAAAGATAAACATTTCCTGTCGGGGACTTTTTTGTAGACGTTTTTGATATATTCAATTTTGTGTACATTGATTTTATGTATTTGTTATGGTTTAGGCAGCATAAGCCGTTTAAGCTTCCAAAAAACTACATTTTTTTCCCACGTTTTTACTAAAGGAAGATTTTCAAAGGCGAAGGGGTTGAACTTCACAACTATCTTATAGCCTATAACCTTCCCTGGAAACTCCCGAACATTTTGCAAAAGCCCTTTCACAATCGTATAAACAGTATGGCAACGCATAAAATACGAACAAACAAACATTCATTTTTATACAGGATTGTAAGATATTACGACCGGTGTCGTGACTCGTAAGTTGGTGTTCCGGGCTGATTGGACGTGATTTTACATAAACTCGACGTTTCTTCTACTGCCGCGGTAAACATTTTCAGGAGATTCTGTCGGCTGCAGACTGTTGAATCTCACGAAGATGTCTACTCCAGCAGTAGTGGATGAAACATCGAATTTAAATATGACAGGATCACGACCAATCAGCCCGGAAGACTACTTAACAAGAGTCAATAAATTTGTGATTAAAGTTAATATTTTTACAGTGAAAATATTGAGCACGTGACTGAAAGGTCACACAAGCCTGTTATAATCTGGTGACGTTACATCAGGAATAGAATTTAGAATTTATTGGTTATGAATTACGTTGAATTAGGTATAAAATGAGAGTTAAAATAGTTTTTAAAATACGATTTCAGGTTCTTAGAATTAATGCTACTATCATTAACAGCAAAATTATAAAAATGTGAAATAATTAATAGAAGTTATAAATCCAATTAACTAGGCTACATGTAGTATATTCAAGTAAATATCACGAAAAATTTGGCATGGCACATGGAAATTACAGTTATAAATACAATTAACTAGGCTATGTAGTACATTCAAGTAAATATGATGTAAATTTTGGCATGGCACATGGAAATTACAGTTATAAATCCAGTTAACTAGGCTATATGTAGTACATTCAAGTAAATATCACGTAAAATTTGGCATGGCACTTGGAAATTACAATTATAAATCCAATTAACTAGGCTATATGTAGTATATTCAAGTAAATATCACGTAAAATTTGGCATGGCACATGGAAATTGCAGTTATAAATCCAATTAACTAGGCTATATGTATACAGTCAAGTAATAATCACGTAAAATTTGGCATGGCACATGGAAATTACAGTTATAAATACAATTAACTAGGCTATATGTAGCAAATTCAAGTAAGTATGACATAAAATTGGCATGACACATGGAAATTGCAGTTATAAATCCAATTAATTAGACTATATGTAGTACATTCAGGTAAATATCACGTAAAATGTAGCATGGCACATGGAAATTGCAGTTATAAATCCAATTAAGTAGGCTATATGTAGTACATTCAAGTAAATATCACGTAAAATTTGGCATGGCACATGGAAATTACAATTATAAATCCAATTAACTAGGCTATATGTGGTATATTCAAGTAAATATCACGTAAAATTTGGCATGGCACATGGAAATTGCAGTTATAAATCCAATTAACTAGGCTATATGTAGTATATTCAAGTAAATATCACGTAAAATTTGGCATGGCACATGGAAATGACAGTTATAAATCCAATTAAGTAGGCTACATGTAGTATATTCAAGTAAATATCACGTAAAATTTGGCATGGCACGTGGAAATGACAGTTATAAATCCAATTAACTAGGCTATATGTAGTACATTCAAGTAAATATCACGTAAAATTTGGCATGGCACATGGAAATTACAGTTATAAATCCAATTAACTAGGCTATATGTAGTGCATTCAAGTAAATATCATGTAAAATTTGGCATGGCACATGGAAATTAAAGTTATAAATTCAATTAACTAGCCTACATGTAGTACATTCAAGTAAATATCACGTAAAATTTGGCACGGCACATGGCAATTAAAGTTTCTTCCTTACTTCCCAAAGTAGTTATGTACTATTTATAAGGTTACCAATGCCTACATCCAAAGTACAGTAGAATATGAACATAATTATACTTAATGATGAAATATTTACTTTAATTAATACTATTACACCTCGCAGAAACGTTAATTTTTATTCAATTACATTTATTTAGTATAATTATTTCAATTTTAAAATTTGTACCTTATAAAATAGTCGTTCTCAAGTATAGTAGGTATATAGTTGAGGACGACTATTTTATTATTTTTTCAATTTTAAAATTAGTTCCTTATAAAACAGTCATCCTCAACTATATATTATAGTAAGGTACACATTTTAAAATTGACATAATTTTAACCTCAACGGTGATAAAACATGATTCTTAAAAGTATTGATTAGTTTAATTAGCGACTAAAGTATATTAGAACATAAAACTCAAAACATGTATTTTGTAACACCTCCTAGAATATATATAACCTACTTCAATCAAAATTGTTTGTTGAAATAAAATTGAAAACTTCGCAGAGAATATTATTTACTCTCAGAATATAAAACATGTCACTCTATAGTTACGTCAGTTACCGATATAAAACCACACATTTTAAGTACAATTATATTAAAGGTAGAAACTCCGTATTTTCTGTTAAAGAGATTGAAACCGTGTATATATATATATATATATATATTGAGCCCTATATAAAAGTTTTGAAGAGGAAAAATAGTTGTCCTACCAACATAAGGCTTAAGAAATTAAAATATGTTATTCTGTTGCGTTTGTTACGTCAGTTGCCATGGAATTCACCTATATATGTATTCACGGATGTATTATAAGCTTATTTCTTTTGGACTTTTTTAACATTATTGATTTGTATTTCAATAGTTCTCTTAAGAAAATTTTATTTATTAAATTATTCCGATTTGTTATAATTAAGTAGCCTCCAAGAACATAGTTGTTATTTTCATTTCTTCCAGAGATGATTTCTTATAAAAATTCCAACATGTCACTAACAACAATTTGAATAGGGAAAAAAATGAGGACGCAATCTCCTTCCGGGTGGCTGTTTAGTTATTAGGCTATGTTGCTATTGGTGTTAATTTGAATATCAGAGGTGTTACAGGGCCAACTGCCCGGGTACCTTCTCGTGCTGATTGTCTAGAAAAGTAGGAACCTTAACCTCCTACTATTCAAGAATCTCCCGAGGTCTGTAGTGGGATCACTTTACCCTTTTCCAACTTTTACATATCTTTATGGGAAACCAGTAATAATAAGAGGAGTTAAGTGTTGTAGACTACAATGGGCAGGACATGTGGCACGATTTCGAAATGAAACAGTGGTCTCGAAACTCCTTGTAGGAACACCAGAGGTAAAGAAGGTAATAGATAGGATAAGAATGGGGTGGGAGAATAATATTAACCATGATTTGAGGGAAGTAGATTATACACGGGACGATTGGAAAACATGATCTAATGATAGGGATGTACGGAGGGCTTATATCCACGCTGCCATGCACCTACGAGTTCGGTAGTGTTTGTTAGTTAGATACATTGTTTTTAATATTAGGATGAGAAAACCAATCTGACCGTCTTCAAGCAAGAATTTATGATATTTTACAGTATTTGAGAAGCTCATTTTCAAAGTTTCTTGTCCACCTTGTCCCCTAACTGACATCTTGCATTTACATTCTTCTTATATTATATATGTGTACAAATGTTTACAACATAAAATCCTTTAAATTACTACAAACTTTCGTTAGATATAGCCATTTTATTCAAACTAATTGAGACGTTGACATGGGAAAGGTAGTAAGTCATAAAAACAAATTTTAGAAGGAAGCAAAAAACAATTTTCCCAACATTAATATTAATGTAATATTGACACTACTGTAATACATTTTATTTGCAAAACAATTACAAAATATTCATATTAGCTTTCTTTACAAAATATATTTAAATTTAAAAGTGAAAAAAATGTTTTTTTTTCTTCCCCTGTAAAATTTGATTTTTAATACTTTTTCCATGTCAACGCCTCAATTATAACTTACTTATGAAAATACATTAGGAAGTAACATTACGAGATTCTCCTCGGACCAAACTTATTATTACTTACTTGTTGGCTTTACTGCACTTTGAGTCTAAGCATAGCCTCTCTTTTGTTAGGAGTACCTATCTAATTTAGTTACACTTACTTCTCCACATATGTCATGAATGACATGTGGTCAGCATACTGAGCGATGAGACTTCATGTAGGCAACTAATATATTAATGAATGATGAAAGTAGATACATTTTGCTTAGAGGTCTCTTCCTCAGGCTTCAGGTTATTTTACGAACCCGAAAATCTTCACCCTCGGGACCCACAGCTTAAAGTTCTTCCTGGAGGATTTGTTTATTTTAAATTAGGCCTGATTGCCACAAATTTATTAAAATGTTGAAGAATTTTATTTATAATGAACTATTCATTTATGGATCAACAACTCCAACTCCTGGCGCGACAGGCCTAGAAGGCCCTTAGCCTACCAGCCGGCTGCTGGCCTCTCATCCGCATGTGTTAATCACAGAGGTAGATGATCATTAGCCAGTGTAGGGGTGATATGTGGTCAACACGTCGAGTCCTCCAGTCGTTATAGCTGGTTTTCTCAACTTGGAGCCGCTACTATTGTAGCTACCCAAATGCCTCACGATGCTGGGTAGGCACCGGTCCCATACTGGCCGAAATACCATGAGAAAATTTCTTCCCCCTATGGAGACTCGAACCAGCGCAAGTCCCGTAGCTCTGCGCCAAGGCTTCCTGCCTGAACCACTCGGCTACGGCGCGGGGCCATTTATGGATCAGATACTAAAAACATTGTCAACTTTTTATATCATTTCGATGCCACGTAAAAATTCCGAAAATTCTGGACTTTTCCGGAGGCCTAATATTGCTGAATTCGGACAAATTATACAAATTTCATTTTATCATAGGTACCATTAGGTCCAATAAAAATAAATATAATATGGTAAAATACGCAATTTCAGGCATAGTTAAATTTAAAAAAGGGGAGACCCTTCGGATCAGGAAACACAAAATGTATACCAATGAGTAAAATTGTAATTTGTACTTACAATTAAGGCGGTTAGAAACAAAGTGGTGTAAAGTGATTTTGTCGCAAAAAACCAGTTTGGTGCATGATTGCTTTCTTGAAGCATAATTTTATTTGTGGCAAAGGGATGTATGTGTATGAGTTAGGGATAGATAAAGTGTGATTGTTATAATTTTCAATTACCTATGATTTTCTTATATAACTTTAACTTTAAGCCTGTTTAACTCAACACTGCAAAACTTGCACTTACACCCCTTTGCTTCTACCCGCCTCAATTAATCTCTACTAGTGGTAACTTAATAATAATAATAATAATAATAATAATAATAATAATAATAATAATAATAATAATAAAAATTATAATAATTTTATTTAGGAATATTCCACAATACAGTGTTTCTCCTTCAATTCAAAGTGATTTGTCGCACAGAGGTTCCTGTCTAAAGCATCTTCTTCCCTCAAATCTTTAGCTTCCATACTTCTCTTCACTCCATCCATCCAACCATCATTCTCTAGGCCTGTCTCTTCCACTTCTTCCATTAACTTTCCAATTAAGGATCTGTTTTGGTATTCTCTCTTCTTCTATTCTTATGAGATGTCCATATCACTTCAAACATTTTTCTTCTATTTTTCCTATATATTTTTTTCAACTCGTATAATTTTCCTTATTGTGCTGTTTCTGATCTTATCCCTTCTTGAAATTCTTGTTGATCGCCTCCAAAAATCCATTTCTTCTGCTAACAGCTAATAATAATAATAATATCATCATCATCATGAACAAATTCGTTTTAGGCCATGTGGCCTGTACGGTAAACCTAGCGAAGATGGTCTTGATCTTTCCACCGATGTTTTGGTCTTCCTTGGTCCCTATGTCCAGTTGGGGTATATTGGAATGCCAATTTTGGAAGTCTATTTCTTGCCATTCTTCTCAGATGATTTTTCCATTCTTGTTGGTATTTTTGGATATCTTCATTTAAACTTGCTACTCCAAGTTTTCCTCTGATAGTAGTGTTCCTTTGGTGATCCAGTCTATTAACTCCTAACAATGATCGTAAGAAGCGCATTTGGCTTACTTGAAGTTTATGAGAGTTTCTTTTATTTAAAATCCAAATTTCACTTCCGTATTTTAGAGCAGCTTTTGATGTGACGTTATGTAATCTTAGTTTTGTCTCTGTCCTCATCTGTTTACCAAAATGTCTTCGTATTACCCCATTCATTTATTATATTTTTGTAATTTTGAATCAATGTCACTCTTATACTCTGCAAATACACTTCCTAAGTAAGAGAAATCTGACACTTGTTCTATAATTTTCCATCAATCTAAATTTTCACCCGTTGTATGTTTTTTCCACACATTGCCATTGTTTTGGATTTTGATGTGGAAATTTTCATATTATATTTGCTGGCAATTTTGAATAATTGATATGCTGCGATTTGTAAGCTATCTTCGGAATCTGATAATATTATTTGATCATCAGCATATAACATTGTTTGAATTATTTTATTCCTAGTTATTGAAATTCCACTGTTTACTGTTTGTTTCCATTCTTGCACTATTCTGTTAATATATATATTAAATAAGAGTGGAGATAGTCCACATCCTTGTCGAACACCTTTGCCTGTGTTTATGTGTTCTGTAATTTCTCCATCTGGTAATTTAATTTTGATTTTAGAATTTTGATATAAGCTTTGTATGGCTCGTATTACATGTGAGTGTATATGTTCTTCATGCAGTATCTGCCAAAGTTTATATCGGTTTACATTATCATATGCCTTTTCATAATCTATAAATAGTATGTACAGTGGGAGATTAAATTCTCTCCTTTTTTCCATAATTTGTTGCAGGGTAAATATTGCATCTATAGTGCTCCTCCCTTTTCTAAATCCACATTGTTCTTCTTCCAAAAATGTTTCAGTACTTACTGATAACTTATTTTTAATTATGTTGGGCATATAATTTAGATGCAGTGGGAGTAAGGTAATGCCTCGGTAGTTATCACATTTGTTTTTCTGACCTTTTTTATGTATATTAATTACTAGACCGTTTCCCAATCCGTTGGAATATTAAGACAATGCCAAATATTGTTAAAAAGTTCTAATAGTTTCTCTTTCAAGGCAGTTCCTCCATACTTAAAAAGTTCTAAATTTAAATCATCTAAACCTGGACTTTTCCTGTCTTGGCCTTCTTTAAAACTTCTTCTAGTTCGTCCATTGTTATGTCTGGTTTTTCTATTTCATTTTCACAAGTCAAATTCGAAGTAATTTTTTCAGTGTGAGTGTTCGGTTCTGACCAAAGATTTTTGTAGTAAGTAATCCAGTCTTGTTTAGGTATCAGATTAACATTAATTTGTCTTTTGTTTCCATCTGTAATTTTTTGAATATTTTAAATCCCTGTCTTTGTGCTCCTGTAATATCACGTTCTAAGGATTTTACAAATTTATCCCAATCATCCCTTTGTATTTTCTAGACAATTTACGAACCTTAGCTCTGAGTTTTTTATATTCTGTATAATGTTCCTCTTGTTTAGTTTGTAAATACACTTTATAGGCTTTTTTCTTTTGTTCAATATTTTCTTTTAATTCGGGATTCCAAGTTCGTAATCTCTTTTTGTTTTTGATTTGTTTATATCCGAGACTCTCATAAGCTGCTTCCATGATTGCTTGTTTTAGATTTATCCAGTCCTCTTCAATATCGCCCGTGCTTGTTTTAAGTTTATTCTTTATTCTAGTTTGATATAATATTTGTGTACTTTGGTCTTCCAATAAGTGAATTTTAAACTTTTTTGGTGTCTTATTTTGTACTGCCTGCTTGTATTTTCTTGTGCTGATGTGTTTGTGATATAATTTTATTTTGCTTTCAACAAGAAAATGGTCACTATCAATTTCACTTCCTCTGTATATTCTAGTGTCATTTACAGACTTTTTAAATTTATTATTAATTAGTACATAATCTATTATAGACTTTGATCCCCTTGCTGCCCATGTATATTTGTGTATTTTCTTGTGTCTAAAGAAGGAGTTTGTGATTCTTAAATTATTGAATATGCAAAAATCTATTAGCAGTTTACCATTATTGTTGCAAGTTGGTTCTCCTTCTGATCCAATGCATTCTCTTATCGGTTGATTTCCGACTCTTGCATTAAAATCACCAGCAATTATGAGATAATCTTGTTTATTTACTTTGTCAATGGTTTCTTGTAAAATATCATAAAATTCTGTGGTTTCTGAATCGTTTCCTTCTACAGGGGCATAAATTCCAATTATATTCAAATTATGTCCTAAAATTTTTATTCTAACTGTTACAATTTTTGGGGAAATCCATTGGTAATATAAAATATTGTGTTGCAAATTTTTCCTTATTAAAATTGCGACTCCTGATGATGCCCAGTTCTCTGCTGGAACTCCAGAATAAATCATTACATATTTCCTAATTCTTCTGATCCTTTGTTCTTCTTTTTGTTTCCGAAATAATGGCAATGTCAATTTTCTTTTGTCTAACTCTACTTCTAACTCTTCTTCTTTATGTGTTATTCCTCTCACATTCCATGTTGCAACTTTGAGATCCTTAATCATTAACCTGTTTCTTGCTTTGTCGTCATCAGTGTGATCATTCCAGTCTTTGCTTAAGTTTCTTCGAGTAGTAGGAAGTCCCCTGGGTTGGTTACCAACCATCCGCAGAGCAAGACTAGTGGTAGGGCTGCTACCTTATAGCCTCTAGTCAGGCGTTCAAAATATGGAATTTCCTCCATATTCGATGGAACGGTTATACCGCCGTGACTCGGTCCCCATTACCTCGTTAGTTAAAAGCAGGGTGTACCACGCGCAGGTGAGGTTGAGAATTAGGTAGGAGAGGTTATAGAATGCACATCACTACCTCTTACACCCCTAATAATAATAATAATAATAATAATAATAATAATAATAATAATAATAATAATAATAATAATCCATCCATAGTAATTCTACCCGAGGGCAGGTTTTTCACTGCAATCATAGCATTTTCGTTCTATGCAGCTTTACTAGGGAATTATAGGTCTGGTAGCTTCCCATTGCTTTCCACACCATTGAAGGTTGATGATAATGATAAGGATGATGAATGATGGCCGGATGATTTTCGGGGACCTTTGGGCCCTAAGCTTCCTTACAGGTGAGGAAAACCCCCGAAAAAAACCTCACCCAGGAGCCTGTCCCGACCGGGAATCGAACCCGGGCCCGCTGCGTGACAAGGCATCACGCTAGCTCGAGACCACAGCGGTGGACAATAATAATAATAATAATAATAATAATAATAATAATAATAATAATATAATAATAATAATAATAATAATAATAATAATAATATAATAATAATAATATAGCTTTATTTTAGCTTTAATACACAAGTGATCTTCTTGCTGATAAAATATTAAAATATATATACAGTCAATATGCCCAATTGACCAATTAATGTTTTGAAATGGTCAACACGTTTCCACAGCCAAGCTGTCATTCTCAAGAGAAGTTATCTAGTCTTGAAAATGACAGCTTGGCTGTGGAAACGTGTTGACCATTTCAAAACATTAATTGGTCAATTGGGCATATTGACTGTATATATTTATATATATACTTACTTACTTACTCACTGGCACTATCGAACCCGTAGGTTCATGGCCGCGCGGACATAAGCTCTCCATACATCCCTATCCTGAGCTAATGCTTTCCAATCATTCCTTATATAATCCACTTCCCTCAAATCATAGTTTATGTTATTCTCCCACCTCATTCTTGGTCTACCAACTGGGCGTTTTCCCTCTGGCTTTCCTACAAGAAGCTTCCATGCAAATCTTTCATTCCCCATACGTGCAACATGTCCTGCCCATCGCAGTCTACGAGACTTAACTGTTCTTATTATATCTGGCTTCCCATAAAGACCATGTAGTTCATTATTAGGTAGTCTTCTCCATTCACCTGTCTGTTCATCTCTCTTTGGTCCAAACATTTTCCTAAGTACTTTATTCTCAAATACTCGTAATCTCCTTTCCTCCCTTAAAGTAAGAGTCCATGTTTCGCACCCATATAATATAACTGGTAGAATAATAGTTTTATATATTTTCAGTTTAACGTTTTTTGAAAGGAGTTGGGACATCAAGAGTCTCTGCAATGCATAATAGCACGCATTTCCAGAATTGAGCCTATCTTTAATTTCTTTGTGCATCTCATTCCTATTTGTGATTATTGTTCCTAGGTATTTGAATTCAGCCACTTCCTCAAAATTTCCCTCATTTGTCATTAGCTGTCCATTTCCATTATTTAATGTATTTCTCTGTGTGACCATATATTTAGTTTTATTGATATTTACTTCCAGTCCTAATTTTTTAGTGTTACTCAATAGCATGTGCGTTGTTGTCCTTTAGTAGCTCCTCGCTATCGGCCAGTAGTACTACATCATCAGCATAAACTAACAGCTTATTAATACCATTGAGTTGTAAGCCTTCCTCATTCTCTAAAGATTTAATGGCATGCTCTAGTACAACATTAAATAGTAGATAGTGCATCTCCTTGATTCAACCCATTCTGGATTTCAAAAGTGTCCGAAAACTGTTTGCCTTCACGCACCCTACTCTTCGTGCCATTTAGACACATTCGTATAAGTCTAACTAACTTTTTAGGAATTCCGAACTCCAGCAGTATACTATATAACTTCTCCCTCTTAATTGAATCATATGCTTTTTTGAAGTCTACTATAGTTGATGTACAAGTACCATTATATTCCCATTTATTTTCTAAAATCTGTCTTCTACTAAAAATCTGATCTGTTGTAGACCTGTTTCTTCTAAATGCACATTGATGATCTCCTACAATGTCATCAATATAGGGAGTAAGTCTGCTTACTAATATATTTGTTAGAATTTTGTACGAAGTTGAAAGTAATGAGATGCCCCTGTAGTTGTTGCAATCAGTTTTATCTCCTTTCTTATAAATTGGTACGATAATTGATTCCTTCCATTCATCTGGAAGAGCTTCTTTTTCCCAAATCATACTAAGCAACCAGCGTATCTTGCCCATCAATTTTTCTCCCCCTGATTTTTTAAGTTCTGCTGGGAGATTTCATCTGAACCTGATGCTTTATACATATTCAATTTTTCAATCGCCATTTCAACTTCTAATGCACTTGGCTCTGCGGTTAGCATTTCTGCAGTCTGTAAATTATCCTCCACAATGTCCTGTTCTGTATGTACATTTAATAGCTGATTAAAGTAACTTTTCCATCTATTTAATATACTCCTAGAATCTGCAATCATATCCCCATTTTCATTCCGAATTATGTTTGTTCTAGTCTGAAACCCCTTTCTTCTCTATACTAATTCCCTGATAGAATTCTCTAATGTTCCTATTTTTTGCATTCATTTCAAGATCATTAATCTTCTCTCTCAAATATTCCCTCTTTTTACTCTTTAGTAGCTTGGTGGTTTCCCGTCTAATACTACCCAATTGCTCTAAATTTACTTCATTTGGTTCGTGTAACCATTTCATTTTTGCTAGCTTTCTTTTCTTTACAATGTCGGCACATTCCTCATCAAAACCATTTCTTGTTTTGCTCTTTTTTAAACAACCAATGCTTTCTGATGCTGACAATTTAATAGTATCTCTTATAGCCTCCCATTCTTTATTTATATCAGTTTCTTCTTCGTTTGCCACATTGCCATCGGAAGATTCCAGTACTTCAGATCTATTAGTAATTTTGATTTGGTATTCTAGCCGCATTTCATCATTTTTCAAGTTTTTTAATTCAGATTTTATAGAATCACCTTTAGCGTTTGTTCCTCTCTTAAGCGATAGCCGTTGTCTGATTTTCACTCTGACCAGATGATGATCCGAATTGCAGTCTGTCCCTCTAACTGATTTAACATCGATGATGCTACTGTGCCAGCGTTTATCCACTAATACATGATCTATCTGGTTCCGAGTTTCTCCCTCTGGGGACGTCCAGGTGTATTTATGAATATCCTTATGCTGAAATGTTGTGCTCCTATATATATATATATATATATGACAAGAAAAAAAAAGAGACTCGAGTTCAAATCCCGACCCAAGCATTCTTTTTTCTTTTCATATCATATTTGCCTTCATTGCCAAATGTCAAAAAATATTTATAATATCTGTAGCCTATATACAAGCGTTACTGCTATAAAGTAAATATTCTCTTTAATAATTTGCTTAACTGTTATGTTAGCCGCTAGATGGCAGTTGGAAGAAATTTCCGCTACCTCTTGTGTGAATTGAGAATACTACATGTATGAGAAAATTGTATGTTAGTCTTGGAATTCTTGGGTAGCTCAGTTGGTTAGAGCGCTAAAGGTACAGACTTTAGAGACTCGAGTTCAAATCCCGACTCAAGCATTCTTTTTTCTTTTCATATCATATTTGCCTTCATTGCCAAATGTCAAAAATATATTTATAATATATATATATATTATTTTAGCTGGCAGAGTTAAGGCCATAAGATCTTCTCTTCTACTCAACCAGAGAATAGTAAAATTATACAAAAATTTGATACTTATTACAATATTAAAATATTATTAAAGTATACACTAAACAAAAGACAAATGGGGATGGGTGGTGTAATATTAACTGAAACTAACAAAACATGGAATAAAATAAAATAAAAATAATATAAAACAAAATTAAGTAAGTGCAGCATCCTAGATGAATATTTATACGATATATATAAAAAATGTTGAATATAGTTGTTATAAGTAAGTAAAGTAAAGTGATCCCACAACAGACCCGGAGGCCTTGGGGTAGTTGGAGGTTAAGGCTCCCACTTTTTCTAGACAAGCGACACTTTATGTCAGCCGGGTTGTCAGCCCTGCGTGACGGCCGCCTTTACCCCCAGAACAAGCGTCTGGTACTCATTTCGGTTAGAGGCTGAGTCGACCCCAGGGCCATAGTGCCGCCAGAGGGTTTGGGTCAGTTTAAAAATCCTGACCCCAACGGGACTTGAACCCTCGACCCTCCGGCTTGTAGCTCAGTGCCTTAACCACTACGCTACGGCGTGCCCCATATAGTTGTTATGCAGTTTGTTTTCATTGTATGGAACTTATGATATCAGTTATTTTGGACTTAAATAATGTTAGTGATTGACAGTCCCTGACATGAGAGGGAAGTGAGTTCCAAACTCTAGTCATAGATATTGTGTAAGATTAATTTTATAAAATACTAGAGGAAACAAATCACTCCACCATTGCGCGTGTTGTTCATAATGCATTACCTTTCTATGGCCTGTTCAGGAAAAATGAAGGAAAACTTTTCTTGATAGTCACAGATGCGGCAGCCTATATGATTAAGGCAGCTAAAGCTTTAAAAATACTTTATCCGAAGGCAGTGCACGTGACATGTCCAGTTCACGGCCTTCACAGATTGCCAGAAGATATCAGAAAAAAAATTCCAGAAGTGAATGTCGTAATTTCTTCTGTGAAAAAAGTTTTCTTGAAGGCTCCATCAAGACTAAAATTATTTTTTCAAATGGTGCCAGATATCGTCTTTACCCAGAGCCAATTCTTACAAGATGAGGAACATGGATATAAGCAGCATTGTACTATTGTGACCACCTAGAAGACGCGAAAAATGTGCTGGAAGCTTTGGATGTGACTGAAGCAGTAAGTACTGCTGTGGCAGTGAATGCATGCAGTGAGAAAAACTTACAGGCTAAATTACTTTTATTAAAACCTATTTTAGTAAACTACCAGCCGCAATTACACGTCTGGAAAAATGAGGAGTGCCGCTACGTTCTGCCCTGCAGATGTATTAAGCCGCCGTCGCCCATGAAGTGCCCGGAGAAACTGGAAAGACACTTCGTGAAAGATTCGTGAGAAAATTGAAAAAATCGAAGCCAGGAATCCAGGATTAAAAGTTTATTCGAGATGTGAACAGTGTGTTACAGGGTGAATCTGAAAAATAATTTAATTCTTATTCTGTGACTGCGATACTGCTCTGTGACCTCATGTGAAGTGGAGATCTTCGTACAAACACATTTTAAGTGACAGAAGGAAGGGCTTTTTACCAGAAAATTTAGAAAAATATTTGGTTATTTGTTGTAATAACAACTGATAAGTGATCGTTAAATGATTGTTGACTTATATTTCAAATTACAGAGAATGACGTTATAAAATAAAATTATTAACTTTATGAATTTAAATATCTTGGATATTATCTCTCTATCTCGGATGAAAAGGATATCCCTTAAAAAATGAATAGTTATAATAAAAGTTTGGGAATTATTAATCAAGTTATGCAACCATCCCTTGTACAAAAAAACACCAGATTACATTTATATAACACTTTTGCTAGACCAGTGTTGTCCTATGGTAGTGAAGCATGGACAATAAAAAGACAACATGAAAGCAGAATAACGGCTTGTGAAATGAGATTCATGCGCAGAACAGCGGGTTACACCAGATGGGATCGGATAAGGAACACCGATATCTTAAAAAAAATTGAAGACTACGCCAATTTTGGAATATATTAAACAGTACCAACTAAATTGGAAACATCATATAGAAAGAATGAGTTCAAATCGGATCCCCAAAGCTGTTTATAATTATATACCAAGAGGACGAAGATCACTGGGCCGTCCTATGAAACGCTGGAGGGAAAATTTTCTATAGGATCGTAACAGGCCTTGGCCTAATACTTGGAAGGAAGAAGAAGAAGAAGAAGAAGATTAACTTCAATTAGGAGCGAAAAAGTAAAAATATTACAATTGTTGCTTCATAAAAAAACAAATAAAATGATGTGAGAAAATAGTGTGTTTTACTAAAGAAGAAAATTAATTTTTGTGCATTTTTAAATTTTAAGAGCATATTTTCAACTTTTTTGCTGCATAGTTCCATGCATATATTTATGGTTTTTAGTGTATATGCGTAAATCCGCCCTCTACTCATTACGAACAGGAAGAGGCAATTTTATCAACTGGAAGAGGCAAAATTATCGGTATATGAGATAAATAGTCATATTAATGTTATTACACAATACTTCCAAAATTATGCATATTCATATTTTATAGTTCGGTATGTACAAGAGGGACATTGAAAGTCGTGAGCAACCTCTTGTTAAAATTCAAATTCCAACAATGTAACAAAAACGACCGCAGGATCGTATCTCAGACTTTAAACCACATGTTGTTAACTTGTGACATCATAAGCCTGTATCACGTAACCACACTCAGGCAATTCCAAAATGGCGGACATATGTGTTTCGTGATTCCCAAGTTAAACAGCAACAATCAGCTTCTGACATTCATCTCAGTTCAATGTGCGTATGGAGAAGCCTATAAGGGCACCAGCATTGTTAGGAGATGGGTAAAACATTTCAAAAACGGGAATACGAAGATGGGCCTCGTAGAGGTCGCCCACGTTCTGCCTTCACGGATTTCAATAAGGAAAGAGTTGATGTGCTCATTAGAGACGACAGGTGTATCACTGTGCATGAAATAGCTACGAAACTTGCCGTAGGACAATTGCTGTCTGTTGTACTATCATATTTACATTATTTTGCCTAAAATCCATTTTTCCAAAATATCGGGAACTCTTACACACACGAACGTCCGTTTCAGTTTAAATCGAAGCTAAAGCAATTTAATACACATTGATTACACTGATCTGATGATGGATTGTTTTGTTTTTGTTTTTAATAAATGAGCGTTCTGAATCACAATTTCACACTGATTGCAAAAATGAAATTCGTTTTCGCGTACCACGTCAGAATTTTTTACAATTTAAAATTTTATGTTTTGAATATTTTTCGTGATGTACGTACTGTAGTAATATTACAGTGTGCTTGTAGTTCATTAGAAAGGCCGATAGTTTATAATTTCAACTTTATTACTTAAAATGTGGAATAATATAACTGTTAATATGTTTATATTTTAAATTATGTTTATATTTATTAAAATCTACTAACTACATCCGCTCTAGGTCCGTACAAAAAATTGTGGTTTTGTAAATTATCCAAATCCGTTTTGCTATAGCTTTTGTGGGTCATATCGCCTAGTGAATATTCGTCTCGACCCGAATACCTATATGTAGAAATTAGAGCAAAAATGCAGAAATGTTTATTAGGAGTAGTTTATAAGCCCCCAAATGTCGGTCACCTGCATGACATTGAAACAGTTCTCCAAAATCTGATACCATCTTATGAACATGTAATTGTACTAGGAGACTTCAACACTAACCTATTAGCCACAAATTCTTACAACACTATACAATTACACACAATATTTCCAGTCATGCAATATGACAATACTGCCTTCAGAACCAACCCATCATACTAGGTATTCTGACACACTACTAGACTTAATTATAACAAATAATCCTCAAAAAGTTATAACTAGTGGACAGATAGAAGCTTCAGGCATCTCTGCACATGACTTAATATACATTGAATATTCACTCCTTTGCTCTAAACGTAGACCTAGACTTGTAACATACAGAGACTCGAAACATATAAATAATGATCAATTAATTGATGACGCTGCAAAACTACCTTGGAACAACATATGGACACTTAGGACTGTAGACGAGAAAGTTGAAAATTTTAATGACATGATTTTACAATTGTAGGACAAACACGCACCTATCAAGACTAGACGTATAAACAGGCCACCTGCACCCTGGATGTCTGATAATATCCGCTTGCTTATGACTGAGAGAGACGTAGCATACAGGAAATACAGGAGGAACAAAGAACTGACAGATTTACAGACATACAAACATCTGAGGAATAAAGTCAACCAGACTCTCAGGAATGCAAAACTAAGATATTCCCATACTAATATTACACAATCTATGTCCAACTCAGCTGACATGTGGAAAAATTTAAAATCAATAGGCCTCTGTCAAAATAAACTACAGGTAGAAACAGCTGACCTACCACTAAATGAGTTGAATGACCATTTTACCCGCCTCCCTACTGAACGAAATTACAAGCTCAACAACACGAAACAAAAGACAATTAAGATGAATCATAATGTCATATTCACCCAACCTACCGAATGACAAATTCTTGTTCCCTATATCTCACCTGATGACGCCAAAAGAGCAGTATTACGTATTAAGTCTAATGCACAAGGAATAGACAATATAACAATAACTCTCCTGCAAAAATAATAGACATTATTCTCCCGACAATAAACCCACATTTTTAATGCCTCTATAATGACCGGGACCGGACTCTGGAAAATGGCTCTAGTTCGTCCTACACCGAAATCAAACACTCCCACAACACTCGATGATTATAGACCAATTAGTATTCTTCCCTGTTTATCTAAAGCACTGGAACACATAATACACTCACAGTTAACAGACTACCTCATCACACACGACTTACTTGATAAGCATCAGTCTGGTTTTAGAACAGGACATCATACAAGTACTGCACTACTTGACATTGTAGAGGACATAAGAGACTCAATGGCAAAAGCAAACTCACCGCAATAGTCCTACTCGCTACAGCAAAAGCCTTTGACACAGTAGATATAGACTTAATGCTAGCGAGACTAAAGACACTACATCTGTCGGAAAACTGCCTTGATTGGTTTACATCTTACCTCACTAATCGTCAGAAATCAGTTTCTGTTAATAATCGCATTTCTTCCTGGCGCTTGGTGAGGAAAGGGGTACCTTAAGGCGGCGTCTTCGCTCCTCTTCTCTTCTCGATTTATATTAATGACATGACCAAGAAACTACAAAACTGCAAGCATCATCTTTAGTCGACGACCTACAGATTTACACACAATTTAGGCCTGACGAAATTAATGAATATATTGACAAAGTAAACACTGACCTCAGGCATATATCTTTATGGTCCAGACAATATGGGCTGAAACTAAATGTAAACAAAACGCAAGCAATAATTATCGGACATCCAAGGCTATTACACTTCATAAACAATGGCAATATGCCGGCTGTCATATTAGATAATGAAACAATTCCTTATACCGACGTCGTTAAAAAACTTGGGATTTTACTTAGATTCTAATTTAAAATTGGCATGTGCAAGTAAAACAAACATCTAAAAGGATCTTCTCCATAATGCATTCCCTAAAGCGACTTAAACATTTTCTTCCCACAACTCTTAAAAGAATTTTAATCCCAACTTTAGTGATGCCGCATTTTGACTACTGTGACGTTCTAACTAACTGACATAAGTGACGGATTGTCGGACAAACTGCAGCGTGTCCATAATATGTGTATCATATTCATATTTAATGTTCGAAAATACGATCACATTTCTCCATTATTCCACGAATTGTCATGGCTACATCTAAAAGAGAGAAGAAAATCGCACTGTCTAATTCTCCTATTTAAGATCCTACATACCTCGATTCCCAATTATTTATCATCCCGTTTCCAGTATCTATCCTCAACCATAACTTAAACACAAGATCGCAACATAGTCTGTTTACTTAATATACCGCAACATAGGACATCACATCACTCCATGTCATATACCATCTCCACTTCTCGCAACTGGAATTCCCTACCACAAGAAATAAGGGGCTTGCCGGACATTGGCATCTTTTAAAATAAATCTAAAAATATATTTGCTCTAAACTCGACTTCATTATTATCCAGTGTAAAATATATATATTAATTGGTGTTTCCCGTATAATGTATCATATTTATATTATTATTATTATTATTATTATTATTATTATCGTATCATTATTGTTATTACCCTATAAAATGTTGTTTGTACATGAGATTTACATTGCTATATTTATTGTATATTTAACTGTTTATAATTAGTATAGTGTATATCTATATTTGTCAAATATTTATTTGTATTTGTGCTGGTTGAGTGGAAGAGAGGGCCTTATGGCCTTAACTCTGCCAGAATAAATAAAGTATTATTATTATTATTATTATTATTATTATACTTTAGTAAAACAAAGAATATAACTGCTTTTGTAAAGAAAACTTACTTTCAATACTTTGGCATTAAGTTAGGAGACCAGGATAAATCGTGGTGCCCTCACAAAGTGTATCGTAGTTTGGTTGCAGAGTTGAGGAGTTGGGAAAAATGGAGAAAAAAAAAGTTATTGCCGTTTGTTATCCTTATGATTAGGAGGGAACCTACAAATCATGGAAACGATTGTTATTTTTGCACAATTAAGGTAGCAGAATATAATGCTAAAAACAAGAAATATATTGTATATCCTAACATTCCCTCTGCCATTTAGCCCGTACCTCATGGTCCTGATATTCCGATTCCCTTACACCCTGAATCAGATACATAGTCGTCTGCATCCAGTAGCACTGAAATTGAATCTCCTGTGGATGATGAACCATATAATTCTGATCATGATAGATGTTTTAATCAAAATGAGCTTAAATGATTTAGTGGGTGATTTAAATTTGCCTAAAGAATCAGCAGAACTGTTAGATTCTATGTTAAACCAGCAATCTGGTTTCACAAAATACCCTTGTTTCGTATGTAAATGAGATAGCAGAGCTAGGCCAGAACCCTGGGAAAGGGAACAGTGGCCACGTAGTACTAATTTAATACCCGGCAAAAAATAATATAAGAAGTGAATCTCTAATTGATCCCTCAAAGGTATTGTTGCTACCTTTCCACATAAAATTAGGTTCAATGAAACAATTTGTGAAAACTCTAGACAAAGACTGTGAGTGCTTTAAATAACTTTGCGCTACATTTCCTTCATTATCCTATGAAAAAATTGAAGCTTTTGTAATCGTTGGCCCAGAAATTCGAAAACTAATGATGGACAGTCAGTTCGAGAATACTATGAGTCGAAAACAATGGTTATAATTATTAATTATCATTATTAAGTAATGATTAATTAGTGGCAAATAACAAATTCTGGCCTAGCTTTTCACACAAGATTCTTGTTGAATGTAATTTTTATTACTTGTACAGAGCTATAATTTCATTTTTAGTTATTCATGAATATTTTGAAAACCTGACGTGATGGGAGAAAATTGAGATCATTTTCGAATTTAGCACAAAAAATCAGTTTAGAATCACCCATCATATTAAAAAAAACAAAAAATTAGTTTTAAAATGCAGAACGGTGTTATCTATGCTTTTCTTCGTGGGATGAGAACTTTTCAGACATTTGCCATGAAACAAGACCAAAACTGAAATTTATCACTTACTTAAGAAAAAAAAATGCCAATATTAGAAGAACTATTTCTCCGCAAGTCCAGATATACAGAGTTCGGTCGGGACTAAAATTGTAGAACAGCCAATGTACTTTAAAAATAATAAAAACACAAGCTTATTCCATAGGATGCATACTTAGAAGATATTGAAAAAAACTAATTGCGTAGCTCGCCCAAGTAAGCTGTGAACTTGTTTTCTTATTATTGACATGGAATCTAATAATATATTAAAACATCAGAACTACAACGTTGAACCCTTTTTATTACAATTTTTCTGCGCTATGTGAACTGCGTCTAATATTTAAATTCTTTAAGGACCTGTTCTATAAAATTTTCAAAAAGTAGACTCAGCCTGTTTTTTACTCTGCATTCCAAATTTAATAGAACAACAACATTGTTTAAAAAAGCTTTTAACGACTTTAAACTGATATAAAAGTAAAAAGTATGCATAACGTTTTTATTTTATTAATATAAAAAGAGTCCTAATTGCGATAGTGTTTCATCGCTGCCGTGACCAGGATTCGAACCTGGGTTATTGCGGCCACAACGCAATGTCCTAACCACTAGACGATCACGGCTACAGGTGGACTTCAACATTCACTTCAGATAATTTAATGAGTGTGTACAAGTCACGTGACAAAGTACAAATTGCAACTCGTTATGTCAAGGACTCGCTATTTACAAGTAGAACATGTTTCTAATAATCTTGTCTTTGTCTAGCGAGGTGTTTGAAAGGTTCGTTGGTTGATACCCACCAAGGTCGATGTAAAAATAATCCTGAGTATCTTAACTTCCTTCGGATTCCGTGTCGTAGATTCATGAAACGTGACGAACTAGAATATTTTGCTTTTTAAAAATTTATTTTCATATGCCAGTTTGATTCGGAAAAGACAAAAATTGCGGCGTTGAGCGTTAACACATAATATACTCGTGTGTGAATATATATATATATATATATATATATATATATATATATATATATATGTGAGGTAGCGTGCTGCCTTGTCACGCAGCGGGACCAGGTTCGATTCCCGGTCGGGACAGCCTCGTGGGTGAGGTTTTTTTCGGGGTTTTTCTCACCTGTAAGACAATTGTCAGTCCCCGAAAATCATCCGGCCATCATCATCATTATCGTATAATTTTTCACCTGTGTGGATAAAAACGGGAAGCTACCACACCTATAATTCCCTAGTAAAGCTACAAAGCATAGCATGAAAATGCTATGATTGCAGTGAAAGATCTGCTCTCAGGCAGAATTACTATGGATGGATATATATATATATATCAAATTAGGGATCCTGGGTTCAAATCCCGGTTTGTGGGATGGGTATAACTGGGAGCAATGAGGTTGTCAGGGGACAACATGATCAACTATGCAGACAAGTACGATAATTAAAGTAGACGAGGAATTGCTTATTTTTTATTCTTGATTTTATATCTGTAATTGAAACTGGAACAACACTTATAAAATCTGACTTATGAGACACACTAAATCATTATCGCCCTCGAGACTCTCGAAAAACACTTTACGTACTCGCAACTTATTTGCGTAGATGGGACGTTCTCTATACGATCTATTAATTCTCCCGATCCCTATAACTTGATCGTGTAAATAATACACTCGTTTATTCAAATGGGAAATTACTGTATTCCCGATTTTTATGACGACTAAACGACCTCTATAATTCTCTCTTAAGTACGGCTGTTTATACTGATTTGTAAAATGTACATATCTTACCTAATCTTAGGGCAAGATACGCAGAACATGGATGCCTAGTTCTTGCCAACAGGATAAGATAGACGCGAATGTGTTGATAATTTTATCTTAAGTTTTGCTGCAAACCCTTTTCAAGATTTTGGAGGCGGTGACTTTTATTTATTTCGACCACTCATCCAATTGGTTTACATATTATAATCATTAAGGTTCGTATTCTCATTGGCTAAATCAATCACGCCCACAAAAAAAAATATTTTTTTGTACTTTCACACAGTTTGCGGGAGTTTTTTTTTTTACCAGCGGAGGACTTTGACCTCGTTACCATGGGTGTCTGGACATTTGCTAACCGCACCCTTATAAGCTGTTTTGAAAGGACCACTCGTAAACTAATTTGTGCGGGCTTTCTTTGGGTTTATTCCCTTTGGTACAATTACCAGTAGCTCGTCGATACAATATCATCATCATCATCATAGTACATTCACGAATTTAGGCCATTTGTTGACCTGTTTCGGCCTCAAGAGAAACACCATCCAGAAGTCTTTTGAGTGGACGTCCTGGTCTTCTTCCTGCAGGTTGATATCTTAACATTAGTTTGGGTATTCTGTGATCTTCCATTCGATGAACATGTTGTATCCATCTTGACTTATAATCAGAAATTTTGTTTTCTAAAGATTCCATGTGTAATTCTTCTAAGATGTCTTCACTTTTTTTGTGTCGATACAATATGAATTTGTAAACTTATCTGTTTTGTTAATTTCAAGGTGAGGCCTGGAAAGTTTCCTTTCCCACGTGAAAGATTTTTTTTTACTGGGCTACAGAACATTTTTTTATAACTGTGTATTTCGTCTGTAATCACTATACATATTTCTGTAATTAAATATCTAATAATTAAATATATAATGAAGGGAGGTAGATATCCATCTCACGGTTCAGACATTTATTTTTCTTTTCATGTCATAATAGGCCATTTTTGCTAAATGTCAAATTTATATTTATATATATATATATATATATATGCATATAATCTTCCTCTCGCATTTCCTTAGTCCCTCATAGAGACATGGGACATGGTTACCCCCCTGTCGGGAGTTTTCTAACCTTCTATTACTCCATCAAGTAGTCTGTGCTTGCAGAAAATATGTTAACTAACATGCTGTCTTTCTCTTTTCTCTCCCTTACTATGTTGCCACTTCCAGTCCTCTTTATATGTTCTTTGTCTGGCAGGTAGAGAACTGACAAATACTATGAATTTTAATGGTCCGTCCTTCTACGCGGTCATTGGCAAAATTACTAATTTGACAACCCTTTTACATTGGGGTTACGTGTATGAATGGGCTGTCACTTCTTATTACATGTTGCCACTTGTGATTTATTGTGAAGCTGGTAACGGAGAGGCGACAAATACTGTGATTTTAAATGATCCGACCGCTTGAGCATTCAGTGCTTAAAATTATTAATATGACAACCATGTTAAGATATTTCACACGTGTTTAGGGATTCTCCGCCCACACTTAAAATTGAACCATTTCAGTACGTGATCGGATGTACAGTCTTCTCCTACATCCCTTCTACAGATTCAATAGTTCGGCGACACTAGCGCCCATGCACAGTTGTGTAATAGTTACACTTATCTCCTATATGTGTCAGTGAGTGAAACACGGTCAGCTATAACTAATAAGTGTTCCCATGTGCGTACATCAAATTAAACTTATATTTACTGTTCAAATGTTCCATTCAAAGTTCTGTTGTGACAAATATTAAAAAGAGTTTAACATCCTAAATAACTAACTGACTGGCAATATCGAACCAGTAGGTTCATGACCGCGCGGATATATTTCCATACATCCCAATCCTCAGTTAATATTTTCAATCATCCCTTGTATAATCTAGTTCCTTCAAATCATAGTTAATGTTATTTTCTCCACCTCATTCCTGGTCTAACAACAGGCCGTTTTCCCTCTGCTTTTCTACAAGATTCATCCATGCCCCTCTTTCATTCCCCATTCGTATCACTTGTCCTGCCCATCGCAGTCTACGAGACTCAACTGTCCTTATTATATACGGTTTCATATAAAGATCATGCAGCTCAGTGCTATATAGTCTTCTCCATTCACCTGTCTGTTTCATCTCTCTTTGGTCTAAAATTTTTCTTAAGGACTTTATTCTCAAATACTCGAAATAATCTTCCCTTAGAGTAAGAGTCCATGTTTCACTTTAACATCCAATTTTAAGTCTTATTGATTTAAATGTGGTATTTTTACTCCATTTATATTAGCTTGACCAGTATCTATGTAACGAAATCTTTCAACACGATTTTCATTGGATCGACTTGAAACTTTGTATACTTGTAAAGGACCAATGACAATACAATAATTTCATATTTTTTTTCTAAGATCCTGGCCAGGATCATCAAGGATATAAAAAAAGACCGATATAATAGGTTGCGGACTTATCGACTGTTTAATCATCACCTCTGGTAATTTCATTTTTTTTCTAAGATCCTGGCCAGGATCATCAGAATATAAAAAAGGCCGATGTAATAGGTACCTCTGGTAGCTCAGTTGGTATAGCGGTGGACTGTAGTGATATATAATTTCAGTAATCCATAGGTCGCTGGTTCAAATCCGGCCAGTAGGATTTTTTAGAAGAGTACTACTTTTAGCTCATACTACAATAGTATCGAATTTAAAGATATTTACATTTTTATCTTATTCTGTAAAATATTAAGACAATTTTGTAAACTTACCACATTATAATTTATCCAAAAATATGAGAAGGATACGATTAACTATGACTATTTATCTATATTAAAATATTAAAAAATATTATAATAATATTAGACAATAATAATTATCAGATTTTTAGTATAAGACAGATTTTAAAAAAATAAATGAGAATATAATGGTACTGTACATCAACTATAGGCCTATGTAGATTTAAAAAAGCATACGATTCAATTAAGAGGGAGAAGTTATATAGTATCCTGCTGGAGTTCGGAATTCCTAAAAAGTTAGTTAGACTTATACGAATGTGTTTAAATGGCACAAAGAGTAGGGTGCGTGTAGGCAAACAGTTTTCGGACACTTTTGAAATCCGTAATGGGTTGAAGCAAGAAGATGCACAATCTCCTCTACTATTTAATTTTGTACTAGAGCATGCCATCAAATCTTTAGAGGATGAAAAAGGCCTACAACTCAATGGTATTAATAAGCTGTTACTTTATGCTGATGATGAAGTACTATTGGCCGATAGCGAAGATATACTAAAGGACAACACGCACACACTATTGAGTAAAACTAAGAAGTTAGGACTGGAAGTAAATATCAATAAAACTAAATATATGGTCACACGTAGAAATGCATTATATCATAGAAATGGACAGCTGGTGACAAATGAGGGAAATGTTGAGGCTGTGGCTGAATTCAAGTACCTAGGAACAATAAAAACAAATAGGAATGAGATGCACAAATAAATTAAACATAGGCTCAATTCTGGAAATGCGTGCTATTATGCATTACAGAGACTTTTGATGTCCCAATTCCTTAAAAAAAAAAAAAAAAATTGAACTGAAAATATATAAAAGTATTATTCTACCAGTTATATTATATGGATGTGAAACATGGACTCTTACTTTAAGGGACGAAGGGAGATTAGGAGTATTTGAGAATAAAGTACTTAGGAAAATGTTTGGATCAAAGAGAGATGAACAGACAGGTGAATGGAGAATACTACTTAAGAATGAACTACATGGTCTTTATAGGAAACCAGATATAATAAGAACAGTTAAGTCTCGTAGACTGCATTGGGCAGGACATGTGGTACGTATGGAGAATGAAAGAGGTGCATGGAAGCTTCTTGTAGGAAAACCAGAAGGAAAACGCCCAGTTGGTAGACCAAGAATGAGGTAGGAGAATAACATTAACTATGATTTGAGGGAAGTAGATTATACAGGGAATGATTGGAAAGCATTAGCTCAAGACAGGGATATATGGAGAGCTTATGTCCGCGCGGCCATGAACCTACGGGTTCGATAGTGCCAGTGAGTAAGTAATAATAATTTAAAATATATATATAATTATATTCGTTCGTAGACACTAAAAAATATCGTAAGCAATTAAATTTTCATGGGATTCCTTTTTATGACAAACTAAACATTAAAAAAATAAATGATAGTTTAAAAAACTAAATCAACACTTTTTTTAGAAAACCAAACTAAAAATTAAAAAATAAATAATAGTTGAAAAAACTAAAACAGCATACTTTATAAGAAAACCGAACTAAAAAATTAAAAATGATTTTAATTTCCAACACGCTTAGTGATAAAATTAAAGTGGGCAACAAAAAAATCATCTCCAACACATCTAGAATAAAACTAAAGTTATCTACAAAAAAATAATAATTTTACGATCAAAAGCGTAGGGTGCTTTTTATGGTTTTTACATATTCTTCTTAGAGACTATACTTTTGCCAATATCTGTTTATTATCAAATATATTAATTGATATAGAGCGCCCCACGCTTTTGGTGGTAAAATTATTCTTTTTTTGTAGATAACTAGTTTTATTCTAGATGCGTTGGAGATAATATTTTTGTTGACCACTCTAATTTTATCCCAAGTGTGTTGGAAATTAAAATTATTTTTCATTTTTTAGTTCGGTTTTCTAATAAAGCGTATTGTTTTAGTTTTTTAAACTATTATTTATTATTTTACAAATGTCGGTCCCGATCCCGCCTTTGGTTTCAGGTACGTGGGTTGAGGGGCGTAAAATTCCCGGTTATTGCTTCCTTGGGAAGGGAATTAAATAAGTGGACCCCGAACATTTATGGGAAGTAAACGAATCTCAATCGTGAAATACCTGAGATCTCATAGAAACATTTTTTTGGCTCTTTCGCATCGAGATTTGAATGCGGTACTAATAACTTATGCTGTTAAAGAATGTCGTTAAAAGATATAAGTAATTAACCAACTAATAATTCTATAAATCATCAATTGATCTGGCGTTTATTTGATGAAAATCCATATACTTTACTTACTAAATAAAATTATTAAAGTTTTATTGATTTTCATAAATATTTATATCTGAAGAAGATACAGAGCATCGAAACAGCTGTCATGAATATCGATTAAAATAAATATTTACGAAAATAAATAAAAGTTGAATAGTTTTATTTAATAAATAAAAATTCTACAAATGAAAATTATACATCTTTACAACATAAAATCAGCTTTAATAAGCTGAAAGGTGAAAATATGGAACCGCAATAAAAATATAATTTATAAAAAATAAAATATGCAAATATATGTTGCAAAATTTTATTTTATTAAATTAAACAATGTATTATTCGTGAAGATAATTCATTTGAAATTAATTACAGATGTTAAAAAATATATGCAGGCGCATGTATTTCCCATCGCAACTGTATTCTTGAGTATCGTTTTTAAAATGAGCTGTTGCTTTCTAATGTTAATGTGCATCGGAGACTGATAATTAGACCTATCTAATATTAAAAATCGCAATGTAATATTTTTTTCTATTGAATGGCTCCAGATTGTCATTTCGAATTTCTGTCTCCTAGTATTGGCTTAATTGTAACCCACTTCTGAAGTTGGGGCACCCACTAGGCGGAGTTAAGTTACCCCGATGATCTGATGGGCGATAAATGATAATGAAACACCAGGAGAGTTCTTAATCTAAACTTAACCTAAATTCTAGACCATGGGCAAGCTCAGGAAATATTCCTATGGTTTGACCGTGAATCGAACCCGGAACCTCATGAACAGTAGTCAGAAACGCTGACCACTAACCCATGAGGCTGGTCGCAATGTAATTATTATTAATTAAAGTAGCTGTGAAGAACTTTACCTTCTGAATCGATAGAATAATTCAAACCTATGATTCTTTATAATAACTTGACTACAATAAAAAAAACAAGTAATGATTATTTACTGAATTATTCATTCCGGATCAGATATAGAACCTAGAGGAAAATGATTCGACTTGGTGGTTCGTCAGAAGACATGCCAGCTAACTCTTGCACCGAATCTACAATGCAGTGGAGTCTTCAGAAACCCATATTTGGTGCTACAGAGTCATGGATTTCCTGGACAGTATCCAAAAAACGTGAGGTGTGAATATGTCTTACGTCAAATAGCGTCATCACGGACATCTCTATGTATCGCTGAATTAACGTGAGGTGTGAATATGTCTTACGTCAAATAGCGTCATCACGGACATCTCTATGTCTCGCTGAATTAACGTGAGGTGTGAATATGTCTTACGTCAAATAGCGTCATCACGGACATCTCTATGTGTCGCTGAATTAACGTGAGGTGTGAATATGTCTTACGTCAAATAGCGTCATCACGGACATCTCTATGTCTCGCTGAATTAACGTGAGGTGTGAATATGTCTTACGTCAAATAGCGTCATCACGGACATCTCTATGTCTCGCTGAATTAACGCGAGGTGTGAATATGTCATACGTCAAATAGCGTCATCACGGACATCTCTATGTCTCGCTGAATTAACGTGAGGTGTGAATATGTCTTACGTCAAATAGCGTCATCACGGACATCTCTATGTCTCGCTGAATTAACGTGAGGTGTGAATATGTCTTACGTCAAATAGCGTCATCACGGACATCTCTATGTCTCGCTGAATTAACGCGAGGTGTGAATATGTCTTACGTCAAATAGCGTCATCACGGACATCTCTATGTCTCGCTGAATTAACGTGAGGTGTGAATATGTCTTACGTCAAATAGCGTCATCACGGACATCTCTATGTCTCGCTGAATTAACGCGAGGTGTGAATATGTCTTACGTCAAATAGCGTCATCACGGACATCTCTATGTCTCGCTGAATTAACGTGAGGTGTGAATATGTCTTACGTCAAATAGCGTCATCACGGACATCTCTATGTCTCGCTGAATTAACGTGAGGTGTGAATATGTCTTACGTCAAATAGCGTCATCACGGACATCTATATGTCTCGCTGAATTAACGCGAGGTGTGAATATGTCTTACGTCAAATAGCGTCATCAGGGACATCTCTATGTCTCGCTGAATTAACGTGAGGTGTGAATATGTCTTACGTCAAATAGCGTCATCACGGACATCTCTATGTCTCGCTGAATTAACGCGAGGTGTGAATATGTCTTACGTCAAATAGCGTCATCACGGACATCTCTATGTCTCGCTGAATTAACGTGAGGTGTGAATATGTCTTACGTCAAATAGCGTCATCACGGACATCTCTATGTCTCGCTGAATTAACGTGAGGTGTGAATATGTCTTACGTCAAATAGCGTCATTACGGACATCTCTATGTCTCGCTGAATTAACGCGAGGTGTGAATATGTCTTACGTCAAATAGCGTCATCACGGACATCTCTATGTCTCGCTGAATTAACGTGAGGTGTGAATATGTCTTACGTCAAATAGCGTCATCACGGACATCTCTATGTCTCGCTGAATTAACGTGAGGTGTGAATATGTCTTACGTCAAATAGCGTCATCACGGACATCTCTATGTCTCGCTGAATTAACGTGAGGTGTGAATATGTCTTACGTCAAATAGCGTCATCACGGACATCTCTATGTCTCGCTGAATTAACGTGAGGTGTGAATATGTCTTACGTCAAATAGCGTCATCACGGACATCTCTATGTCTCGCTGAATTAACGTGAGGTGTGAATATGTCTTACGTCAAATAGCGTCATCACGGACATCTCTATGTCTCTCTGAATTAACGTGAGGTGTGAATATGTCTTACGTCAAATAGCGTCATCACGGACATCTCTATGTCTCGCTGAATTAACGTGAGGTGTGAATATGTCTTACGTCAAATAGCGTCATCACGGACATCTCTATGTCTCGCTGAATTAACGTGAGGTGTGAATATGTCTTACGTCAAATAGCGTCATCACGGACATCTCTATGTCTCGCTGAATTAACGTGAGGTGTGAATATGTCTTACGTCAAATAGCGTCATCACGGACATCTCTATGTCTCGCTGAATTAACGTGAGGTGTGAATATGTCTTACGTCAAATAGCGTCATCACGGACATCTCTATGTCTCGCTGAATTAACGCGAGGTGTGAATATGTCTTACGTCAAATAGCGTCATCACGGACATCTCTATGTCTCGCTGAATTAACGTGAGGTGTGAATATGTCTTACGTCAAATAGCGTCATCACGGACATCTCTATGTCTCGCTGAATTAACGTGAGGTGTGAATATGTCTTACGTCAAATAGCGTCATCACGGACATCTCTATGTCTCGCTGAATTAACGTGAGGTGTGAATATGTCTTACGTCAAATAGCGTCATCACGGACATCTCTATGTCTCGCTGAATTAACGTGAGGTGTGAATATGTCTTACGTCAAATAGCGTCATCACGGACATCTCTATGTCTCTCTGAATTAACGCGAGGTGTGAATATGTCTTACGTCAAATAGCGTCATCACGGACATCTCTATGTCTCGCTGAATTAACGTGAGGTGTGAATATGTCTTACGTCAAATAGCGTCATCACGGACATCTCTATGTCTCGCTGAATTAACGCGAGGTGTGAATATGTCTTACGTCAAATAGCGTCATCACGGACATCTCTATGTCTCGCTGAATTAACGTGAGGTGTGAATATGTCTTACGTCAAATAGCGTCATCACGGACATCTCTATGTCTCGCTGAATTAACGTGAGGTGTGAATATGTCTTACGTCAAATAGCGTCATCACGGACATCTCTATGTCTCGCTGAATTAACGCGAGGTGTGAATATGTCTTACGTCAAATAGCGTCATCACGGACATCTCTATGTCTCGCTGAATTAACGCGAGGTGTGAATATGTCTTACGTCAAATAGCGTCATCACGGACATCTCTATGTCTCGCTGAATTAACGTGAGGTGTGAATATGTCTTACGTCAAATAGCGTCATCACGGACATCTCTATGTCTCGCTGAATTTCGATTCGAGCAGTTCAGTGTTCAGAATTCAGATGGGTGCAGTGGAGATTGGTTGAAAATAGGAGACCAGACGTCCTGTGTGGTACTCCAGGAGGTATAAGAACGTATCAGTTTTTGGGAGAACTTTGAGATTTTTTTTTCTCCAGTGGTATTGGTAACAGAGAAACATTTAGAATTATCGTCACTGAGTTAGGATGCACAGTTTTAAAGACGGACCTTTCAAGTGAATATTCTATAATTTTATATTAATTTTGAATAAACCTCAACGGAACACATCATGAATCTTATAAAAGTTTTAAATATACCGCCTGCAGGTATTGCATCTTCGCAGCCACCGAAAATTTTCCCGCCTACACAAAGACCTACGACAATTTTTTCGCCAACGCAAAGACCAACAAATTTTCCGCCAGTTCCAGTACCTCCAACAAATTTCCCGCCAACTCAAACACCTTCCGCAATAATACCACCAATATTCCCAACTTATCCTCCTATTGCACCTACCATCACATACCCTTATTATCCAATGAAACCACCTGTATCAGGCTATCTTCGTCGATGTTGTGCAAAAATATACCAAAGCCAATTCATGTTGTTAGCAAGCCCAGGATTTCCTTTCAGTAGCTCAAATGAAGACATCGATTGTTTGTACGAAATTCGACCTTATATTCAAGATGTATGTAGATTGAAAATTATATTTAAGTTATTCTCGGTATAACTATGATTTGAGGGAGGTGGATTATGCAGGAAATGATTGGAAAGCATTAGCTAAGGATAGGAATGTGTGAAGAGCTTATGTCCGCGCGGCCATGAACCTACGGGTTCGATAGTGCCAGTGAGTGAGTGAGTGAGGCGAGGAAGATAGTTATGCCGGGAAATTGATGGTCGGAGATACTGCGATTGCAAAACTGGTACAATAATCAGATCTGAGTTTGTAAATAACTGGAATGGAAGACAAAAATACATCAGGTTTAGAAAAAAATTCAAACAGTAAAAAAATCGGGTGGGTTTTTGTTGGGAGTGTTTCAACAGAGCTCCAAAGGGTGGTTTCCGTGGAACAGAGATGATCATGACCAGATGCAATCTGACCAAGGCTCTTATTCACCTTATTATAACATCCCTCAAACTTACAACTACCATGTACCAGAATCTGATGCTCCCGAGTACAGAGCCGAGCATGAATATCAAAATAAATCTTACACTTCCACGCTATTAATGCAATGAATGAGTCCATAAACTACAGAAACAATCCAAATGTAAACGATGGCATCCCAATATTTTCTAATGCAACAGTCAAAAATAATAGTCATAAAACTGTCATGGATACACAAGTACTTAGAACAGAAACAAAAAAAAAAAATTCCGCATCTTGATAAAAATATTCCGGGACATAAAACGTACTGGAAAATCGCCAATGATAACACATCTTAACTTCACAGAAGATAGTGTTAAATATCTGGGAAATAAAGATGCAGATAAGAAATATAACATTTATTGGACAGGTAAAAATATTCCATTACAAATAAATGAAGTAATTAAACAAAATAATTATAATGGAAAAAGCCATCAAGGAAAAATTAATATGGAATAACTTTTGTTAGTGGCACTGACGTGAGAAGTCGCAATGACTTCAACAATCGACAAAATGTTATTGATTCATCGAAACTAAATGGGTCAACAAATAATATATTCAAACCTGATGGCAGAGATACCTTGAATCCAGTTTCTGATGGAAGTTACCAGAATAATATTCCAACGCTATTTTACAGAACCAATGTTGGTGAAGAAAATGAAGCTAATAGAATGGAATGCAATGATAATGAAAATTCAAAAAGCGAAGTATCCATTATTGAAGATGCTGAAAACAGAAGTGTCAATAAATCAGAAGAACCTTCAATTACAAAAACAATATGCAATCAGGCTAACAACAGAAATCTAAATAAAAGAAGTTCATTTCCTATTGAATATTTTTCAACAAATCAACATTTTTTTAACAAATTTACCAACAGAAGGACTTTGGTTTCTTGGCGAAAGCAGTTGTCAGATTTAGGGATTTGCACATGCGAAGCAATATTTTTGGACTTTTCCCCACAGTTATTTTGTCCTGCTCAATCTGAATCAGGATATCGTTATCAAGTTTACAGCAACCTGCAGGGTGGCTACAGTCTCCAGGGTATCCTCAGGCGTATCCAAACAATGTCAACTACTGCTACAGGTAAGCATGTTAACTTATTCATTTTCTCTCTTTTTTTTTTACCTGAGTTTAACACTACTGTTGTAGGTACTTTTGCATGCCCCACGCCACACGGGCCTTACAGGGAGAAGACCTGTCGGGAGAAGATGTTAAACTCCTGATGACACACATCGTTTTTTTGAACTCTCTGAATGAGTGGCCAGCTCAACGCTAGGACCATCACTAAGACAACACGAACATTTAAGATAAGACACACTTTTCACTAATACATTCGTACTAATCAAGGCGAATATTATATGAAATATTATGATGGGCAGAAGTGTTCGGAAACTATATGGGCCGTAGAGTATTCTGACATTTGTCATACAGATGAGGAAAAACCCCGAAAAAAAAAACATCTCTCAGAAACTTCTGGCCGGAGATCCAACCCGGACCCCTGCATCTTAGTTAATGGCGTTACAATTAGATCGGAAATTTACATGTTAACAAGAAAAATTAATTAACTTTTATAAGAGTTTTCTCAAGAATTAACAACAACTTCTTAGCTTTTAAGTTCTAATATCAAGGTAATTTTCATGGCATTTAGCTAAGACCAAAGCTGGGATTATTTTTAGTTTTTTCTCATAATACTAAAATAAACGGAATAATAATAATAATAATAATAATAATAGTAATGATGATGATAATAATCATGATAATAATAATGATGGTGATAATAATAATGATAATAGTAATAATGAAGATAAGAATAATGATGATAATAATAAAGATAATGATAATAATAATGATAATGATGATAATAATAATGATAATGATAATAATAATATGATGACAATAGTAGTAGTAGTAGTAGCGGTAGCCGTAGTAATCCACAAGAAATGGAAAAAATAAATAACAAATATATTTTAAAATTTTAATGAAACCATTTCTAAATTAAATGCTGACTGCAAGAAATATATTTCACAAATGCAAACTTAGAAATTATTATCATATGTAATGCCACGAGTGATTTCCAAATTATCGATAAATTCACGACTCACGAAGTGAGGAGTGAATTTATCTTGAGAATTTGGAAATCAAGAGTGGCATTTGTTAGGACTATTTAACGAATAAAATTAAGTTGTTTACTCACAAATCATTGTTTAACTATAGTTATTTTAAAATATTTATATATTTAATGTAAACGGCGATGTTTTAAAACAAATCAGAAATATGAGGTTATGTTCATTCACTGCTGCTTGATCATATTATTTATTGCCAAATAAAATCGCAATATTGTAAGAGTGCACCAAGTGCAGAAATAATGAAACACATCAAACTATATATCATAATCAACATTACGGGGGTTATTCATTAATATTTTTAGTAAACAACTCAGTAAAATCAAGGAATCTTTTCATTATTTGCTATATTCAATGTATTTGTTGGAGAAAAATAATGCTTTGACCTGTTCAGAACATTAAAAAGGAGCAACTTTCTTTATCACAAAAGCAGGAGCTGATAAAGAGAAATCGATAAAGAGCTAGGCGAAACGCGACTGTGATTGGTTGTAAATAAAAAATCATTGAAATGTGATTGGTCATTGACTCCCATTTGGGGCATGAGTTAAATAGTCATAAGTAATGTCACGAGTGAGTCGTGAATTTATCTAGAGAATTTGGAAATCAAGAGCGGCATTTGTTAGGACTATTTAACGAATAAAATTAATCTGTTTATTCACAAATCATTATTTAAATATAGTTATTTTAAAATATTTATTTATTTAATGTAAACGGCGATATTTGAAAACAAATGAGAAGCGATGTTTGAAAACAAATGAGAAGCAATGTTTGAAAATAAATGAGAAACGATTGTTACGCTTGTTCATCACTGCAGTCAGATCGTATTATTTATTGCCAATGGATCGCAAATATTGTAAGAATGCACCCTAGTGGAGAAATTTATAACTAACATTATATGTATTAATTAATTTCTGATGTCCTATGATGTAAATGTGTCAATTAAATTTTTCTGCAACGTTATTTCCTGGGAAATAATTCGTTTAACAAAGTGCAAACAGTTTTCTTGTGGTAGGCCTATAATCACTTGCTACAAATGTTTTTATATTATCTCCCGCAAGCACTTTCAGCTGACATTCGTGCACTATATGTACAATCTGGTAGCCGCATTTCTTATGGAGTCTGTCACTGTAAAATAATGCTATGATCTATTCAGAATGTTAATAAATAATAGTTTTTAAAAACTAAAACAGCAGCTTTATTAGAAAACCGAACTCAATAATGAAGAATAATTTAAATTTCCAACACGCTGGGGATAAATTTAAAGTGGTCAACAAAACAATCATCTCCAACACATATAGAATAAAACTAGAATTATCAACAAAAAGAAAATAATTTTACCATCAAAAGCGTGGGGTGCTCTATATCAATTAATATATTTGATAATAAACATATATTGGTAAAAGTAAAGTCTCTAAGAAGAACCTGTAAAAATCATAAAAAGCACCCCACGCTTTTGATGGTAAAATTATTTTCTTTTTATTGATAATTCTAGTTTTATTCTATATGTGTTGGAGATGATTCTTTGTTGACCACTTTAAATTTATCCCAAGCGTGTTGGAAATTTAAATTATTTTTCATTTTTGAGTTCGGTTTTCTAATAAAGCGTGCTGTTTTAGTTTTTAAAAACTATTATTTATTTTTATTTTTTAGTTTTAATATTATACAGAATAAGATAAGAATGTAAATGTCTTTAAATTGCATACTATTGTAGTATGAGCTAAAAGTATTACACTTCTAAAAAAAATCCTCCCCAGCCGGATTCGAACCAGCGACCTATGGATTACTGAAATTACTGGAGTTCACCGCTCTACGAACTGAGCTCTTACAACGATTGACTAAAAAGTCGACAAGTCCGTAACCTGTTATACCAGTTTTAATTTTTTTGATTTTCTGATGATTCTGGCCTGGAATTTAGAAATAAAATATGAAATTATTGTAGTGTCACGGGTCCTTTACAAGTATACAAAGTTTCAAGTCGATCCAATATCTCTAAGTTGGCGAAAATCGTGTTCAAAGATTCCGTTACATAAATACAAAGACTTTTTTTTATTTTCTGATGATTCTGGCCAGGATTTTAGAAAATAAATATGTAATTATTGTATTGTCACGGGTTCTTTACAAGTATACAAAGTTTCAAATCGTTCCAATGTCTATAAGTGGGTGAAATCGTGTTCAAAGATTCCGTTACATAAATACGAAGACACTTTTTTTGATTTTCTGATAATTCTGGCCAGGATTTTAGAAAACGAATATGAAATTATTGTATTGTCACGGGTCCTTTACAAGTATACAAAGTTTTAAGTCTATCCTATGTTTCTAAGTGGGTGAAAATCGTGTTCAAAGATTCCGTTACATAAATACAAAGCCACTTTTTTTAAATTTTCTGATGATTCTGGCCAGGATTTTAGAAAATAAATATGAAATTACTGTAGTGTCACGGGTCCTTTACAAGTATACAAAATTTCAAGTCGATCCAATTATTTTAAGTGGGTGAAAAATGCGTTGAAAGATTCAGTTACATAGATAGATAGATAGATAGATAGATAGATAGATAGATAGATAGATACAGGTCAAGCTAATATAAAGCGTGTAAAAAGGAGGAGCTCTCTTTAATACTATTAACTTGTTTGATTCGAGTTGAAACACGACTGTGATTGGTCGTAATTAAAAAAAATCATTGAAATGTGATTGGTCATTGAATCAATTTGGGGCATGAGTTAAATAGTAAAAAAAAAATAAGTTAAATGCATCTGAAAGAGATACCGTACATTTCCATTCAACACATGGTTTTAAGATGAATAAATTTGTAGCGACTTGGTAGAACCAACCAAGTGCTGCTTAATCATTTTGTACGTAGAGAGAGAGAAAGAGTACGAATACGAATACGTTACTGCTACCTTCCGGGATCGCTGGGTTATGATACTGCTGTACTTAGTAAAGGGTTCCAAACATTCAACGAAGTTATTTACAACAAAACAGCCTGCCTCGGGCCCATAGAAGGCGGCTAACCATTCATCTTTCTTTTTCCACTTGAACATGCATATGAATATAACACTGATTATAATTTGCATGGACTGAACTAATTTCGTTATGGGATAGAGAACAATGGCTATTCTTTAAATAAGAACAAGGGGGCGTAACATAAAATATTGGTATTTTAATACAAAATAAGTGTGGATTATTATAAAAAAATAAAGTAATATAAATAACAGAACTATATCTTGGAACAATCAATCAAACCCCAATAATAAACAAAACATAATAAGATAACGACATACCATTCCAACAATCACACTCATACGTCTCTAAGCAGAATCGGAAATCCTTCTTCCATGCTGACTTAGATTAAATTAAATCCAACCATTCTTCGGTTTACAATCCACATGCTTATCTTCTGCATTACCATGCTAACTTCGCCCTTTGCATGGTACACCAGAGTAGGATTCCAACACTGAATCCACTCGTAAAGAACCCAAACGCCACTTGTTAGGCCGATCGACTGACTGCTCAAGTCCACTGAGATTGCCGAGCATATATCAGGTTCGCCAGGAGAAGGGATGTGCGCTACCAAGATGCGCAATGGAAAGGGTAAAGAAGGAAGGGGTAACCACACGGAACACAGGAAACATTGGCAGGCTTCACAAATGTTCGTAAGCGGGAAGGAGCACGAAGATGATAACTGAACCGCAAAAGGCACTTTCGGTTCAATAGCTCCCGCTACAACAACCTCCGGGTAAAAAGAAAAAGTCCATAGACTTCCAAATAAAGTCCAGAGAAGCAATCCCACGTTGGGAGGGGAACATAAGCACTATTGGATTCCAGCGGTAACTTCAAAGCAAATCTTCCATCGTCCCCAATATCACGATCACCACACCTGCTTTTATGTAGACTATTCCAGCGCTGAAAAATAGACTCCAATTTGATTCAGCCGCCATAGCACAACATTGCGGCGTTCCAGGTGAAGACTCGGGTGACGATAATCCTCGGATTGCCGGATCGCAATCCCGTTCCACCGCTTTCCAGGAATCCATAGTTCCAAAGCCACTATGTCGGTCAGCTGGGCACTCGGGGGTCGGCCGGATCCTCCAAGCGCTCGACTGCCGAACACTCCAGGCATATAGACTGTAGAACTGCCAATGTTTAAGGAAAGGTAACTGAAACAAAGAACAGGCGCAAACAGGAAAGCAGAACCATAGATATGCTAATTTAACATGTGTCATAATACATAGTAATTTAGCTTTAACATTCAGCTCTTTTTCATTTATAACAAACATGCTTGAATTTACTGGATATCACTACATATTTTTAGCTGACTCACATGTTGTTTCATAACATGGCCATTGACGCTTTCCAATTCCAGAGTAACTGGTGTTAGAAAACGTTTTACAACATACGGTTCAGACCATTTGAACATAAGTTTTCCCATACGTTGCTCATCAGTAATACATTCTACTATCCCAAACGAAAATATATACATATATAAACAAACTACGTAAACTAAGATTGACATTCTCTGGACAAATGCCCATACCGCTGACATTTCCAACACTGTAGATTCTTTTTTGAATACCCAGAAGGACGATTCGCCGAAGTATTAAGATTTATTTAAATTGTCAGCTTTACTTCTTTCACTAAAGTCCCTCTGTTTTTCAGCAATTTCAAAATCCGCCACTTTCCTGGCTAAGAGACACATTTCGGCTACATTTCGAGGTTTTGTAGTAAATACCAAATGCTGTCTAGTAGCCGGGGACATATTTTGCAGAATAAGATCAATTAACTTCTCTTCCGAAAATGAAGGATTCAACATAAGTGCAGCTCCTTGCATATTGGCGATAAATTCCAACAAAGATTCCCTAGGCATTTGGAATCGACGTGACACAAATTTAATCCAAAAGTCTTCCAACAATCTAGGAGGCAACAACGAACACTTCACATGATCTAAACTTTCCATCCAAGAGAATCTCAACTTAACAATTTCACTCCAGATTTTCAATAAGATTCCTCCGATGCAACTCAAAATTGAGTTCACAAAATACTCATCGGGAACCAATTTCAATTCGAAAATCGAGTTAATTTTGATGAGGAAGACCACTAGCGATTCCTTATCTTCACCATCACAGGGATCTACCTTTCCAATCAACTCTCGGAAAATCCGCTGATTATTCTGCTCCATAAAAGAAGAAAGGTTGGAGACAGTTCCACTAGATAAATCTTTGATAGAGCTAAGTCTACGATCACTCAAAATCCTCTTGAGTTGCGTTATCGACAATGAACTTACGCTTTATTAATATTTGTTCAGGCTGGGAGAGAGAATTCATATGATCTTTAAGCCGCTGACGTAATATGTTTACATCACCTTCAACTTCTATACCTAGCAGGCCTAATTCACAAACGAGCTTATCTCTGGATATTACATCCACCCAGCTAGGCATGTTTATAAAGTATGATAGACACAAGATGTAAACAACAATAAGCGAACGTAGTATTACTTGCATAAATCAGTCTCTGTTTTGGAACGAAGAAAGATGAATCAATGTTTACGTAATGTACAACAAACACGTAAACCAGTACTTAATAACTTCAACATAAGTACAGCATATCTTTCAATATGAAAAATACAAAGTAAACACTTTGTTACCATTTGGGCGCAATTAAACCCAAAAAAACCCTTAACCACGCTCTGAGAAACCATTTTGTAGCGACTTGGTAGAACCAACCAAGTGCTGCTTAATCATTTTGTACGTAGAGAGAGAGAAAGAGTACGAATACGAATACGTTACTGCTACCTTCCGGGATCGCTGGTTATGATACTGCTGTACTTAGTAAAGGGTTCCAAACATTCAACGAAGTTATTTACAACAAAACAGCCTGCCTCGGGCCCATAGAAGGCGGCTAACCATTCATCTTTCTTTTTCCACTTGAACATGCATATGAATATAACACTGATTATAATTTGCATGGACTGAACTAATTTCGTTATGGGATAGAGAACAATGGCTATTCTTTAAATAAGAACAAGGGGCGTAACATAAAATATTGGTATTTAATACAAAATAAGTGTGGATTATTATAAAAAAATAAAGTAATATAAATAACAGAACTATATCTTGGAACAATCAATCAAACCCCAATAATAAACAAAACATAATCATTCCAACAATCACACTCATACGTCTCTAAGCAGAATCAGAAATCCTTCTTCCATGCTGACTTAGATTAAATTAAATCCAACCATTCTTCGGTTTACAATCCACATGCTTATCTTCTGCATTACCATGCTAACTTCGCCCTTTGCATGGTACACCAGAGTAGGATTCCAACACTGAATCCACTCGTAAAGAACCCAAACGCCACTTGTTAGGCCGATCGACTGACTGCTCAAGTCCACTGAGATTGCCGAGCATATATCAGGTTCGCCAGGAGAAGGGATGTGCGCTACCAAGATGCGCAATGGAAAGGGTAAAGAAGGAAGGGGTAACCACACGGAACACAGGAAACATTGGCAGGCTTCACAAATGTTCGTAAGCGGGAAGGAGCACGAAGATGATAACTGAACCGCAAAAGGCACTTTCGGTTCAAATTAACAATAAGTTGAAATGCATTTTTTGTCTTGATTTCAGGACAGACCTTATGAAATTTGAATTTTATTTCATCGGGCTAACTTTTTGTAACACCTACTCTCAGTTTACAAATGTTATTGTTTTGGTGCTTACTGAAGTAAGTACTGTTACATTTACTGGTCATGTTTTATTCCATACTAGCTAATACCCGGCGTGCGCTGCTACGCCTAAATAAATGATAATGTTTTTTTAAGTTTAGTTGAATAAGTTAAAGGAAAATTAATTATAAATTTATATCGTTATTATTTTTAGATACCCCGTGCTGATTACCCGGAAAGACAAAATTCGTTATTTCGAGTTATCCGTCCTGCTGCTCTGGTTGCCCGGGAATCTATTTATCCCGATCTTTTTGGTATCAATGAAAGACAAAAATGGTTATTGTGAGTTATCCATAACAGATAATCATATGCTGTTGCCGGCTTTTTTGTATAGTTTTTTTTAGATATTCAATTCTGTGTACATTCATTTCTTGTATTTATTATTGTTTTGGCAGCATAAGCCATTTAAGTGTACGAAAGGCAACTTTTATTTTACTTTTTCACTATGAAGGGTAATTTTTAAGGGTGAAAGGCTTGAGCATTAAAACTCTCTTATAGCCTATAACCTTCCTGGCAAAATCCTGAACATTTTGCAAAAAGCCCCATCACAATCGGCAGTGCACGCTTGTCCGGAAATCTACTTATCCCGTTCTTCTTGGCATCAATGAAAGACAAAACTGGCTATTGTGAGTTATCCGTTAAAGATAAACATATGCTGTCAGTGACTTTTTTGTAGAGTTTTTTGAGATATTCAATTCTGTGTAAATTAATTTTGTGTATTTGTTATGCTTTAGGCAGCGTAAACCATTCAAGCGTCAAAAAAGATTATTTTTCACGTTTTTCACTACGGAGTGTCATTTTTAAGGGTGTAGGAGTTTAGTATCACAACTCTATTATAGCCTATGTTCATTCCGAGAATCTACTGAGCATTTTGCAAAAAACCCCATAGTAATCGGATCAACGGTATGGCCGCGCATAAAGTACGAACAAGCAAACAAACATTAATTTTTATATATTAGATACACTTACACCCAAAAACTCAATGATGCGACAGGCCTTACAGATGGCTTCTGGTCTCACATCCACATTTGTTAATTATAGATATAGACGATCATCCAACTAGTGTAGGTGTGATTTGTGATCAACTTGTCGGATCCCCCAGCCGTTACAACTGGTTTTCTCAACTCTAAGCAGCTGCTTATTGTAGCTCCCAAATACCTCTCGATTATAAGTGGTCATTGGCACCATACTGGCCAAAATTAATTAACTAACTCACTGGGACTATCGAACCCGTAGGTTCATGGCCGCGCGAATATAAGCTCTCCACACATCCCTATCCTGAGCTAATGTTTTCCAATCATCACCTGTATAATCTAATTCCCTCAAATCTTGGTTAATGTTATTCTCCCATCTCATTCTTGGTCTACCAACTGGGCGTTTTTCCACTGGTTTTCCTACAAGAAGCTTCCATGCACGTCTTTCAATCTCCATTCGTGCCACATCGCAGTCTACGATCTTAACTGTTCTTATTATATCTGGTTTTCTATAATGACCATGTAGTTCACTGTTATGTTTTTTCCATCCACCTGTCTGTTCATCTCTCTTTGGTCCAAATTTTTTTCTAAAAACGTTATTCTCAAATACGTGTAATCTCTTTTCCTCTCTTAAAGTAAGTGTCCATGTACATTGTTCAAAATTGCACGAGAAATATTCTTCTCCCATGGGGGCTCGAAAATCGCGTAACTCTGCATAAGGAATGATTCCTTAAACCGCTCGGTTATGGCGCGGGATCTTATACTTACATCACTAGTTTTTATTTATTTCTTTAGGAAAATTAGGCGTAAAATTCAAAATACGAAATACACGGATTAGTATAAGGTCAAAATAAGTTGAATGCACGGTGATGTGCCATACAGCAGATTACGTGGGGTATTTTTAGACAATAATTCTTTGAAAAATTAAAAAGATTTAATTATTATATAAGATAATTATCATCATCATCATCATCATCATCATGAACAAATTCGTTTTAGGCCATGTGGCCTGTATGTTAAACCTAGCGAAGATGGTCTTGATCTTTCCACCGAAGGTTTAGGCTTCCTTGGTCCCTATGTTCAGTTGGGGTATATTGGAATGCCAATTTTGGAAGTCTATTTCTTGCCATTCTCCTCAGATGATTTTTCCATTCTTGTTGGTATCTTTGTATATCTTCATTTAAACTTGTTACTCCAAGTTTTCCCCTGATAATAGTGTTCCTTTGGTGAAGATAATTATTAGCAGACTAATAAAGCAGCGAGAGTGGCTGGGTGTATGAATGATCCATCCATCCATAGCAATTCTGCCCGAGGGCAGGTCTTTCATTGCAATCATAGCATTTTCATGCTATGCTTTGCAGCTTTACTTGGGAATTATAGGTGTGGTAGCTTCCCGTTGCTTTCCACACCGGTGAAGGATGATGATGATAATGATAAGGATGGTGGCCGGGGACCGTCGGGCCTTAAGCTCCCTGACATTTGTCTTACAGGTGAGGAAAAACCCCGAAAAAAAACCTCACCCAGGAGCCTGCCCGACCGGGAATCGAACCCGGGCCCGCTGCGTGACAAGGCAGCATGCTACCTCGAGATCACAGCGGTGGACTATGAATGATATCATAATTATGGAAAAACAAGTACTTAACTAAAGATACCAAAACAAGAATATATAAAGCAGTGATACACCCAATATTGACCTATGAACAGATACTATTAAAACAAAACAAACTTTAGAAACAAATTAAATGAATATTCAGAGGAAGATCGTACGTAAATCAAGGGAAAATAAAATTATAAGTGAAGAAATAAGGCAGCTAAATGTTCAGGCCAAAAGCGAATTGCTGGAAAAAAGAAGATTTGAATGGAATCAACATTACGTATATCCCGCTTGACACCAGATAGAATTGTACGCATAGCAAGAGATAAGTTACTAGGGGATGTTCATAGTTCAATATTGGGTGTATCACTGCTTTATATATTCTTGTTATGGTATCCTTAGTTAAGTACTTGTTTTTCCATATATCATTCATAGTCCACCGCTGTGGTCTCGAGGTAGCGTGCTGCCTTGTCACGCAGCAGGCCCGAGTTCGATCCCCGGTCGGGACAAGTTTCCTGGGTGAGGTTTCTTCTGGGATTTTCCTCACCTGTAAGACAAATGTCAGGAAGCTTTAACGCCCAAACGATCCCTGAACATCATCTGGCCATCATCATCATCATCATCATCATCATCATCATCATCATCATCATCATCATCATCATATTCACCGGTGTGGAAAGCAACGGGAAGCTACCACATCTATAATTCCCTAGTAAAGCTGCAAGCATAGCATGGAAATTGGTTACAGTGAAGGACCTGCCCTTTGGGTAGAACACTATAGAATAGAATGATTAATAATGTTAATAATAGTAATAACTGTTCAATCACTATAAATTTGAATTATCGAAGTGAAAAATAAGTTTCATAGGCCTATAATAAAATTGTATAGTAATACTCAATAACATTTTAAGTAGGTAATACTATCAAATTATTAAGGGCCGGTTTCACCAACATAGGTAAAATTTCACCCTTACCGAAGAGTTATATAACCGGGTGAAAAATAACTAAGAGTGTTTGCGTTTCACCACGTGACCGACGTAAACAAACTGGTGGTTTACCGTTAAAATTATTTTGAATCGTATATTTCTCTTATCTCATATTCAAGCGGAACAAATTTGAAGGATGGAAAAGAAATGCTACTGGTTGTTACTTATCGCGTTACCATAGAAACCAAAATAAACACATTGAACCAATACAAACACGTTCCACGGATCACGTCGTATATAGTGCACGTGGTACATGTGCCAGAAATAAAGAACATGCCCAACGGAAGATTTTCAAAACTATAATAGAATTAATATAGAAGCGTTGAAACTATAGGAGATAGGAAACGACGCATAAAACATGCGTAACGGCGAAAAATTAGTTTTTCTTGATTAGGCCTATTTTTAAATTAACCTAATGATTGATTAAAAACACTGTTTTACATTAATATAATATGATAGTGTATTATTATCATCATCATCATCATTATTGTTGTTGGAATGCTTTAGTATATTTGGGTTATGTAAAAGTTTTCATGGAACAAGCCATTTTAATGGTATAAGAAGAGTAATTATTTTGGTTGGGACCAGGTATTACAGTGTTTAGAAAGTATCTAATCCATCTCCTGACTATGTTGCTGCTGTCAACTCTCATTCTTGGAAGAATTATTTAATAACATGCAAAATGATTATGATAATGCAAGCCATGTTATATATATAAGGTGATTTGTAGCCATCAAGTAACAAATCTGTTGAGAGGTCCTTCAAAAAATTTCCAACATTTCTCCCTCTCAGTACATAGAATTGCTAGATTACAAACCCTTGTGCTTCATGGTTATTCTGGTGTAATCATAATGTAGGAAAGTCCTGTCTGCAGATGAACTTGTGATGGAACAGATTAGTTTAATTTGTAAAACTTGGAGTAGATCTTGGGAAGCTCAATTTTTTTGGTTGTTCCTGGACCAATTATAAGAACAGTGAGAGTTTTCTTTTTGTCTTACATATATTCATTATTTTCATTGTTTCACTTTGGAATACTCCAACCCAGACTTAAGGAGTTTCACTAAAAATGTTTGACTTTATCAGACTCATACCCTTGTCACATTCTAGGTATGTAGGTCCACTTATTGGGAATGTGACAAGAACTGACTGCAAATGTGTCTTCTCATGAACAATGTCTAAAGAGCATGTAATTTTTATTTGCCCTCCTGCAAATTCACAGAATATATTTAACTACTGGATTTTTTGGGTTAATGATGTTTGTCATATACTGATTAATAAGAAATGAAGTTACCTTATTGGCTCCTTTCCTACCATGAGTTTCAGAATAAATATAGTAAATGACCTTGTTATCAGACAACTTGTGAATGTTGAAAGAAAAGTAGCTAAATTGTTGCTTGTAATATATAATGTTTGGACAGGGGAGATTTTTCTGAAAATCCATGGAAATAAATTTAGTACTTCTCTTCCATGCTTCCCTCTGGCCATTATAAATAATCTCAGTTCTTGCTATGTGAATCTTATTTTCAATTTCAAGATACATTACCTTCTTCTCTATCTCCAGCCTCATCTCTTCATTTGCATTGGTACTTAACTGAACAGGAGTGACTTCTTGTTAGCAGTAAATTCATCACAGATACTATACAAATCGTTTCTGAGGTATCCGAAGGAAATGTTGAAATGTGCTATGAAAATGGTTTAATACATTTCAGAAGATATACAGTTTTCAGAATAATTGTCTTTATACATGTTATACATTGTTAAAATACATAGTTCCCCAGGTAAATACAACTTCTGTTTTCTTTATGCTATAATGGCTTTCAGGACCCTTAAATGATGTGAGTTCCATAACCAGTTTTGGATAATTTGTTCTGCCTGTTGGTGTGTTTGCCTCACCTATCCTTGCCTATCTCTGCATTAGTATTTATAGATTTTCAGGTATTTTCAATTCTCTATTTTGAAATGGTATTTATAAACCTGAAAACTTTTTGAGATATATCTTTATTTCATTTACATCATTTTCACCCAGAAAATTGAATTTGATATATACAGGAATGATACCCATACTGATAATTATATTAAATCATCGGGCTTCAATCCTATTGAACATAAACATGCAATATTTAATAGCCTATTATACAGATTAACAAATATTCCATTAAACGAAGAAAATTTTAAGAAAGAATAAAACAATATCTTAAATATAGCAAAATTAAATGGTTTTGATAAGAAATTAATAACAAACAAATTAAAGAAAAACAAACAGAAAAAAAGGACTTAAAGAATACACTACCCTAAAAATTGATAGCAAAGAAAAGAAAAAAATCAAGAAAATTACTTACCATCCCAAAGTACATAGAACATTTCAAAACATGTTTAACAAACACAATGTTACTTTGGCACCAATAAATAAATTCAGTCTGGGTAAACTCCTTAGTACCAATAAAAAAATCAACATTACAGACAGTAAAAAATCTGGAATTTATCAAATAAATTTTAATGATTGCAGCAAAGTATATGTAGGGAAAACGAAAAGGAATTTGGAAACACGTACTAAAGAACATTTTAGAAATATTAAAAATTGTGAAATTGAAAAATCAGCAATTGCTGGACATAGTTTATTAGAACATCATAAAATTAATAGAGATGCACAACTTTTGAAACAATTGGATAAACCATTAGAATTAACAGTTTGGGAGAAGATATTCATTAAAAGAATAAATATCAATCAATGAATTTTGATATTCCTATAGAAAAAAAAATTATTTCAAAATTTATAAAGCCAACCAAAGATGGCAACATTAGAGGTAACCATGGTGAAATCAACAAACATAGAATTTCAACAGTTGGAGTCGTGAAAATAAACTGAAGATAAATGAAAAATTCATTCGAAACCAATGGTCTTAAATCAAATAAATTTGAAATTGTATGATGTGAGTTATTAAAAATATGTTCTCCACTCACTATTAATGATATAACCTCATAATGTTTACTTCCCAACATTAATTTTAATATATATAAAGATTGTGGCTCTAACACTGTACATTTTGAATTTGTTGATTAATTTATTTTGCTGATTTACATCAATACGTTTTAAACATTTTAACCTACAATTACAGGAGTTTCCTGTCTCATGAGTCTGAGCTCTCAATTTTTTGTTAGTATCTTTTCATCCTGCCAAAAACTCTTCCTCTTCTTACAGATTTCATAAGATACACTGTTATTGAGCATACTCATTCACATGTGATTCCAGTTTTCATTTTTCTCGCATAATATTACTAGTAAAACAACATATGAAGCAATACAATGAAAAAATAGTGTACATGTAATTCTCCTCCCAAATAAGACCAATATTGAATAAATCCAGTTCTATTACTCTACACCTGCACTGCAACAGTTAGATTAAAATTACTTGCCTTCCTTTTCCCCTGTTCACTATAGACTTACCTCTTTTTTTTTTTGTTCACTATCTCAGTGACTAGCCTTACTTTTGCTCCGTGATTTAGCTCATATAAAATTCACTGCTCAAGCTATATGAATGAGCCCTTAACTGATTTTTATCACATTTACTGACTTACCTCTCTTTTTCCCTATGGTCTTCAATTCCATCACTGCATTTCCTCAAGGAAAGGTAGAATCCTCAAACGTAACATACAGGAATATTAATTACATTATTTGGAGTCTATTCATCTTACCTCAATATTAATGTTGATTTGTTCTTGAACATGTTTTGATTATATCATAATCATTGATATGGTATAATCGAAACATGCTCAAGAACAAATCAACATTAATATTGAGGTAAGATGAATAGACTCCAAATAATTTAATTAAAAAACCTCAAAATATTGCTTCCTAAAATAAAACATTAAATACAGGAATATGTTTGAAAATGACTTGAAAACACTAGTGGGTAATTATTATAAGTAATTATAGAAGTAATTATTTTGAAATTATATTTTATTTAATATTTTTCAAAATTGTACAATAATTCATGTAAATAAACTCTATTATTTACTGCTTCAAATATCTTATTGTTTCTATCAGATATAACAAACTGCAGTACCAATAAGACTGAAGAACATGTTTATAATTTCCCATTGTTGTCTCGGTTTAAAATTACATTTTCTTTTCTCAAATAATGCAACTAAATTTATATTAAGAACATCCTGAAGTACTTGCTCACCTGCATATCTTAAAATATTGTGTAAAACATCAGTAGCCCCATGATATGAAATTCATTAATCAGTTTTAAATTAATTCCTACATCACTTCCTAGAACTGAAGAACTTCTCAGTAACCTTCAACATTCTGATTTAAGATTCATTGTACATGTTGTCTGCAAGTGTGTACAAAGAAGACAGAAATACATTAACATGGACATCTGTATCAACATATGTATCATCTTGAAATCTATCTCGCCAAACCCAATTATGAAAAAAATAATTTATAGAGAAATTATAACAAAGTTATACGACCTAACTAACAATGTTACATTTTACAAAATGAGAAATGTAAGCTAGGGTGAGTTATTTTTTAAGCTTTTGTAAGTTTAAGACTGATGTATATAAATATACACATACATATATACATAATAGATACAAATGTTATAATTTGCCATAAATTGTTCTTCATAATTACTCAGTTATTAAAATATATAGCTGTCATTGCTACTTCCACGTCACCTAGCAACGATGTCTCAACATTTCATATTTGATTTACAATAGCCTTCACTTTAAAGAGAAGTAGTATTTCAAGTTACTTGAACTATTCTGCAAGACCATCACCAGATCTTTATTCTTTGTTTGTGTAATACATTGAACTTCCGGTCTTTAGGGATGTAGCTTGAAGTCGATAACTTGCAATGGCACAACTGACTCGGTGGACAATCTTAGGACTGTTGATCTCCTGACCCCTGAATGATGAACAACACTCATCTGATCATTGTCCAAAGCCAGGAGCAGCTGATTTATTGGAGAAATGGCTTGATTTCTAAAAAAAAAGCAATAAGTAATATAAACTTATTGTATTGTACAGATCAACAACTCACATAATACATGCATATAGCAGTACAAGTGAATTATTCATAACTAGCTGAAGTTATTTTACCAATAATTAAAATTATAGACTTCATAATCAACATAGTATACCACTGGTGTATAATACATAAGGATTACTGTATGCTGAGTAACTTGCATTTCCTACAATTTGTAACTTCTGTGTATCATAGATTTGCATATGCTGATATTATATCAAATGTTATCATTGATCTGCAATTACTTAATGAATTATTTTTAGTGCTACAGGTGTTTAGTCTACAATATTAAGACTTGTCAAAACATATTATTTAAAAAAAAGTAGTACTACAGAATTAGAATAATAAAATCAAATAATAGAGAAACTGCTGCATTACATATAATGACTGTTCTGTTCTGGAACATGTTTTCAGAGAAATACTTGATCTTACAATTAATGATAATATATGTAAGGCCATTATACAATTTTAGTATAATCCCCACTGCTCTAACGTTAAATAACAGGAAAATTTTCTTGGATGTCAGATATATTACCGGTACTGATTATCTACATGGCATTTAAGATTAACACATTTTTGGAAATTATCTCTAGAAATACTTGTATATAGACCTAGGATGTCATTACTTGTTCTGTATAATAGGTATACACATACCAGATTTTAATTACGGTACTTGACAACAATTTTAACAAAAATAGGCCTACTGTATTTAATATCCCAAAATATTAAGAATGTCAAATAAAGCCAAATATTTTATAAAGTATATTTCTGTAATTAATTAAATAAAAATAAAACGTAGTTTTATTTCATTTTCATATTTATATAAATTTTCATTTATATATAAATATGAAAATCAAATAAAACTACGTTTTATTTTTATTTAATTAATAAATATGTATTTACATCAAGTAAACACCAACTGAATTGATTATTTCTGTAATTGGTAATTAAATATATAGTTCAAAAATAGTCCATAAATAATAAACATAACCTCACATTATTTTGTACCAATATAACTTGGTTTTAACCAATACACCTGGACGTCCCCAGATGGAGAAACTCGGAACCAGATAGATCATGTATTAATGGATAAACGCTGGCACAGTAGCATCATCGATGTTAAATCAGTTAGAGGGACAGACTGCAATTCGGATCATCATCTGGTCAGAGTGAAAATCAGACAACGGCTATCGCTTATGAGAGGAACAAACGCTAAAGATGATTCTGTAAAATATGAATTAAAAAACTTGAAAAATGACGAAATGCGGCAAGAATACCAAATCAAAATTGCTAATAGATTTGAAGTACTGGAATCTTCAGATGAACAATGTGGCAAACGAAGAAGAAGAAACTGATATAAATAAAGAATGGGAGGCTATAAGAGATACTATTAAATTGTCAGCATCAGAAAGCATTGGTTGTTTAAAAAAGAGGCCAAAACAAGAAATGGTTTTGATGAGGAATGTGCCGACATCGTAAAGAAAAGAAAGCTAGCAAAAATGAAATGGTTACACGAGCCAAATGAGGTAATTTAGAGCAATTGGGTAGTGTTAGACGGGAAACCACCAAGTTACTAAAGAGTAAGAAGAGGGAATATTTGAGAGAGAAGATTAATGATCTTGAAATGAATGCAAAAAATAGGAACATTAGAGAATTATATCAGGGAATTAGTATAGAGAAGAAAGGGTTTCAGGCTAGAACAAACATAATTCGGAATGAAAATGGGGATATGATTGCAGATTCCAAGAGTATATTAAATAGATGGAAAAGTTATTTTAATCAGCTATTAAATGTACATACAGAACAGGACATTGAGGAGGATAAGTTACAGACAGCAGAAATGCTAGTCGCAGAGCCAAGTGCATTAGAGGTTGAAATGGCAATTGAAAAATTGAAGATGTATAAAGCATCAGGTTCAGATGAGATCCCAGCAGAACTGATAAAATCAGGGGAGAAAAATTGATGGACAAGATACGCTGTTTGCTTAGTATGATTTGGGAAAAAGAAGCTCTTCCAGATGAATGGAAGGAATCAATTATCGTACCAATTTATAAGAAAGGAGATAAAACTGATTGCAACAACTATAGGGGGCATCTTCATTACTTCAACTTCGTACAAAATTCTAACAAATATATTAGTAAGCAGACTTACTCCCTATATTGATGACATTCTGGGAGATCATCAATGTGCATTTAGAAGAAACAGGTCTACAACAGATCAGATTTTTAGTATAAGACAGATTTTAGAAAAGAAATGGGAATATAATGGTACTGTACATCAACTATATGTAGACTTCAAAAAAGCATATGATTCAATTAAGAGGGAGAAGTTATATAGTATCCTGCTGGAGTTCGGAATTCCTAAAAAGTTAGTTAGACTTATACGAATGTGTCTAAATGGCTCAATGAGTAGGGTGCGTGTAGGCAAACAGTTTTCAGACACTTTTGAAATCCAGAATGGGTTGAAGCAAGGAGATGCACTATCTCCTCTACTATTTAATTTTGTACTAGAGCATGCCATTAAATCTTTAGAGAATGAGGAAGGCCTACAACTGAATGGTATTAATAAGCTGTTAGTTTATGCTGATGATATAGTACTACTGGCCGATAGCGAGGAGATACTAAAGGCCAACACGCACACACTATTGAGTAACACTAAGAAATTAGGACTGGAAGTAAATATCAGTAAAACTAAATATATGGTCACACGTAGAAATACATTATATAATGGAAATGGACAGCTAATGACAAATGAGGGAAATTTTGAGGAATTGGCTGAATTCAAATACCTAGGAACAATAATCACAAATAGGAATGAGATGCACAAAGAAATTAAACATAGGCTCAATTCTGGAAATGCATGCTATTATGCATTGCAGAGACTTTTGATGTCCCAACTCCTTTCAAAAAATGTTAAGCTGAAATATATAAAACTATTATTCTACCAGTTATATTATATGGGTGCGAAACATGGACTCTTACTTAAGGAGGAAAGAAGATTACGAGTATTTGAGAATAAAGTTCTTAGGAAAATTTTTGGACCAAAGAGAGATGAACAGACAGGTGAATGGAGAAGACTACATAACAATGAACTACATGGTCTTTATAGGAAGCCAGATATAATAAGAACAGTTAAGTCCCGTAGATGCGATGGGCAGGACATGTTGCGCGTATGGGGAATGAAAGACGTGCATGGAAACTTCTTGTAGGAAAGCCAGAAGGAAAACGCCCAGTTGGTAGACCAAGAATGAGGTGGGAGAACAACATTAACTATGATTTGAGGGAAGTAGATTATACAGGGAATGATTGGAAAGCATTAGCTCAGGATAGGGATGTATGGAGAGCTTATGTCCGTGCGGCCATGAACCTACGGGTTCGATAGTGCCAGTGAGTAAGTAAGTAAGTAAGTATAACTTGATTTTAAATATATAAGCATGAGTGAATAAAATAAGTAATTCATTGTGTAAAGTACTGTTATACATCAATAAAGTCAGTTTCAATAATGAAATAAACTTACCTCTCCGATGATCCAAATGTATCTGGTATCTTCGAAAGTCTGCGATATCACTGTAGTTGTAATTTTCAAACTATTCATAGAGTTCTTCTACCCAACTAGATTATTTTCAATTCAATTAGCCTTCAAAATAATAATTAAAACCACATTCACGTTCAAATATTAAAAATGTACAGTCTTTCACACGCCATTTTGATATAGGAATCACCCTCTGTTATATATCACCCTCCGATTCTACCCACCAAATTTGTACGGTTACGGTTTACTAACGAAATACGACGAAATAACTCCCGGTGAAAAGTTACTGTTGTTGGTGAAACGCAAATTGCAGTGAAGCTGGAAAACGCGTCGTTTAATTCTGCGGTAACACGGTTACCTGTGTTGGTGAAACCGGCCCTAAGTCGATTACTTTTCTTCCCTAGGGAAGTTAAGTTGAGCAATTACATGCCGTTGTCAATGGATACCAAGGTCTCTCTGGTAAATTCAACTTCCTTCCCTAAAAACGGAAAGATAATTAGGTCAATATTATAGTACAGGAATGAAAAGAAGAAATTAAACATAAATTCTGGAAATACACGCTATTATGTATTACAGGGACCCTTGTCGTCCCAACGTCACTCAAACAACGTTAAGCAAAAAATAATATATGAAACGGTTATTCTTCCAGTTATCTTCTTCTTCTTCTTCTTCTGCTTCATGAAATTAGGCCTTTTGACCTGTTTTCACATCAAGTGGGATTTAATGAATCCTCCCATCTAGTAAATGGGCGTCCAACATTTCTATGTCCTATTGGTTTGTTATTGGATGCGAAACATGTTATCTTACTTTGAGGCCGTGGATACCGACTCTGAAGATTTTAGGATTCGTAAAACAACATCAAGCCTAAATTAGAGGCTCTGAACAAAATTTAATCGGCCTTTCTTACACGAGTAATATCTTAGTTGACTGCTAGGTGTCGCTTTGAGACGATGAACTGATTATTTAACATTCCACATTCGTTGACATCTATAGGGAAATAAGTGTAACTAAATTAATTTGTTTAAGTAACTTCCTCAAGGGACCACGTGGAGATGTAGGGATATATACAGAATACTTAAATTATTGCAATATGGACTAGAATTATGTAATGTGTGAGTGAAATGATACCCTCAAGGTGTAGGAACTTCAAGCTCTTTCCTAGAATATCTATTTCTAATTTAAAAAATGTAGCCACAGTATCCGTGAAAGGAAAATAAGAAATATAGAGTGACCAATATTAATTATAATATTATATATTGTTGTGACCAGTCAGAGATTGATAGTAATCGATCCTTTGTTCAGTGTTACCAACTCTATATCAGTGACACAATCACACAGAAATGTGATGTTTTGTGAAATATGAGCCAGTGGTCATCCCCGCAGGGCGAACGGGTTGGAATCAGATGTTCAATCCTCGAAACGTACAGAGTGATTCACGAGTTTTTATTCTTATTATCTTTTATTTTTCTTCATCTTATTCTTCTTATTTTTTCTTCTCCTTTTCCTTCTTTTGCTCTTTTTTTTTTTAGTTTGAGATCTCCATTTTCTATTTCCTGTTCTTCTTCTTCTTCATGTAATCTATTCTAAATCTATTCTAAATTTCATTTTGTATTTTTTCTCATTTTCTTTCTCTCTTGTTTCTCTATTTTTCTTAACTCCTCTTTTCCTCTTCTCAGATTATTTTTCTCTTTCCTCTCCTTTTCTTATTATCTTTCTCTCTCCTTCATCTCATTCTCATTTTCTCCTTCTTTTTTATATATTATTTATTCTTTTTTATATATATTTATTCTTTTTTTTTCAAAAGTAATCCATCCATCCATAGTAATTCTGCCCGAAGGCAGGTCCTTCACTGCTATGCTTGCAGCCCTTTACTAGGGAATTGTTGGTGTGGGGGCTTCCCGTTTGCTTTCCACACCGGTGAAGGTTGATGATGATGATGATGATGAAAATTATAACGAATTGTAAAATGAATGGTCTACATGGATTTTCGGGGGACCGTTTGTGGCCTTAAGGTTTTCCCTGACATTTGCCTGTAACAGGTGAGGAAAAACCACCCGATAAAACCCTTACCCAAAAAAAAACCTGTCCCCCGAACCGGGATCGAACCCCGGGGCCCCGCTTGCGTGAAACAAGGCAGCAAACGCTACCTTCGATAACCACAGCGGTGGACTCCAAAAAGAATAAGGTAAGGCCTACAATTACAATGGAACCAACCTGGGAATACAATTAGGAATTCATGGGATCCAAATACCGAAATTGTGTCCTGGTAGTGGAACATTTTTTTTTTTAAATTAATTTCATTTCGATTACTAGGAATCTATGTGTCGTTAATTTTTACACCATGTAAACGAAATCAAAGCCCCTGAAAATAAGAAGGCCTCCTCAGTAAATTGTTGGCCCTTTCAAATCCAGATTTTGAATTGTGGCGTTAATGAATTGAATTACCGAGAACACTGTTGAGGATTGTAGTGATCCTACTACAGACCTTAGGAGGCAGTTCGCGTAATGTGAGGTTAATGGTCCCACCTTTCTAGAGAATCGGCAGCCGAGTTGGCAGCCCAAAATGACATCCAGAACCTACTTTACGGAGTATAAGTTTATTTCGTTAATTAAATCGTATATATGAATTCCTGACGTCCAGATTTGAGAAGTTTTCTTCTTACCACAATATTGATACTAGGTTACAAGATAACGCTCTGCTAACTATCCCTCTGCACAGCACTTCCTCTTATTCTATAGCCCACGCAATGGATTTAGAGGAATGTCTTGAATGAAAATTTGTAATGGGAGCTTAGATGCGAGTCTTATACTTACCAGATGTAGATCTCAGCCAGTAGGAAGTGTCACCACACGTCATTGCTAACTCCCTCGCTAGCGAATATCAAAATATGTACAGTCACTGCTAAACATTTGTAAAAAGTTCACAATAATAATTAATTAATATACGGCCATTTTAATCCGTGGAGGAAGTACATTCACTATATATACCCTATATATGGTTTATATCAGTCTGTTAAAGTTTTAAATACCACTAAATGTCACTTTAGTACTCATCCAACTCTTCAACACCTGACATATTATCTCCATATTCCGTTTGGTCAGTTTCATGTTCACTCTCCTCATCGCTGCTTTCCATTCCATTGTCCTTCAATTATAATTTTTTCAATTCTTTCTTCCATGATTCCATCTTTCTCCCAGTACTCGTGTTCGTTCTCTTCCACTTTATTACACACATTTTCCCATTCCTTTTTACCAATTTCTTTAAATCTTTCCGGCACAACATTTCAACATCTTTAATTTTGAAGTAACATTTTTACTACCAACCCACTGTTTTACATCACCCCAAATTAATTCAATGGGATTAAAATCAGGATGATAAGGTGGAAGTCTCAACACTGTATGGTTATTTTCAGCTAATATAGTGTCGATAACGTAGGTTTTATGTGTTGGTTTATTTTCTAAGATTAAATCATATAAGTGTGTTTTAGTGCTATTTTCATCAAATGAATATTATGTTGAATTAACTAGGCTTGCATATCTTTTTTAAGGAATTTGATGTTGGGACTTTATTTAATTGTGTGTTATGGTACGAAGCGTTGTCAACAACTAAGACAGAGTTTGGGGGTAAATTTGGAAACAACATGGTACGTAACCATTTAATATAGTTTCCTGTATTCATTTGTTCATGGAAGTCTCCTGTTTTTAGCACCGACCTGTAAATGAGGAGAGCATTTGGTATAAAACCAAACCTTCCACCAGCATGCACATTATAAGACGTTCCCCTTTAGAAACGGGAGCCATCAAACCTGAGCCACTGTCGTCAGACCAACCTTTCGGACTAGTGTGACTACTGTGTATATATGTTTTGTCTTCATACACTATTGGCCTTCCCTCATCTCTATATTTTTTAATGCATGTAAGATATGTCTCTCGAAGGGAACGAATATTATGGTTTTCAATCAAAACACTTCGGTTAGTTCTGGTTTTTTTCCAGCGAAAACCCAAGTTCCTTATTACTGCTCTAAGACTACTGGCTCCACCACTAAATTCAATTTTTTCTTTTAACTTCTCCAATAATTTTGTAATTGTTGGTGCAGGCTTTTCTTCTTCGTAAAAATTATATATAGTGCGCCGAATTACACATTTATTAAAGTCATCAATGTCAGTTATTCTTTTTGGGACATCGTGTTTCTTTCCAGGGGTGCCAAAAGAAGATCCTTCCTCTTCATGTTTTCTTCTTTCTTGTAAAATTCTGTGAACAGAACTGCGCGACACACCTGTGGCTTTAGAAACTCTTTCTTGAATTTTCTTCACTTGTTTATAATACACGGGTGAAAATCGCTCCTTTTCTTTTGCTTCCTCTTTCATGTAGTCGTGAACATTCACAATAATTTCCCGACTTTGACTGTGAATAGTTTTTCCTTGTAATTTTGAAATCATAGGAGGCATTGTGTAAATTTAAAAAAAATCAAAATTTTCACTAATTAACTAAATACACATTCACACTACACTATAATTTTAAAATACTACTGGCAGCAAAGGTACAAATTATTATATATAAAAAATACGGTTTAAAATATAAAATCTACACGTCTGTTTCCACTATAATTCACTCTGGACTATACGTGGTTTTGTAAGAGGCAGGAGCGAAATCACAGCTCAGCAGTCTGGATAGCTTCACCGACTGGACTGACCTTCAAGGACATTCCTCTAAATCCATTGCGCGAGCTATACTTCTTTCACAGTAGCCTCTGCCCGCTCCTGAAATTTCCCCTCTCAAGGCTTGCCGCACACTTGACACTTTTTTTAGTCACACTTATACAATTACAAGACCTTAAAATCTTCACTCTGCCAGGTAAAATAAAGCTATTGTTATTATTATTATTATTATTATTAAAAAAAATTCTCCAGAACTAAATATATTCTATGTCATTAATAGTATTTTTTCATGTTTCTATCTTGTACATTTTATACTTCATTCGTTAAACCTAGAGTAAATCAAAATATATTGTAAATAATAATTATATTGTAGATATACCATGTAATATTTTTGTTTATTGTAATTTAGATGTAAGGATAATTGTTGTATTCTTTAAAATCTGGTTGAGTGGTAGACAAGGCCTTAAGACTTTAACTCTGCCAGGTAAAATTAAGCTATTATTATTATTATTATTATTATTATTATTATTATTATTATTATTATTATATTCAGTTAGGTTGCAAGAAAACAATCGTGTATCGATTTTTAAAATACGGCTTTCATGTAAACTTGCACTCCAAATGGTTGAATTTCGCTGATTTTTTTAATAATATATTTGTTTTATTTCAATGGTTTATATCGAGTTTCCTTGAGAAAAGTAGAAAATTGCGGCTACTAGAGTTTTTTTTGTGACATATGTGCCACGCCGCTTCTTGTTTGTCTAATTTTGGTACCGACGAGTGTTTACTCGTCATGACCCATAGATTAGGTGCTAGGCTTTAGGTGTTTAGGGAAAGTTGTAAGCAAGGAGAGTAATCCTCTCAATGCTGGGCAATGAATCTGAGTTGGTGTGTTAAGTCGATAGGTGTGCGGTATTGTAGTGTAGTCTGTGTTCGTCGTGTACCTATGTTGTGTATTATAGTGTAAAAGTTTTAAGTTGGCGTGATTTCTGCTATCCTTGTCTAGATAACTGTTCTTCCACCCTTCGCTAGACGTCTGAGTGACATGTGTACTATAATGGGCTACCCTTGTAAAATTACTTAGGAATGCTAGAAAAACTCCACCCCCACTTTCGCCCAGTCACTTTTGTTCACGTAATTTTTGTCAGTGGCGACTGTTAAGAGTTCGTTTGTAGTTTGTGAGAGTGAGTGAGATATTATATTAGTGTAAAATTAAAAATTTAACAAAATGGTATCTGAGTTAGAAAGTTTAGCTGTAACTTTAAATATTGTATTGAGTATTGTGCTTGGCGACGATGAAACTGAAATGAAGACATAGAAACTTTCCAGGAAGAAATCTTTAGAAGAAGGGAATGCCACCACTGATCTATGTTCACTGCAGGGAGTGTCTGCCCTACCGCTGTCACCGGGTTTGAAGAGATATGTGTATGAGTGAGAAAGAAGATGGTGAGTACTCTCTTTCTCTTTCTAAAATATTCTAGACACTTCAGCCCTCACGGACTATAGTGTGTTTCTGTATTGTCTGAGTTGTCTCTGAGTTTGCGTGCAGTGCTTTTGATAATGTCAGTTAAGTATGGTAAGTCAAGTGAGTTGTGTGTGTGTGTGCTGTCGTGAATCTGGGCGAATTTGTGATGGTTCTGGCTATTCTGTTTTGCAGTGTTTGTAGTTTTTGAAGATGTGTTTGAGCTACGTGTCCCCAGGCTGGACAGGCATATATTAAGGTTGGCCGTATTAGTGTTTTGTATAGTATGGTTTTTAGTCTTTCAGTTAGGGCCCTAGTTTTTAGTAGTGGGTATGTTCTTCCTATTAGTTGAGTGTTTTGTTTTTTAAGTACGTAGTATGAAGTTGGAATGAAAGTCGTTTGTCTAAGTGGATTCCTAAGTATTTAACTGAGTCCTTATATTCTAGTTGAGTCCCTCTATGTTACGTGGGTCTGGTCTAGGTCGTCTGCGAGTGAAGGTTATGGCTTCTGTTTTGTCCCGCGTTAAGTTTTATTCTCCATTTGGAGAACCAGTTAGTGAGTTTGTCTATGCGGTTTTTGAAGTCTATCAGTTGTTACTTCTATGTGTCTGTCCGTGGTATAGATTGCAGTATCGTCGGCAAATTGTGCAGTCTTTATGTGTCGTGAAGTCGGTATGTCGTGTAATACGAGTATATTGTAGAGTGTCGGTGCCAATACCGAGCCTTGGGGTACACCAACTTTTATTGGATGCCAGTCTGAATGTTTTCCATTAATAATTACTCGGAATTGTCTGGATTTTAAAAATGAATGAGTGAGTCTGGGATGTTCAGTAAGTTCATTTTGTCAAGGAGACCCATGTGCCACACAGAGTCAAAGGTCTTTCCGATGTCGACGAATACCGCAGTAGTGTGTTCTCTATTCAGGTCAGATACGAGCAACCGGATATATATATATATATATATCCATCCATCCATAGTAATTCTGCCCGAGGGCAGGTCTTTCACTGCAATCATAGCATTTTCATGCTATGCTTTCCAGCTTTACTAGGAATTGCAGGTGTGGTAGGTTCCCGTTGCTTTCCCACCCGGTGAAGGATGATGATGATAATATGATAATGATAAGGATGGTGATGGCCATATGATTTCGGGGACCGTTTGGGCCTTAAAGTTTTCCTGACATTTGTCTTACAGATGGGGAAAAAAACCCGATATAAACCTTACCCAGAAAAACTGTCCCGACCGGGGATCGAACACGGGCCCGCTGCGTGACAAGGCAGCACGCTACCTTGTATATATATATATATATATATATATATATATATATATATATGCATTTTATTAAATAAACCGACTAAAAAGGCCTTAATAATTATATCATCATCATCATCATGAACAAATTCGTTTTAGGCCATGTGGCCTGTACGGTTAATAATTATATTAACCAACTATTTATAGAGAAATCATTAAATGTTGTAACGCCCTTTTTATGCCTATAATTTCCGGGTTATCACAACATTAATAAAGGACCAAATAAACGGTCTTTATAAAGCCGATACATTTTGGGGCATAACAATATATATATATATATATATATATATAAACGTAAGTTAATTGAGTCAATTGTAAAAAAAAAACTCCTGGCGCGACACTAGCCTACCAGCCGGCTGCTGGCCTCGCATCCACATGTGTCAATCACAGAGATAGATGATAATCAGTCAGTGTAGGGGTGACATGTGGTCAGCATGTCGAGTCCCCCAGCCGTTATAGCTGGTTTTCTCAACCTGGAGCCGCTACTTATTGTAGCTACCCAAATGCATCACGATGCTGGGTGGGCACCGGTCCCATACTGGCCGAAATACCATGAGAAAATATCTTCCTCCATGGAGACTCGAACCAGCGCAAGTCCCGTAGCTCTGCACCAAGGCTTCCTGCCTTAAACCACTCGGTTACGGCGCGGGACAATTGTTCAAAATAGACACATTAAATTGCTACAAGGAGGATTTGGCGTTTAATTTTAATTGCATTTTTCTCACTTGAGTTATCTTGTGGTTCGGTTCCTTTTGGTAGAATGGAGTCCAATATTATACAACGTACTTACTTCTTTACAGCCTCTAACGTAAATGAGTACCAGACGCTTGTTCTGGGGTAAAGGCGGCCGTCACGCAGGGCTGACATAAAGTGCCGATTGTCTAGAAAAAGTGGGAGCCTTAACCTCCTACTACCCCAAGGGCCTCCGCGCCTGTTGCGGGATCACTTTACTTACTTCTTTACCTGTTTGCCAAACTTTGAAGACAAATAAACCCATGATTCATCTGTTCATTTTACTATTTCACACTTCTAAAAGATAGCCCTTTTCATGAAGAATCCAATGATATCTCAAACACCATTTCCACAAAACATATATATATATATATATATATATATATATATATGTCATGGTCATATTCGGTGTCTACATAACATGATCGATGATTTGTATTTTAAAATGATTTTCATGAGAATATCTCAATAGCTAAATTCTTCGGAATTCGCTAATAGGGGACAAAAACCACAATCTTTTCTTATGTAAACCCAATGAAATGTCCTACGTACAGATCTACTAGCAGTGTTAAATTTTGGTATTTTTTTTATTATTGCAATGAAAACATTATACCTTATGGCTTCACTTTTTTAAAATTAGATCATAGATATAAAATGTATTTCGGAGGGAACATATTATTTGAATGTGTATTAGTTTACTTAAGTAATGCGATTTTTAAAATTAGAAAGTGAAACGCTATATCAAAGTGTTGTAACGCCAAGTGTTTTTAAGATTGTTGTGTTGAACAAACAGTTGGATCATCTCAACAGCTCCTCTATCTTTTAACAACGATCTCGTGTTCTCTACTGCCAAACCATCCAGAGCGCTGTGAAGAAATACCAGCTGCAGCAAGAATTTCACATCAAAAACAATTTCGAAATATTTAATAAAAGAAGATCCTTAACGGAGAAATAAATTGAGTGCACGATTTGTTTCCATTTTTTACAAGAAAAATAACAATAATAATAACAATAATAATAATAATAATAATAATAATAATAATAATAATAATAATAATAATAATAATAATAATAATAATATTGATCAATAATAATGATGATAATAACAATAATAATAATAATAATAATAATGATCCATCCATAGTAATTCTGCTGCCCGAAGACAGGTCCTTCCACTGCAATCATAGCATTTTCATGCTATGCTTGCAGCTTTACTAGGGAATTGTGTAGGTGTGGTAGCTTCCCGTTGCTTTCCACACTGGTGAAGGATGAGATGATAATGATAATGGTAAGGATGATAATGATAAGGATGATGGCCATATGATTTCGGGGACCGTTTGGGCCTAAAGTTTTCCTGACATTTGTCTTCCAGGTGAGGAAAAACCCCGATAAAAACCTCACCCAGAAAACTGCCGCCCCGACCGGGGATCGAACCCGGGCCCGCTGCGTGACAAGGCAGCACGCTACCTCGAGACCACAGCGGTGGACTAATAATGATAATAAACATGATAATAATAATAATAATAATAATAATAATAATAATAATAATAATAATAATAATAATAAACTACAAATATTCAGTCTGACAGATAGAATAGAAGAGTTTAGGAGAAAATCGTATGGACATGTCTGCAGAATGGATACCAAAAGTTGGCTTCGTAAAAGTCTGAACTATCAACCGAGGACAGAAGAAAGAGATCGGGATGCCCACGAAAGAGATGGACTCAGCGGCTATGATATTTGGAGCCGGAACGAACCAATAAGGTTTCATCCCATACCTAATAATAATAATAATAATATAATAATAATAATAATAATAATAATAATAATAAATAATAACAATGATTATGATAATAATAATAATAACAATGATTATGATAATAATAATAATAATAATAATAATGATTATGATAAATAATAGTAATAATGACAATGATTATGATAATAATAGTAATAATAACAATGATTATGATAATAATAGTAATAATAACAATGATTATGATAATAATAATAATAATAATGGTTATGATAATAATAATAACAATGATTATGATAAAAATGTTATATAATCAATTTAATTTAATGCTAATGATACTATTATTATTATTAATAAATGTACTATTTAACTCATGCCCCAAATGGGAATCAATGAATAATCACGTTTCAAAGAACCAATGACAGTCGTATTTCACCTCGCTTTTTTATTGATTTCTCTTTACCAGCCCCTGCTTTTGTGATAAAGAAAGCTCCTCCTTTTTAATATTCTGAACAAATTCCTTCGAACTACATATTTGATAATCGTGTGTTCAATAATTGTGTTTTTAAATAATGATTTTACTGAGTTGTTTACTAAAAAAATAAATGTTGGTTATACTACAGTTTGATGTGATTCATTTTTTCTCCACTTGGGTGCATTCTTACAATATTATGATTAAGTGGGTTATAGCTGATTGCGATCCTATTTGGCAATAAATAATATGATCAAGTTGCAGTGTATAAATAAATGAAACATAACCGAACATTTCTGATTTGTTTTCAAACATCGCAATTTACATTAAATATAAAGGGCCTATTTTAAAATACCGGTAACTATATTTAAATAATGATTTTTTTAGTAAACAGCTTAATTTTATTCGTTAAATAGTCCTTACAAATGCCACTCTTGATTTAAAAATCATCTAGATAAATTCACTCGTCACTTCGTGACATAGGCCCTATGCATTTATCGATTATTTGGAAATCACTTGTGAGATTACTTATGATAATTAATAATAATAATAATAATAATAATAATAATAATAATAATTATTATTATTATTATTATTATTATTATTATTATTATTATTATTATTATTATGTCCACCGCTGTGGTCTCGAGGTAGCGTGCTGCCTTGTCACGCAGCGGGCCCGGGTTCGATCCCCGGTCGGGGCAGTTTTTCTGGGTGAGGTTTTTATCGGGGTTTTTCCTCACCTGTAAGACAAATGTCAGGAAAACTTTAAGGCCCAAACGGTCCCCGAAATCATATGGCCATCATCACAATCCTTATCATTATCATCATCATCCTTCACAGGTGTGGAAAGCAACGGGAAGCTACCACACCTACACAATTCCCTAGTAAAGCTGTAAGCATAGCATGAAAATGCTATGGTTGCAGTGAAGGACCTGCCTTCGGGCAGAATTACTATGGATGGATTATTATTATTATTATTATTATTATTATTCCATTAAGTTATTTTAACCTCTCACCTTTAGGTGCCACGCGCCACCCGGGCCTTACTGCGGCACGTCCGTCGGGAGAGGGATTTTAATTCAGCTCAATATCACGAGCTCTCCGAGACATCACAACATTAAGACGAAACACTTAATTTATACACACATTCAAGCTAAACATGACGAATGTGATAGTGGTGATTATGAAGGCCAAATGATGTTCGGGGACTGTTTGGGTCTTACAGTTTCCTGACTTACAGGTGAGGAAAAACCCCGAAAAGAGCCATCACCAAGGACATTTGTCTCGGTCGAGGATTGAACCGGGGCCCCTGCGTACCAGACAGTACTCTATCCCGATATACAGCAATGGACAGTATTAATAATAATAGTAATAATAATATAAAGTAATAGTAATAGTAACTAAAGTAATAGTAATAATACAGTAATAATATAATAATAATAATATAATAATAATAATATAATATAATAATAATAATAATGAATAATAATAATAGTAATAATATTAATAATAATAATAGTAATTATATTTATAATAATAATAATCATAATATACTGAATCTTCACTCATACTA
>JASPKZ010010320.1:0-57178 GCA_030220185.1 Diploptera punctata | reverse complement strand
GGGTACATACACATATATGCCAGCGGGGCCTTACAATTGCAGGACATGTGAAGAGAGGGACATATTTCGTGACAACACGAACACTTTAGACGTAATAAATTGTATGAAGCTTCTTTAAATGAACAGAAAATATAGGCATTTTTACCAAAAATGCTATAATTATTTTTAAGTAAAAAATCTTCATATAACCTTAAAATTTATATACTTTTTAAATGCATAATTAACCGTTGATGTTACTATTTAAAAGGTAAAAATGATACATTTTGTACCTGAGTACTCAATATTGAACTCAATAATTTTTCGGTTGAATCAGTTTGTAGGCATTTCGGGACACGTATATGATCAGCTTTTCAAAAGGTACTAAATGTTGTAGTTGAAAATTAATAGTTCGAGAAACCATCTAAAACATAAAACAGAAAATATATTGTTTGGGGAAAACCCTAAAAAACAAAGTTTTTTTTTTGATTTGGAAATATCCTAAAGAATATAATCCTGGAAATTCAATCAAAGCAGGAATCGATTTCGAACATGCTGCGTGAACAACAACATAACTATTGTATTATAAAAGATTAGCTGTGATCACAGATAAACAAGTAAATACAACATTACCGGGTATAGAAACCTGACTCGATACGTGCTTGAATGTCCTGTTTCAAGTTTTCCTCAACCATAGCGCTACCAGAAAACATACATAATATTCGTTATTTCGTGTTCACAGATACTAGATTTAACTCTTACAGTTAGTAACTAATAAAATAGTAAAACGTTATAACTCGAATATTAAAGTTATTACTAGGCATATTAGAGTGTTTTAATTTTTAAGACAAAAAATAAAATGTAAAATGTTTGCAGAATTTGCTTACACCCCGAGTTTCAGTCGATGTAAAAGACATATGTCAAATTCAAGAAGATTTGATAATATTTAGAGGTTGCAAACTTGTTCATTTTTGTAAAATTAGGAAAAAAGTTGATTTTTCACTGTTAATTAGTTTTATTAGAAAAAACTAAAATCACAAATAAAAATAATATTCAGTAATCAATTGATTTGGTGATTGCTTCATGAAATTCCATACGTTAAGTGATAAAATAAAATAAAACTGTTGAAGTTTTATACGATTTTTACATTTATTTTAATACATATTGGTTACAGTTGCTTCAGTACTTTGTACCTTCTTGAGACGAATACTTAAACAGTTTTACTTAATTTAAGCACTAAAATAATATTATAACTAGAAATAAAATTAATAAGTAGTATTAGGTGAATCATGTGTTATATAAAACAACTTTGAACGATTTAATACCTTCTTTTGTCTGCTTGGTGACGACTTATATGTGATGCTTGTTTTTGTTGTTTATCCCTAACCGATTTCTTAAACTTTCTTATTAGAGCAATTTCTCTTTCTGCGGTATCATTGACTAAGTTAAGAGAGTTTACATGACTTCTTAGAGAAAACTGCAATATTCTATCATGTCGTGATTCCCAAACAATTCAAAGAAGGTCATTGTTTTGTTAGTAACTAAATGGCTCACGTATTTTCTTTCAAAAACAACGTTTTTACCTTATAATAATTATTATTATAAAATTATAATTTTATTCCCTTGGCAACGGAAATGGATTTCATACGAAGGGCAGCAAGAATTTCAAGAAGAGAAAAAATTAGGAACTCAGTTATAAGGGAGAAAATGAAGATTGAAGACACTATTTTAGATTATATTAAAACTCAGCAATTAAGATGGTAAGGATATGTCCAGCGAATGGACGAGGATCTACTACCAAAATCTGTTTTGGAATGGAAACCTGAGGGACGACGAGGCAGAGGAAGACCTAAAACCTCCTTGAGTCAGGGAATATGTTCATACATGAAGGAGAAACATCTACAACCAGGAGATTGGATGGACCGACAAAATTGGCTATTAGGAATCGGTCGATGTCAAAGACATTAATCAACCGATCATCTATCTATAATTTTATTCCATTTTGCCTTGCAGGTTTTGTTTCTAAATTTTTAGTATTATTTAACTTAAGGGTCTGAGTAATGCGTTTGTCCATAAAAAGCCAATCCTACATTTTTCCTACATATACCAAAGGTGTTTATTAGCAGCTGTGAGAACATTTCTTTTGACGTCTGCACTGGATAATGCTCAGAATCTGTAGTATATCCACACCATTCTTCGGAGCCAATCAACTTTCAATTTCCTCGTGCCAAAAGCAAACATATATGAGGCTGACAAAATGTGCAATTCGTTTCATTCAATTCTATTCTGATTGAATAATATTCAACTGTTTAATGAAGAGAACAATTTTAAATGCTTATATAAACTTTGTCATCCACCTGGCAGAGCCCCTAGGATCTTGTAATTGAAGTTGTTCTTAAACCAACCTCCTAGGTAATTAGTGAGGGTTGTAATAACTATTTTTCTTGGACGACTTCCATCTTTAGGACATGATGGATGTAGTTAACCATTTTCACTCATTATTCTTCTCGAGTCCACCGCTGTGGTGTCGAGGTAGCGTGCTGCCTTGTCATGCAGCAGGTCCGGGTTCGATCCCCGGTCGGGGCAGTTTTTCTCGGTGAGGTTTTTAACGGGGTTTTTCCTCACCTGTAAGAAAAATGTCAGGAAAATTTTAAGGCCCAAACGGTCCCTGAAATCATATGGCCATCATCACCATCATCATCCTTATCATTATCATCATCATCCTTCACCGGTGTGGAAAGCAACGGGAAGTTACCACACCTACAATTCCCTAGTAAAGCTGCAAAGAATAGCATGAAAATGCTATGATTGAAGTGAAGGACCTGCCTTCTGGCAGAATTACTATGGATGGATTCTTCTAGAAAACCTTGAATGGATCTTTCTTCTCCATCATTGTATATAACTTCTTATCAAGTGAAGCACACTAAAGTCGGAACTTCAGAAAAAATCTGGCTGTCAGAACAACTTTATCGTATCCCACAAGCACTCCTTTCAATATTAGATTATGGGCGTGATGGCGGTAAGTCAACCACAACAATGTTCGTCCGAATTCCTTGAAAGGCCCATTTGTGCAAAGTACTTCAAAACTAAAAAATTGTACTAGTTTGAAATAAAAGAGATCAGTGTATGCAACCCCCTAAATATTATTCATATTTCATTTAAATTAGGCATATATATGTTTTACATCAATGAGACTTAGGACGTAAACAGTTATATGAAAATCAAATCTTTGGAAAAATAAAACATCATAAGGTATACTTAGTATGAACAAAATATATATCCATCCATAGTAATTCTGTCCAAGGGCCGGTCTTTCACTGCAATCATAGCATATTTCATGCTATGCTTTGCGGCTTTACTAGGGAATTATAGGTGTGGTAGCTTCCCGTTGCTTTCCACACCGGTGAAGGATGATGGTGATGATGGCCGGATGATTTTCGGGGACAGTTGGGCCCTAAGCATGCTGACATTTGTCTTACAGATGAGGAAAAACCTCACCCAGGAGCCTGTCCCGACCGGGGATCGAACCCGGGCCCGCTGCGTGACAAGGCAGCACACACACATTGAATGCGCAAGGTTGTCATTTCGACAATCCTGGTGTACTCTCCTGGCATTGGCGTAATTGTAACTCACCTCTGAGGTTGGGGCTGCCCCGAAAATAATGATAGTGGTGCGCCAAGACAGACCTTATTTCTAAATTTAATCTAAGGGGAATATGAATGATGATAAGTATAATGGCCATATGGCATTCGGGGACCGTATGGACCTTAAAGTTTCCTGACATTTGTCTTACAGTTGAGGAAAAACCCCGAAAAAGCCTCGCCCAGGAAACTTATCCCTACCGAGATTCGACCTTGGGCCCGCTGCGTGACAAAGCAGCACGCTACCTCGAGACCACAGGTGGTGGACTATATTAACACAATAATAACATTATGATGTACAATTATATATGTAAGTTCCTTATAATTGTAGTCCTCAACTAATAAAACAAAAGACTGTAGGCGTTTCGGGACCAGTCGCATCCTCAGCTGATGGTTGCACGCTACAAACTTCAGCACTTAACTGTAATTGCAATCTTCTCAACTAATAAAACAAAAGACGCTAGTGCTTTTTGGGGCTAGTCCCATCTTCACCAGCAGACATTTTACCTTTTGTTGTATATGGAACTGATCCCGAAACACTAAAATGTCTTATTCTTTATGAGAAGACTGCAATTACATGTTACTTAATTTCTTAATTTTATATAAAATTGTTTAAATAGTGATTATTGCCTTAGCGAAATTCTACCATCGACTACTTAGTATTGTGTTGATTTGCATTAGTTTCCAAATATCAGCTAACGTATTCCTTGAAATCCAATCGATAAAAAGTAATTTTATTCTAATTACTTGACGAATCACGAAAGTTTATTAAATTAAAATAATCCTTAACTAATTAAATGACTAAATGTACCTGGTTATGGAGGCCACAAGATTAATCCCGCATTCACCATTTCTTCACCTCAGCTAACAGATTATGTCAGCCCTGCATTAATAGTAGTTTTCATTCTCGCCTCTGTCTTCGAGAATCGATGGGCTTTCAAGAACGTATAAATCCTGACCATTGCTTCCTTCGGAAAGAAAGTAAAGCCGTGTTTCTCATGTCGTAGATTTACTACAAATAGAAGAATCTAGAACCTGAAATAAGAAGCCACTAAAAAAATTCGGATTTTTCACATCCAATTTGAATTGCGACACTAATAACCTATTTTTTAAAAAAGTATGTTAAAAATGAAATCCCAAGTATTCAACTAAATCCAATCCAATCTCCTATATTCCATTCCATTACAATGCATTATTGGATATAGACCTAATAGATATAGAACAATAGGAATGAGATGCACAAAGAATTTAAACATAGACTCAATTATGAAAATGAGTACTGTTGTACATTCCAGGTACTCCCGTTTTCCCAACTTCTCCCAAAAACGTTATAGTGAAGATATACAAACTGTTACTCTACCATTATATTACATGGATGCGAAACACAACCGCATATAGTGTTTTCTCTTCAAGAATCGACTCATTAACCTGTGCTTTGCATAGGTTAATTATTACAAGATGGACCACTAAATAAGTCCTGCGAGATTCACTCGCCTAAAATAGTGAGGCTCATTCTGAACTGTTCGGCTATCGGACTCTCTGCTTGCCAGCAGTGCACTTTCCGACGCGCAATTCTAGTGTGACAGTGTCCACATTTTATTTCAATCCATGACTCATGCGAACACATCTTGCCGCCAAATGCCTAGGGTTAAGGTACGTACACACTTGCACCATGTTCGTCAGATTTGTACGGGGTTTTAATGTGAGCGCGCGCGGCGCGCGCACCGAGCACATACGGCGCACCACGATCCATTCATTGTCGGTTTTTTCCACGAACTTTTTGATGGTTCGCTGTTCAGATTTGGACGGGTTCTTGATAGGTTCGTTGTTTTCGGCGCGCACCTTATTATTATTTGAATATGGAATGGTCAGAGGAAAACATGTTAAAACTTATTGAACTTTATAAAAACAAACAACTATTGTGGGATCCTCGACATAAGGATAATTTTTAAAAATAATTGAAAGGAGATGCCTGGAGGGAAATAGGAGATAAAATCGACATATCTCCGGATACATGCAGGAAGAAGGTAATTACTTTACTTTCTTCCTACCGGCGAGAGAAAAGTAAAATATTGTTATATTATAAAATAAAATAATTTAAAATACCTTCCTAGGTAAAATCCGTCGTCCTCAACTTTTAAAATATGTAATCTTTATGCCTGTAGGCTTTTCAGGACATCCGTCCCATCTTCAGCTGTTCATTCTTCACTACAGCATCCAGTATGAAGTTTGATGCTGCTGGTCCTAATGTGGCTTTGTCGTATTAGTATTGTTATATTGTTGACACATAACTTAGTATTGTTGGTTTAGCGCTACAATAAATAGTGAAGATTGTCAGGTCAGTGTCCACTTCATGTCTATCGTTATTTTTTACTCTAAGGAATTTAAAAAAATGATTTCACAATACTGTTACAGCATGCCTGTTTTTTTTCAATGTTTTTTTTTCGTGTATACTAAACACGTTCATTTCATAATGTATATATTATGACAAAACAATAGAATATATAAACATATACCAGTAATAAGCGTATTGTGTAAGGTGACCAGACGTCCCGATTTTGGAGGGACAGTCCCGATTTTTAACAATTTGTCCCGCGTCCCGCGGAACTTAAAAAAAGTCCCGATTTTTGGGAAAGAATTCACGAGAAGCTAGGGAACGGCGGGAGAACGGAAAGGTAATATACGGTTTTCGGCGCCCATGTAGTTATTTCGCCAGGATATGAGTTTTATATTATTTTTGTTAATTTTATGATGTTAAACTTTAATAATAACAAATCATTGTTGAGAACTGCTTATCAAAGTTTACATTGTTGATTTGACCACCATTGCTTGGTAAATAAAGTATGGACATAAAAAAAATCGCAATTGAGTGTTGAGACTTTGAAAGTTACTTTATGTGTGAAATATAATTTAACAAATTCTTGTGCAAAAAAATGCATGACCTTTTAAAAAAGATAGCAATTTACTTAAAAAATTCACTCAAATGAGAAATATGCAAAATAATAAAATAATACTAGTACTATACATATTTTTTAAATGTATTACATTTGTAAATTGCACTTATGTTGATATTAAAATTAATATATTATAATAATATTTTTGCATTCTATAAAAGTGTTTGTTGCTCCATAGAGTATCTTTACATTTAATAATCTATAGAATCAAACAAGACCAATATATTTTTTTCATATTTCATAATATTTTGGCGAAATGTTAATATTTTAGTAAAAATGTAATATTCCTTCATATTTTTCAATTTTTAAAAATAAAATTTCAACAATTAGTTAAAAACATTTTTGAAGTGATTGTAGTTTTGAAATTATTTGACAATATAATATGGTATACAAGTAAAAATTCCTCAGTATTCTATCCAGAAGAAAATATACCTAAATATTTTTGATAAAAGAAAATAATTGAATAAGGAGACATGGAATGACCAAGTGTAGGCCTTTGTCTCTGCAAAATGTCTATTGAAGGTTTGTGTAAATAGAATCAGGAAGGAGGTCCCATCCACCATCAAATCTGTGAAAGCTGCTCTGTACACTACCTCGCATGATTGTATATCAAGGGAAGAAAGCTAAAATGAGCTCTCTTCACCCAACAGTAAATATTGGCACAAATGAAAAGAAAACGCCCGAAACCATAAGTTTCTACAATGTAACCAAGTAAGGTGTGGGTATAGTAGATAAAATGACCAGGCAATATACAGTGAAGGCCTCAAGCAGACGATGGCCTGTGCATATATTTTACAATATTCTGGACTTGGCAGTAATAAATGCAGTTGTAATACACTGCTCAAAATAATTAGGGGATATTGTAGATTTACCTACTAAGACTATGTTTTTTTGGAATAGTATTAGATGCAATCACTTTCTATTACTCCAAGATAATGTAAATAAGAGTTTGAAGTTGTTACGTAACCTCGGTACCACACCAGAGGGTAGTATCTGTACTGTTGATGTGAAAGGGTGGTGTGGGGGTGAATGTTTTGTTGCTGTTTTTAAATCCAGTCCAGTTTTCAGTTAGTGAATGACTTGCCTTAGGGACAGTGAAGCCTCGACAACGTGATTTACCTGAATCAATGGCTTGGAGGGCCATAGAAAGGATGGAAGCTGGACAGACACAACAAGAGGTGGCACAAGCCATTGGGGTGTCTCAAAGCGTGATTTCCAGGCTTTGGAATCGTTTTCAAAGAAGAGATACTGTTCACAGAAGAGCCGGACAAGGTCGACCATGGGCAACAACAGCAAGGGATGACCGTTACCTCAGGTTAACAGCCCGTCGGAATACACAGCAGAATGCAACTCAACTGCGAAATACACTTCAAACAGCAACAGGACGCAGGGTGTCAACTCAAACTGTCCGTAATTGACTGCATGGTAGTGGTCTCTATTCCCCTAGGGCCATAGTGTGTACCAGGTTAACTCCACAATACCGTAGAGATCGCAGAAACTGGGCGGAGGATCATCGTGGGTGGAGGCATGCCGAATGAGATCAGTTCTTTTTTCTGATGAGTCGCGATTCAACGTGGAATGTGATAGTCGGCGTGTATTCATCTGGAGGGAAAAAGGGACATGAAACAATCCAGCATTTGTACGCGAAAGATCCCCATATGGTGGCGTGGATTGATCGTGTGGGCAGGAGTCAGTAGTGGTGGACGTACGGACCTCTACGTCATCCAAGGTGGTACTTTGACTGCGGTAAGGTATAGAGATGAGATTCTCCGACCTTTTGTCGTGCCTTATGCTGGTGCCATAGGTGATTCTTTTCTTTTTATGGACGATAATGCACGACCCCACAGAGCTGGCTTGGTGGACGACATGCTGGAAGTGGAGGGTATCGAGCGTATGCAATGGTCAGCTTCCTCCCCGGACTTAAATCCGATAGAGCATGTGTGGGGCGCATTGCAGGCAGACCAGCACCTCCCACAACTGTTCCAGAGCTGCACATTGCTCTTATGGAAGAGTGGCCACGTATCCCCCAAGAACTCATTGCTAACCTCATTACATCAATGTCACACAGGTGTGAGGCAGTGCTGGCCGTTCGAGGAGACCATACACCATACTAAAGAAACATTTTCACCCATGTTAATGCTGCTTTGTTTGTTTGCCATATTCCTAATCAGGATCTCTTAGACATCTGGTGTGGTACAGAGGTTACGTAACAACTTCAAACTCTTGTTTACATTCTTTTGGAGTAATAAAAAGTGATTGCATCTAATACTGTTCCTAAAAACATAGTCTTAGTAGGTTATTCTACAATATCCCCTAACTTTTTTGAGCAGTGTATATAGATCAGTCACTGGCAAAATAATTAAAGTAAGACATATATTCAGCAACTTGCAGAAGAACGTCGCCACGAACACTTGAAACGTCAATCACATACGACTCCGGACTGTTATCAATCAAAACGACGGAGGTGTGAAGTGAAACAGTTGTGTAAAGACAACAAAAGTAATTCAAAATATTATGTTTGCAAGAAAATGGGTTGTGGTAGATGTACCAAAAAAATTTAATACACATGTGCCTATTGTGTTTGAGATTCTTGTGAAATGCATCAATGTAGTAAGAACATTATTTTTTCAGCTTGTAATAAATAATTTTCATTATTTTTTTCATGTGAAATTTGTAATTTAAATTAAAACTTTTGTTAAAGTAGATAAAATAAAATAATTCTAAACATTTCCTTTCCAAAGATGTTGAATCAAATTTAATTTAATTTAATCTTAATATACTGTATCATTATACACCTTACTCATATGAATAATCAGTAGTTGTAACTCAGATAAGTATGTTTACAATTTGCTTATACACTGCTCAAAACAATTAGAGGAACACTATGAAATATGGAAATATTTTTCATTGGATAAAGGTACAAACATGAAATTAATAAAGTACATTATTTGTGGTTATTTATTTATTTATTGCTCTGTCAGTAAAAACAAATGAATAACGCTGACAATTAACTTTTCAAATAATTCCGCTATGTAAGCAATTGAATCTTGTGCTTATTTTTCAAAGTTAAACACTCGTTATATAGAGTTAGTATCGTGTATGGCCTCCACGACATTCGATGACACTTTGGCACCTTCGTGGCATGCTCGCAATAAGCTTCTGGATTTCCTCTTGCGGGATATTCTCCCATTCCTCCTTCAGAGAATCTCCAAGTTGCTGCAGAGTTTGTGGAGCTTGATGTCGGTTCCTGACCTTCCTGTCTAGAAGATCCCACAAGTGTTCAATAGGGTTCAGGTCTGAGCTGACCGCTGGCCACTCCATTACCTCAATGTCATTCTTCCTCAGGAAATCCCTGATGACAGCCGCAGAATGTGCCCTGGCATTATCCTGCATAAACAGAAATTCAGGGCCTACTCCAATGGCAGCAGGTACTACATGCTCTTCCAGAACGTGCTCGATATACCGGACAGCATTCAGTCGCTGGGGAACAAGTACAAGGTCCGTACGATTGTTGTACATAACTCCGGCCCACACCATTATGGAACCTCCTCCGAATCTATCAATTTCCTGTACAGCCTCTGGAGAAAATATTTCTCCTGGCCGTCCCCACACCCTCAATCGACCATCACAACGTGTAAGACGATACCTGGATTCGTCCGAGAAGAGCACAGACTCCCACTGGTTCAGGTTCCAATCACCATGGTTTTCAGCATACGTACGTCTTGCTGCCTTATGCCCATTTGTTAAGCGTGGTTTTTAACGGGCCTTTTTGGACGAATATTCTCTTTCCTTAATCTGTTCCTTATGGTTGGGTCTGAAACCCGGATTCCGGAAGCCATATGAAGGTCATTCTGCAGGTCTTTTGCAGTTTTTGAAAGCTGTCGAAGAGCAGAAAGAACAACGTATCAGTCATCCTGGGGGCTTGTTTTAAATTTACGGCCCTGGTCACGTCTTCTACAATACTGACCTGTCTCTCTGTGCCTGTTGCGTAACCTGGACACCACGGAAGGAGAAACCCCAAGCTCTCTAGCCACTTGTCGCAGAGATTGAGCTTGTCGTAAAATATGTAGAGCATGATACACTTCAAACTCATTTAAATGCCTCATTCTGTCAGAGACTTCAATAAACAAGGCAATAATCAACATTCGTCACTATAGCAACATCAGGTAGCTTACCAATTAGAAGTGGCCAGTGCCATCCAAAATAAAAAAAATTCTCTATATTTGTTATTTGAGGTAATTTCTCTGTATTTAGGCCATGGATCTTTAAAATTTGTATCCAATGATAAAATTAATAATTCAATTTACATATTGTACAACTTTCAGCATCACAGCTTTAAAAAACAATTACTTATTAAATTTATTACAAGTGTTCCTCTAATTGTTTTGAGCAGTGTATTTTAACATGGGTCAAATTGCCCCACTGTGGGCGTTGTATGTGAACCGAAACTCCGGGCGTCCTTGGTTAAACTGTGAACACTTTTATAATCTTCTTCTGACGTGTCTTTTCTTTTTTCGATTCTTTTAATTCTTTTGTAATCTACTCGTACATTCCATTCAACTGCACTAATAATTTTAGGTTGTTCTTCGTTTGCTTCCTTTCTTCTCGGAACCATTTAATTTATTTGTGTGCTATGCATAACGGTAGGCCTATTGGCTAGTCTGACTTTGTTGATATCGTGTATTTTGAGGTATCGTTATAAGGAAAGGGAGGTCACTATACACTCACCTATTCGCAGAATAATGGCTAGACTTTTATATTTAACTCTTTTGTGTATAGACCTATAAATATTAAACGTGTCATGAAATATGTGAAGCATGTATCCCATATAAGAGGCACATATTCTCATTTATAATCTATATAAGAGCCGTGATGTTGTGTTAGAAAAACATGAAGTAGGAGGTAAGATAAGACTCATTTTATTAATTTATCCTATACTAATTGTTTTATCGATTGGCAATAATATGGACTTTTAGTAATTTTGTTCACTGTATTATTACTTTTAAAATCACTCTAATACAAACAGGTCACGAAATCAACAAATTATTTAAACACGTTTTATCGATTTTATTCAGAGATGATAATGTTAACTACAGAATAAACATTATTAAATAAATTGAGATTTTAAAACAAGTCAAGAATGTAAACGTACTTAATCCTCTATACAGAACATTATCCGAGAATATTTTGTACCTCTTTAATAACTTATGAATGAAAATGTTCCGAAATTCTCAAGAGGTGCTTTAATAGAATTTGAGAGCTCCTCATTGCGACATCCATTCTCATCTCATATGGGTCTGAATATTCGTCTTAGAATCTTAATTTCTATTACTTTTATTTAGCCTCCTTTCTGCACTGTCATGTAACTCTACAGAGGGTGTAAGTACTTTCAGGGCGTGTAGTGGGGACCTAGACGGTAAGAACTCATGTTCGGAAATGTACAATGTTCCCGCTACGTGCAAAACGTCTCTTTCAGACGTCTGCTGCTTATCATCTGGATCCACTTACAAGAAGGGCTCAATATGACGACCACCGACATCAACACTGATAGATACGTCATTGCCATGTTCTGGTAGACAACATTACCAGTACATGGTCCTGCAACATCCGCCGCAGCCATAACCCGTGCCAGAAGGTCTTCCTCGATTGCCATAATAGTCTCGTTATTCAAGGATTTCATGTGACCCCACAGGTAGTAGTCTGTGTCCAAGCAATCGGGTGACCAAGATCTATCCTCTGTTACCAAAATTGTTTGTTCAGTTGATATATGGCAAGCAGCCTTATCATTGCACCGACTTCCCGTGCAATAACATCATGCCGCCATATTCCGCAAATGAGTAGTTAGCCGTGATCAACGACACATTACAAATGAAACGTAGGATGTATAGCTTAGTACAGTAAGAACAAGACCACGGCACCAGGTACCAACAACTCAGAACGGATCATAAACTCAACCGAATGACATGTAAACAAGCCTGTAGTGGGCATGGGGCATCATCTGATCGGCGAACGACGTACGTAATACCCTAGTTTTGCGCCGAAAAGGCATACGTTGTGATATTTTGCGCGTAGCGGGAAAACGGTATGTTTCCAGGCATGAGTAACCGTCTTTGTCCTCACTACACATCCTTAAAGCCTGCAATGGAAATTTAGTTATACCCTATATATCACAACTATACAATACAGTAGTCACTTTTAATCCACATTTGTAGTGACTTAAAGGATGTACTGAAACGAAATGCTGACATTTGTACATAGAGTAATACAAAAAGAATGCAAAAAATAAAGTCAGTTTAGGTACAAGGTAGACAAGAGACGTTTTGAAAATCAACTCATTTATATTTTTACACTTTCTAAATTGTTTTTGTCACTTTTATTGTTTACATTTCTATATAATGTGTATATAATGTGACTTAATGTTTATCTCGTGCTCAATTTACCGGCTTTGAATTTCATGGCAGCAGCAGGACTCATTATGGGCCAATAGGAATTAGATTCGTGTGTGAAGTTAATTTAAAGACATTCCATTGAATCCTACGAGACAGCTAGGCGCTCCAATAGGTTAATGTTAATAACTTATTTTATTTTCTTCAATTTCCCCCTTAATTTTAGTTCTGTTTGTTAATGTGTTGTCCTAATATTTTCAAGGTAATAAAGTGAAGAAGATTGGGATAGGTAGGTCATGTATATAGAATATATAACTGTAGAAACATTTTATTTATTTTATTTGGAAACCTTTGAGAAAAATGTATTAGAACTAACTGGTTATTTGAACCCGTAAGTTCAAGACTGCACTGACATGAGCTTACTATACATCCGTATCCTCAGCAAATATTTTCTATTCGCCTCCTCTGTAATCTATAATCTCTGTAATCTCAAATAATGGTTAATGATATTCTCCCACGTAATCTCATGCAAGATTATGTTTTGTAAATTGTAATTTTTATATTCTTACCAAAAGTCAAGAAGCCGGAATATTTATTCTTAAAATTTTAAAATATTCACTTTCGAGGATTGTTTTGAATGGTATTGCAAGAGTTGAAATTGTATAGTAGTGTTTTAAGGCGCCAAGCTGCGCCAATATTATCTGGTACAGAAGCGCTAGCGACGCGTGGAAAGCTCCATAATGCAAATGTACTGCACTGTTCCACACGCACACCACACATGAATATTTCAAATCGTGCTTTTTTTTACAGTCTACATTTTCAGCGATAGTTCCCTATCGCCACATCATCAGGTCGTTGATAAATCTCCATACATCGATGTCGTATAAAATACAAGTTTTTTTTTTCAATCATAGCTTACATGTTTTGAGCAATGCGGCAAAAATTTACATTTAAAACACTGATATATTATTATTTAAAATTTTACACGCACAGACTCCATGGCGAGTTAGGCCAAGAAAGCCATTTTCTTACAACCTGGATTCTATTGATTTCTTTATCTAATAATGTTCTTTAACAACTAAGTTCATTAGTGTCGCTATGGGCAAAACGAAATATAGGCATATATTCACGCATAAAAGTATATTATATAATGGAAATGGACAATCAATGACAAATGATGTAAATTTTGAAGAAGTAGCTGAAATTAAATACCTAGTAACAATGATTAAAAATAGGAATGAGATCAACAAAGGAATTAAACATAGGCTCAATTTTGGAAAAGCTTGCTAATGTGCATTTCAGTCACACTTGTCATCTCAACTCCTCTAAAAAAATTAAACTCAAAATATATAAAACTGTTACTATCCCAGCTATTTTATATGAATGGCAAACATGGACTCATACATTAAGGGAGGAAAGGAGTGGGTATTTGAGAATAAAGTTCTTAGGAAAATGTGTGGACCCAAGAGAGATGAACAGACAGGCGAATGGAGAAGCCAATATAACAGTGTGTTACATGATCTTTACGAGAAATCAGATAAAATGAGAATAGTTAAGTCTCGTAGAATGAGATGGGTAGGATTTGTAGCAAAAAATGGGGAATGAAATAGGGGCATGGAAGCTTCTTGTAGGAAAACCAGAGGGAAGATTCGCAGTTGGTAGACCAAGGATGAGCTCGGAAAATAACATTAACCGTTATTTGAGGGTAGTACATTATACAGAAAAACATTGTTCAGGAGAGAGATGTATGGAGAGCTTATGTCCGAACAGCCATGAATCTACGAGTTTGATAGTGCCAGTGAGTTAGTAATTAGTTTAGTTATTCAATTTCGGGTATGCCAAGGCCAAACGTTTGTTTAGATACTTTTCTTTTCTTAGACTTCATTTTTAATGTGTCGTAATTGTACAACACTGGACCAGGGCGTTAGTTTTCATCCAAATGAAATCATACTAACGAGTTTTATGTCCTAAACAATTCGTGGACATCGGCTGGATTTGAACTCACAAACTTTGGACCGAAGGTGATTACCGTGATCACCAGACTACTGTGACCGACAGTCGGAAATTGCCTATAATTGACATAACAAACACAAAGGTGAATGATGGTTCAGACAGAATAAAGGTGACATGTGTTTAGCATATTAAGTCTCCGAACCGTTGTAACTGGGTTTCTTAACGTGGAGATGCTAATATTCATCGCAGTTACGCAACTTCATGATTTTGGGTGGGTATCGGCCTCATATGACCGAAATTCTATCACTCCTATTAATACATGAACCAGGGTGCCTCAGACCGCTTGCCATATGTGTTTATTAGCAATATGAAAAAATACAGTTTACGCCATGGAAAAAGAAACATCATCATCATCATCTTCAAGGTATGGGCCTGTTGGCCCGTTCCGCTCCCCGGTGCACTATATACTGCATGTGCATATCGTCTTTCCAACGACATTTTGGTCTTAGCCTTGGTTTTAGACGAGGCTATTAACCCAACCTAGCGTGTACAGGGGGCCTAAGCCGTAACTGTATACAGCTGGGTAATTCTTGACAGGCGCGTTCTCGTCGCGGGGGTGAACCCTAAGAATCTTAGTGACTAAGTTCTGTCAAAGACCCAATCTCTCGGGGCACAACGAGGGCCCCTGCCCAGGGATACGGGTGAAAACCTCAACGGTTGGATCGGCAAAAAAGAACAAGCTTCAATAAAGGCGAGACAAGCGGAAGAGGCAGCCCTCCACCTGGGGTTTCTACAGATGGAAGCATGTTCAAATGCTTTGAGGTGGCAGCCCCACCATTGAACTTACTCAGCAGCAGGCCGGTCACCTGCTACGAGGAAATATAAAAAAACTCGAACTCCGCAAAGCAATATTCAGACAGATCGAACGACGACGACCACATAAAAACTAAAGGATAAACGATTAGGAAAACTGGCAAAAGTGAACATAGCTACCTGGAAAGAGAAACAATACGATAAAACCCGAAACGTTTATAGAATTTAATAATAACCAGGACAAGGGATTTGGAATATTATAAGGAAAACTATTCGATCGGAGACCTAGTGACTGCTAGCATCAATTTGGCCAATGTGATAACACAAGTTCCCACTAGAGCCAATTACCTACATGTTTACTAACATACATATATAAGGGGATTCTATCCCAAGAGTCCACCGACGTTAGTGGGCAAGTTAGGATGAGAAAATGGACAAGTTAGTGTTAGTTTCAACAAGTTCTGGCGAGAAAATGCGCACGTTAGTACACCAGATTAGTTTAGCATTCACTTGTTTGCTAATGGTATTTGTGATAAGTTGGCTATACTGTCTGTGCAAAGACTAATACGTGTCTTAAGTTGCATATATGTTGAATTTAGTTTACTTTGAGCTCAACTGACTTTATTTTAAGGAATTTATAATATTTTGTTTTATATTAATATATACATTTCTCGCAAGTAATTAATTAGCTTCATGCAAAAATAAATTGTATGTTTTTCAGTTTTTTTTTTTAATTTATGTAGGTTGAAAAGTGAAATATATTTCTGCGTAGTTCAGTCATTGTCAGGCGAACTATCACGAACTAGTTGAGTCAATTCATAGGAAATTACATGCATTTTGCTGTAATCGTATTTCCGAACAAACAAATGTATTCATTTAATGACTCTTACTGGTCTACTTATGAAATACTGTACCGTTCACTTGTAGGTACACATTCTAGCGTGGAAATTATTTCAACCGGTTCGGTTAATATTTAACTATGAATATCTCAATCGTACCTTACAATGCTTAAAACCCTTGCCCTGAAAATAGTAATAGGGTTAAAAAAGAAGTTGTGTACTAATGTACAGAGAATGCTATATATCTGAAAGCATGAAAATCGTTACGGCAAGCCTGCCGAATGTTTCAAAACACGAGCCCAAGGCTGTCAGCGACATCCATTAAAGTCATAACTCATAAAACATTGTATTTTGTAAGAAGCTGTGTGTAGCGAAATAGTGTAAGGTAAAGTAAGTGACCGATACTTTTATTTCGGTAATTACCATACAAAAGAAAGAGATAGAGACAGCATGTCTACTCGCCTATGACGTCTGCCGTGCTTCGAGATAACTGGCTATCTAACTAACTCATAGGCACTATCGAACCCATAGGTTCATGCCGCGGGAACATAAGCTCTCCATACAACCCTATCCTGAGCCTACACATTCTAATCTCCCCTGTATAATTTACCTCCTCAAATCATGTTAATGTTATTCTTTCATCTCATTCTTGGCGTAGACACTAAGCGCATTCCTTCTTGTTTTCTTACAGGAAGTTTCCATGCCCCTCTTTCAATCTCAATTCGTGGCATATGTCCTACCCATCGTAGCCTACGAAACTTAATTATTGTTCTTATTATGTGTGGTTTCCATTAAACATCATTTAGCTCATTGCAACCTAGTTTTCCCCATTCACCTGTCTGTCAGTCTGTCGCTCGCTCTCTCTCTCTCTCTTCCTCGCTCTCTCTCTCTCTCCTCTCTCTCTCTCTCTCTCTCTCTGGTCAAAACTGTTCTAAATACTTTATTCTGAAATACTCGTTATCTTTTATTCTCCCTTAATGTGAAAGTTCATGTTCCGCATCCTTACAGAATAACTGGCAGAACAGCGGTTATATTTAATTTCAGTTTAACTTCTTTTTTTAAGTAGTTAGGAAGACAGTGCTTAATATAACACGTTTCCAAAGTTCAGCCTACGTTTAATTCCCTTCTGTATCCCAATCGTATTTAACGTTATTGTTCCTAGGTATTTTAATTCATCCATTTCTCCAAAATTTTCCTCATTTTTTATTAGCTGTCAATTTCCGGTATAAAATGTGTTTCTATGCGTAACCGAATATTTAGTTTTGTAGATATTTAATTTCTGCTCCAGCTACTTAATGTTATTTAATAGAATGTGAATGCTGGGTTTTAGTATTTCTTCGCTATCGCCTAAATATACTTGAAATATAAATAAATAAATATACTCATCATCATCATAGTACATTCACGAAATTAGGCCATTTGTTGACCTGTTTCGGCCTCAAGAGAAACACCATCCAAAAGTCTTTTGAGTGGACGTCGTTCTGGTCTTCTTCTTCCTGCAGGTTGATATCTTAACATTTGTTTGGGTATTCTGTGATCTTCCATTCGATGAGCATGTTGCATTCATCTTGACTTATAATCAGAAATTTTATTTTCTAAAGATTCGATGTATAACCGTTCCATCGGGTACTGAATAAATGCGGTATCCTAATGTCTGTCCAGAGACTAAAAGGTAGCAGCCCTACCACTGGACTACTTAGCGTCGGGCCAGTAACCTGTCCTAAGGAACTTCGAAACTATTTTCTAGTCTCAACATGAAAAAATCCAGAAGGAATTGAAATATGACAACCCACAGCAAATAAATATACTAATAACACATAATTATCACACAACAGCTTCTTATTACCACTGAATTTACGGCTTCTACATTAACTAAATATTATAACTTCAAAATTATTTTACAAACTGTATTTATTTTATAAATTCGACTTGTTTTTTTTTGTTATTTACTAACACCTTCATGAAATTCGTCTTCTCCTATTGTAGCGGTCCTAAACTTCCTCATCCGTAAGACCCTTTCATTCGCACTACTTCTTACACCATCCAGTCAGCCCAAGGCCTTCCTTTATTTTTTCCATCTATTTTCTACTCCATGATCTCCATACGGTTTCTATTAGATGTCATATTACTGTGATGGTCATATAATCCTAATAATCGCTCTTCAATTGTCTCTAATGCATTGGTTTCAACTTTTATAATTTTCCAAATTCAACGTGTCTATTTTTTTATAACCTACACTTCCACATTGATCTTCTCCAATAATCCATTTCTGTTGCAAATGATGTGTTAGCTTGGCACCTTTAAATTGTCTATGTCTCTTATCCATACACTATAATACTCTCCAAAGTAGTCTTGTAAATAAATTGAGAATGATATAAGTAATTATTATCATAAGTAATGCCACGAGTGATATCCAAATTATCGATAAGTTCACGACTCACGAAGTGAGTCGTGAATTTATCATGGGCATTTGGAAATAAAGAGTGGTATTTGTTGGGAATATTTAACGAATGAAATTAAGCTGTTTACTCACAAATCATTATTTAAATATATTTATTTTAAAATATTTATATATTTAATGTCCCTCCATGGTATCTTTACCTTGTCGTGGTGGAGTGGCTTGCGTGCTTAAATGATCCTGAGAGCTATGCCGGCGGTAGCATTGCTGCCGATAGGGTTACCCATGCCGGACTGGTCGAAGGTGATAAGCCAGACGAAAAAAGTACCTTGGGCGAAAGACTGACGATCTTTCACCGTAAAAATACAACAGTCAAGAAATGCGGACATGGGTTCATCTGGGGTAAAATTTTCCGGAGGTCAAATAGTCCCCCATTCGGTTCTCCGGGCGGGGACTACTTCAGGGAACCCATGCCAAAGGCTCAAACACAGGGACATGTTCCTAGGAACAAGGCATTTTAGGACTTTATACAATAGCGGGGCACTAGAGATATTAACGCGGGAATTAGATAAATCGCCCTTGGATATAGTCGCTTTACAGGAGTTAGGTGGCCAGGAGAAGGTAGTCAGGAATCAGGAAGCTTTGCATTATACTATGGGGGTGCAGAAAGACCTGCAATTGGAACGGGTTTTTTAGTCAGAAGGAGGATCCTATCCGCTATCCGAGATATTAAATTTGTTAGTGATAGGATATCATACATAATTCTAAAGGGTAAACGACATGATTTTATAATTGTAAATGTACATGCCCCCACAGAAGATAAAGATGACAAGATCAAGGATGAGTTCTATGAAGAATTAGAATGCTTATTTGATAGCCTTTCACGATATCATATTAAAATTGTCTTAGGAGATTTTAATGCAAAAGTGGGGCGGGAAGAGCTATTCAAACCAACAATAGGCAAATTCAGTCTTCATGAAGATAGTAACGACAACGGGGTTAGATTAGTCACATTTGCCACATCAAAGAATCTCATTGTTAAGAGCACAACATTTCAGCATAAGGATATTCATAAATACACCTGGACGTCCCCAGATGGAGAAACTCGGAACCAGATAGATCATGTATTAGTGGATAAACGCTGGCACAGTAGCATCATTGATGTTAGATCAGTTAGAGGGACAGACTGCAATTCGGATCATCATCTGGTCAGAGAGAAAATCAGACAACGGCTATCGCTTATGAGATGAACGAACGCTAAAGATGATTCTGTAAAATATTAATTAAAAAACTTGAAAAATGATGAAATGCGGCAAGAATACCAAATCAAAATTGCTAATAGATTTGAAGTACTGGAATCTTCAGATGGCAATGTGGCAAACGAAGAAGAAACTGATATAAATAAAGAATGGGAGGCAATAAGAGATACTATTAAATTGTCAGCATCAGAAAGTATAGGTTGTTTAAAAAAGAGGCAAAACAAGAAATGGTTTGATGAGGAATGTGCCGACATTGTAAAGAAAAGAAAGCTAGCAAAAATTAAATGGTTACACGAGACAAATGAGGTAAATTTAGAGCAATTGGGTAGTGTTAGGCGGGAAACCACCAAGTTACTAAAGAGAAAAAGAGGGAATATTTGAGAGAGAAGATTAATGATCTTGAAATGAATGCAAAAATAGGAACATTAGAGAATTATATCAGGGAATTAGTATAGAGAAGAAGGGGTTTTAGGCCAGAACAAACATAATTCGGAATGAAAATGGGGATATGATTGCAGATTCTAAGAGTATATTAAATAGATGGAAAGGTTACTTTAATCAGCTATTAAATGTAGGTACATACAGAACAGGACATTGAGGAGGATAAGTTACAGACAGCAGAAATGCTAGTCGCAGAGCCAAGTGCATTAGAGGTTGAAATGGCGATTGAAAAATTGAAGATGTATAAAGCATCAGGTTCAGATGAGATCCCAGCAGAACTGATAAAATCAGGGGGAGAAAAATTGATGGACAAGATACGCTGGTTGCTTAGTATGATTTGGGAAAAAGAAGCTCTTCCAGATGAATGGAAGGAATCAATTATCATACCATTTTATAAGAAAGGAGATAAAACTGATTGCAACAACTACAGGGGCATCTCATTACTTTCAACTTCGTACAAAATTCTAACAAATATATTAATAAGCAGATTTACTCCCTATATTGATGACATTCTAGGAGATCATCAATGTGCATTTAGAAGAAACAGGTCTACAACAGATCAGATTTTCAGTATAAGACAGATTTTAGAGAAGAAATGGGAATATAATGGTACTGTACATCAACTATATGTAGACTTCAAAAAAGCATATGATTCAATTAAGAGGGAGAAGTTATATAGTATACTGCTGGAGTTCGGAAATCCCAAAAAGTTAGTTAGACTTATACGAATGTGTCTAAATGGCTCAAAGAGTAGGGTGCGTGTAGGCAAACAGTTTTCAGACACTTTTGAAATCTAGAATGGGTTGAAGCAAGGAGATGCACTATCTCCTCTACTATTTAATTTTGTACTAGAGCATGCCATTAAATCTTTAGAGAATGAGGAAGGCTTACAACTCAATGGTATTAATAAGCTGCTAGTTTATGCTGATGATGTAGTACTACTGGCCGATAGCGAGGAGATACTAAAGGCCAACACGCACACACTATTGAGTAACACTAAGAAATTGGGACTGGAAGTAAATATCAGTAAAACTAAATATATGGTCACACGTAGAAATTCAGTATATAATGGAAATGGACAGCTAATAACAAATGAGGGAAATTTTGAGGAAGTGGCTGAATTCAGATACCTAGGAACAATAATCACAAATAGGAATGAGATGCACAAAGAAATGAAACATAGACTCAATTCTGGAAATGCATGCTATTATGCATTGCAGAGACTTTTGATGTCCCAACTCCTTTCAAAAAACGTTAAGCTGAAGATATATAAAACTATTATTCTACCAGTTATATTATATGGGTGCGAAACATGGACTCTTACTTTAAGGGAGGAAAGGAGATTACGAGTATTTGAGAATAAAGTTCTTAGGAAAATTTTTGGACCAAAGAGAGATGAACAGACAGGTAAATGGAGAAGACTACATAACAATGAACTACATGGTCTTTATAGGAAGCCAGATATAATAAGAACAGTTAAGTCTCGTAGACTGCGATGGGCAGGACATGTTGCGCGTATGGGAAATGAAAGACGTGCATTGAAGCTTCTTGTAGGAAAGCCAGAGGGAAAACGCCCAGTTGGTAGACCAAGAATGAGGTGGGAGAACAACATTAACTATGATTTAAGGGAAGTAGATTATACAGGGAATGATTGGAAAGCATTAGCTCAGGATAGGGATGTATGGAGAGCTTATGTCCGCGCGGCTATGAACCTTCGGGTTCGATAGTGCCAGTGAGTAAGTAAGTAAGTATATATTTAATGTAAACGGCGACGTTTGAAAACAAATGAGAAATGTTCGTTATGTTTCATTTGCTCATCTCTGAAACCAGATCATAATTATTGCCAATGATCGCAATATTGTAAGAATGCACCCTAGAGGAGAATGAATGAACCAACATTACAGGTTATTAATTAATTTCAAATGTCCTATGATGTAAATATGTCAATTATATTTTTTCTGGAACGTGAATTCCTGGGAAATAATACGTTTAACAGTGGTTTCTTTTTTTGTGGTATAATCGATTGCTACAAATGTTTTACATTATCTCCCGCAAACACTATCTGGTTACATTCGTGCACTACATATACAATCTGGTAGCCACATGCATTCTAGAATTTTCTTACATCTTATATATAAATTTCTACATTCAAATATTTCTTAGAGAGTCTGTCACTGCAAAATAATAGTCTGACCTATTCACAATGTTAAAAAGGAGGAGTTTGATTTTAAAGTGATGAAATTAAATTAATAAAATCGAGGTGAAAAACGACTGTGATTAGTTGTAAACCAAAATTCATTGAAATGTGATTGGTCATTTGGGGCATGAGTTAAATTGTCAGCAGTAACATTGTAACCATGTAACTACATCAATAAACTCAGTTCAATTGAAGCATCTATATTACATGTGGATCCAGCTAACACCCCTAAAATTATAACATTTCAAAATTTTATTATCGAATTTATGAGTAATATTCAGTTATATTAATTTTGGAAAACAGAGAAAATGACTTGCTAACTAATAGTTAACTTACTGGCACTTTCCAACCAGGAGGTCCATATCTGCTCCTACATACAGTCCTACTCTCCACACATCCCTACCCTCAGCTGATGTTTTCCAATCATTCCATATATAATTCACCTTCTTCAGGTCCTGCCCATTGCAGTCGTTTGCTAATATATAGAAAAAAGATAATATATTTTTAAAATGAAGATCTTTTTAAAATGAAGATCTTTTTAACAAACTTAATACATTTAATTATACATGTCGCACAATTAAAAGAATATTTAAAAACACCAGAATGGGAACAAAGCTAAAATTTTATAAAGCAGTGGCAGTCCCCTTACTATTGTATGGTAGTGAATTTTGGATTTTAACTAAAAAGAGAAGAGAAAATCATAGAAGCAGCTGAAATGAGATTTCTGAGAAGGGTGGCTGGCTGCAAACTTCTGGATATAAGACGAAGTGAAGTTATTAGAAATGAGCTAATTATTTTTAAACTTTTAGATAAAATAAAAGAATTTAGAAAACTGGAAAGAACATGTTCAAAGAATGAAATATACCGATTCCAAAAATTATACTTAATTAGAAACCAAGAGGAGACAGGAATATTGGTAGACCGAAAAAGAGATGGATCTAACTTTTTGAATGAGAATCTATGTGACCGGCACAAGTAACACGGGCTTAATCCGTGGTTTTGATGATGATGACGACAAAAATATTAATTACACTACTATAACTCTATGAACCATTCAGTTATTAACAAAAATGCTCTTACTTTTCAGTACCGTACTGTAAAGTGGAATGTGTTCTTTAAGTATATATATACTTATATATATATATATATACAGTGCTTTTTTTCTGGCGGTACGCAACGGTACGCAGTACCGGGACCTTTTTCCTCATATTTAAAAGAAATATATATTTATTCAGAGTAAAATGTGCTTTTTCCAGTAGATGGCACTGTCTTCACGAATGAAATTTCCTGTTTTATAACTCGTAAGTTGGTATCACACTTTTATGTTTCAAATGTTGGTTTGAACATTATGCACATTGTGCGTTCTTCATTATTATTATTATTATTATTATTATTATTATATGTTGGAATCGGAACAAGAAATTGCCCTCAGTTCGCTTCCTATATTAGTTTTCAGTGTAACGAAAGAGGACAGTGCTTAGTAGCTGTTCGCTATCAATCTAATATGAATTAGTGTAATTATTCTTCAAAATGAATAAAATAAATCGTATCTTTATGCCGATTAGTAAAAAAAGGAAGGCCGAAGAAGCAGAAACTGTCGAATCTGCACATAGTAAAGACGAAAAAGGTTCCGAAGAAACAAAAATCGTCGAATTTGCACGTGCTCAGGAAGACAAAGATTCTGAAGAAGCAGAAATTGTCAAATCTCCACATGATCAAGACGAGAAAGATTCTGACTATGGCTGGCCCGAATGTTGGACACGGTTACAGAAAAATGACTTTTTCCAGAGAAACGATTGGCTGTATGTCAAGAATAAAATGTTGGGCTGTAATTTGTGTTGTGATGTTGGAAATTTAGCTGTCAACAAACGAATGGAATGAAAATTTCAGTGGAGTGGGCAAATGGTAAAATCAGCTATTTTTGAGAATCCCGGACACAACAGTTAATGTCACTGAGGAAAAAAATACACGTTCATAAGGAGAGTGCGGGGCACACAGAATGCCAAAAAGTAACATCTGAAGGAAAAAATAAAATATTAGAGACAATTTTCTTAAACACTTTATCTCATAATAAGGTTATTACAGAAAACATTACAAAGTTGCAAAGAAGAACCAATCATTAAACAACTTTGAAGATGAAATCAATTTGCAGAACTTAATTGCATAAACATGGGATATATTTTTATTCCACAAATGCGTGCATCAACATTGTGAACCACATCGCAAATGAAATGAGAAAAACGTTAATACACAATATAGTGCAGTACAAGAACTAAGTGTCATTACTAATCGTTGAATCTACAACTGTGAGTAACAGATCCACAATGGTTGTTATTATTCGTGCAGTTCTACCGGAACTTTCAGCTCCAGTGAGTCTTTTACTAGACTAAATAGAATTGTGAGATGTAACAGCTAAAGGAATTCTTAATTCTTTAATTAATCGCCTTAATGATTTGGGACTCTCTGGAGATTACATGAAGGAGTATTTATTGTCTGAGACGTGTGATTGTGCAGCTGTGTTATTTGGTGTGCGTAATGGTGTAAGGAGGCTAATTCAAGAGAGGTTTCCTAATATTATTTTCTGTCATTGTGCTAACCATCGCCTTGAATTGTTTGTTAATGACACGGTAAACAGTGTGGCAGGAGTGAATCGCTTCATGAGTTTCATGGACAAACTTTATGTAACTTATCATGCTTCACCTAAGAATGGTAGAAAACTACAGTCTTCTGCAGCGACTGTAGAATTATAACTTCCTAAAATTGGCAGAATATTAAGTACTCGTTGGGTCGCATCTAGCTTTCGCACCGTTTCTGCAGTGTGGCAAGACTTTGAAGCTCTCGTCCATCACTTTCAAAAAGCAAAAGAAGACAGTAAAATAAGCAAAACAGATCGCTGTCTTTATGAGGGTCTTTTGAGGAAAATAACGTCATGCGAGCTTATTCTTGATTTGGGCCTAATGTGTGATGCTCTCCTAAAATTAGCGAACTATGCCAATAACTAGAAGAGAGAAAAAGTGACTTGTACAAAGCACACAGGAACATACTAAATACTGAACAAATATTTGAGGATACAATTGGAAATTCTGGTCCAAACTACAGTATATCTCTTCAAAGTAAGGAGACTATGAAGTTCAAAGGGATTGAACTCCACAAAAATGAAAGACAGAGTCCTGCAATCAGTTCAACTGATTTTTATAAAAGTCTGAAAGAAGCTGTTAGAAAACGTCTGCTTGAAGGAGATGATGCTGATTTACCTCAATGTGTCAAGGTTTTTGATTCCAAGTACTGGCCAGAAAATCCTGGCAAACTTCTTATATTTGGTTAAACTGAAATTAGAAAGTTAGCACGAAGATTTCGCTTAAATGAAAGAGAAGCAGCTCGTGGTTTTCGTGATTATCTTCAAGAAAATAAACTTCCAGATATACTACTACCTCTGAACCACACACTAGGCACAATTGCAATTTATCTTCCAGTGAATGTGAAAGGGGTTTCTCTCAAATTAAACTTATAGTTACTTTAAATAGATCTATGCTAGTAAAGATATCGTGAATGTGAAAGGGGTTTCTCTCAAATTAAACTTATAGTTACTTTAAATAGATCTATGCAAGTAAAGATATCTCTGCACTGCTGTTCATCAGGAAGTAGGGCATTCTCTCACTCAATTCAAACCAAGCAAATATATATACTCTGGCTGCTCCAAGCAAATATATATACTCTGGCTGCTCCAAGGACATCAATCTGCAGTTGATACCAAAAGCAAGAAGCGATCTAGAAACGACGAGTGTACATCGGAGTTAAAATTGTGGCAGTTGCTAGAATAACATCCTCTCTGTGAGTACCGGCACCTTTTTTTTTCCAGAAAAAACACTGTATACATATACTAGCTGGCCCGGCGAACGTCGTATCGCCTTTAAATATTTTTACGTTAATTTTTCCGATGTTTTAATAGTTATTTGCTATTTGGGGCGGAAACAAATCCAACAAATCAAAGATCATAAATATCGGTCCAGCCGTTCTTGAGTTATAAATAGTGTAACTAATCCGACTTTGTTTTATATATATATATATATATATATATATATATATATATATTGTAGTTGTTGTAAGCCCATGTTTTTCCCTTTACAGGGATTCAGGCGCTCTCCCCCTACAGGGAAGAATTTGAACCATATTAATTTAGTTACACTTGTTTTCGTATAGATGTCATATTGAGTGGTCCGTGGTCAGCGCACCGCCTCATACTGACATCTAGGAAACCAAGGTAGTACTAGGACGGAAAAATTCGGTAAATTTTGCTTAGAGGCCTTTTCATTCAGGTTTAAGGATTTTTTACGAGCCTGAAAATCTTCAGAATCGGGACCTACGGCTTAAAGTCCCTCCCGGAGGACTTGCTCCTTGGATTTTTCCGTCCTAAAAAATCCATCGGGTTTCAACCCGCGACCCTCGGGACCAGAGGCAAGGAGCATAACCACTACTCCACCGTGGCCGACTTTATATATATATATATATATATATATATATATATATATATATATATATAAGTCCCGGTCACGCGTTGCTGTGACTAAGGTATACGTTAGATTATGTTGTAGTAAACTAATTGAGAAATCTAAATCAGAAAGTTTTTGTTTTACACAATTTTTTAGTTCTGGTACGTTAACTACACCCGGTATAAATATGGGTGGTGGTTTATGTGGAAGTAGTTTTGTTGATTGAGATTAATTTATGTTGTCTGCATTCTCAGTATCATCCATAAGTGTACCATAAGGATTATATACATTTATTGATGGAATATTTTGAGGAGGCTTGCTGATTTCATTATACTTTCGTTTTTTTCTACGAACTTGTTGGCAGTTTGGATTCTCACCATCATGAAGAAGTCTCTGTATAGTAATATCATCTTGTGATATATTATAGTCATCTTGTTTTTCATTTAATTGAGGCATGGAGATTGTTTCTGTAATATTAGGCATATTATTATAACTAACAGACTTACTTACAGTTCTGTTATTCCTTTCCTTAGGACCTTCATATGTTTTTAAATTGACATTCTTCTTAAATGTAAGATTTATGTCACATAGGCCTATACCAATGTGCGGAAATTCACTTGATATCTTATCATTCATGGTCTCTAGAACTGATTCGCCATATTGTTCAATGTCCATTCTCGGTCCTGTTAAATTTAAATTAAGTTGCTGTCTTTCAGCCAGATTACTTAAAACTAATACTTACATACGAAATTAATATTATTATCAATATATTGAAAATAAAATAAACACTGAACATACCTAAACTATGAAATAATCAAAATTTGTAATTCAATTGAAATTTGCGGTTGCAACAAAAATGCACAGCCACCTGGTTAAATAATGAACCAATTGCCTTACAGCGTCATCTGTTAGAATCGTATGGAACTCACAGATAATTATAACTCTTTGTTAAATAATAAATAATTTGCAATAAAAAATAGTGCGACTATAAATTTAGTTATAAACAACCGTAGGTCTCAAGTTGGATCAAACAGCACACAGTGTGAAACATTTTATTAAAATCGGTTCAGTAGTTAAAATTCCATCGCGGACAAACAACGTGACACGTAATTTTTATATATTAAGATATATACATGAATAAAATGTAGTTATCACTACATTGCTAGGAGAAAAATTGAATTTTTATAAGTATATAAAATAAATGTATATATATTTTACTTCTTAGCAAAATAGACATGAAGAATTAATTTTACTAATAAATATTTAGATGAAGTTAATTCTTGAAACCTAAATTAAAAATTCCGTACACAGTGGTACTTTACTCACATAAAATTATTCTAAGTTCTAACATATTTATTTTATTTTATTATTTACCCAGAGTGTAAGTAAACTCGTATAATTTTGAAGAGACTGCCTTGTTCAACGACTACGGCGTTCAGCTGCTCAGTAACTTACCAAATGTGTATTAATCATTATATAGCTCCCTCTCTCTGGATTATGTGCTTATAATGCGGCCTAAAACTAGATGCAGAAAGCCATACCAGTATATGGAATTATCTTAATGAATTCGTGTGCTGGGTCAAGCACAGAGCTATAAAAGCATGTTCAAATAGCTAGCATATATTATTAGTCTAATTAAAAACGGTTAATCAAAAGTTTAACCGAAATAGAGAAACGAGTAATTGCAATATCGTACAAGGGAAGGGCAAAGCCAATATAAGTTTATTGTAAAGTGGATTAATATTTAATTTTAGAATGAGGTATTTTGAATCGTTAGTAGTGATCTCAGAAGCAATGTTAATACGGATATCAGTAAATTATCATTATTGTATGTAAAATATTACTTGTAATCAATACTAATAAAAATCTTTGTTTAAAACCGTTGAGGCGGATAGTCATAAAATAAAATGAAGATAAAGTATTACCTTCTTAGGTCAGAGCCGTCGCCCTCAACTTATAAAATATGTGAAAGACCTGCTGGAGATGGAATAGAGATTCTGAAAGGCCTTCAAATAAAAAAGCATATATAATTTATAAGTTGAGGACGACAGCTCTGGCCTAAGAAGGTACATTTTATCTTTATTTTATTTTATTTTATTTTATTTTTTTATTACTTGTAATGTTACTATATAAGGGGGCAAGACGTAGACAAGTTGGTTAAAGTGACTACTTAACTCATATCCGAAATGGGAGTGAATTACCAATCATGTTTCAATTAATTTTGTTTTGCAAGCAATGACAGTCGTGCTTCACCTCACACTCTACCGAATTCCCTTGATCAACAACGAAATGTTGTTATAATATACTGTTTGATGTGATTATTTTTTTCTCCATTAGGGTGCATTCTTACAACATTGCGATTCTATTTGAAGTTTCCCACACTAGATGGCAATAAATAATATTATACAGGGTGGACCGCTCGAATGGACCTAATTTCAATTGCTTGTTACTGGCAAACGGTTGAAGATAGAAACTTAAAACAACGTTCATATTACAGAAAAACTCACCAAGTTTTGATATCCAGATCACCACATCTCTATATGAGCCCCAGCAGTCACTGTGACGATATCAAAGCGATGAACAATTTCTTGCCAAGTACGTTGGAGTATGTCTTCTGGAATGTTCTCAATAGCCTCTATGATGCGCTCACGAAGATCACGAAGGTCTTTGACTGGGGTGGTGTAAACTTTATCTTTGACATAGCCCCAGAGAAAGAAATCCAGTGGTGTTAAATCGGGAGGATTCTCGGGGGCCACGCGATTGGTACTCCCCTACCAATCCCAACGGCAAGGGAAATGTTGTCCAAAGTCGTACGAACTTCATTGGACCAGTGGGGAGGAGCACCATCTTGCTGGAAGAAAGAAAAAAACGAGTTAAGGCTGCAGTTGTTTCAATTTGTGGAAAGAAGAACTGCTCCAGCATGTCAAGATATGTCGGGTCACGAAAAAAAAAAAAAACAGTTTCTCGGCGAAGAAAAACGGTCCAATGACCTTATTATGTGACAAACTGCACCAAACATTCATCTTCGGACTATCACGAACATGCTCTTGAATAGCGTGAGGATTCTCCGATCCCCAGATCCGCACATTATGCCGGTTTACCTTGCCTGACAAATGGAAAGTGGCTTCGTCCGAGAAAGAAAATCTTGGTCATGAAGTCAGGATCAGCGCCGAGACGGTCCAGCATCGTATTGGCGAATTCCACTCGTTTCGGCCATGTCATTCGGCTCCAGACGTTGCACTAACTGCACTTTATATGCGTGCAGTTTGAGGCGTTTGTGGACAATCCGTTGTAATGTCGATTTTGGTATTTGAAGTTCCCGCGAAGCTCTTCTTAATGACTTCCGGGGGCTTCGCTCAAATGCGGCTTGAACATTTGCTACCATTTCATCGGATGCTCTGCGACCACCACCATGCTTCTTCAACACAGATCCTGTAGCTAATAATGTATCACGCCACTTCTTTATGCTTCTAGCAGTTGGAGCATCACGGTTAAACACACGCCGGAACTCCCTTTGAACTCTAATGATTGATTTAAACTCCGCATACCACAAAACAGCTTGCGCTTTCATCTGCGGAGTCGCCATTTTCACAAACAATTAAATCTAAGAACGAGAAACGTATCTTTGTGCCATCTACCGACAGGATTCGAAACTTGGTGAGTTTTTCTGTACTATGAACGTTGTTTTAAGTTTCTATCTTCAACCGTTTGCCAGTAACAAGCAATTGGAAATTAGGTCCATTCGAGCGGTCCACCCTGTATGATCAAGTTACATTGGATAAACAATTGAAAAATACCCACACAATTCTGATTTGTTTTCAAACATCGCCGTTTACATTAAATGTATAAACATTTTAAAATAACTAAATTTAAATAATGATTTTTAAATGAACAACTTAAGTTTATTCGTTAAATAGTCCTAACAAATGCCATTCTTGATATCCAAATCATCCAGATAAATTCATTCGTCACTTCGTGATTTCGTTAATTTATTGATGATTTGCAAATCACTCGTCACATTACTTGTGATAAACAAAAACCGAAAGTTTACTGATTTTCATCTCTGGTGTGGTCAGGAATTTTAAAGTGGCCTAATAATTCTGGTAGTGTTCAGTCCAAGGGGTCCACACAAACTATAACATTAATGAGTGTTAGACTATGCTTGGCATCTTGTGCCGATGTCTAATTCTAGAAAGGTATGTGCTTTGACTTCCTCCAAGATTTTGATGAGGGCAGATGTGGGATAAATTTAATTTATTGACGACTGTTTGCCGCGCTGGATTGGGCGGTAGCAAGCCTTCTTCGTTATTAGATAGTCTGATTCGATCTCGGGACTATGAGGCATGTTGATGCACAATTTTTAATCGTTATATTTTATACCAGATGCCTGGATTAAATTTCAAACACCTTCGCAGAACATTTTTTGTATTTGATATAATATTCGTTTTCAAGGTGAGTGGAAACGTAGGCCGCATAGCCTTAATTCCACCAACCTAAATAAATAAATAAATAATAATGAACAAAAATGTTGACAAGGTTGTAGTGCTGCTAATAACGATTCGTCCGTTGCTTGGAGTCATTAAATTCGGTGGTCCCCTTGGTACTTTTCGTTAGGAGTGCCATAACATATTTTGTACCCCAATATCAAATCTCGTAATACAAGATCACAAACACTTACAGATTCACTCATCCTGTACTATATATATACATATATATATATATATATATATATATATATATATATATTAGCTAATAGACGGCGTTCGCTGCTACACCTAAATGTGTTTTTTTTTTTCACTTAGTTGAATAAGTAAACATTTTGTAGAAAACCCCATCACATTCGAATAAGTGGTATGGCCGCGCATAAAGTACGAACAAACAAACAAACATTCATTTTTATTAATTAGATTTTTTCATAGCGTGCTGCCTTATCACGCAGCGGGCCCGGGTTTGATTCTCGGTCCTGGGTAAGGTTCTTTCGGGGTTTTTCCTCACCTGTACGACAAATGACAGGAAGCTTAGCGCTTAACGGTCCCCGAAAATCATCCTTATCATTATCATCAACATCCTTCACCGATGTGGAAAGCAACGGGAAGCTACCACACCTAGTAAAACTGTAAAGCATAGCATGGAAATGCTATGGTTGCAGCGAAGGACCTGCCCTCGGGCAGAATTAGTATGGATGGATATATATACATTAATGTACACATTTTCTACATAAAGTGATCTGTTATACATAACGGGTAAAGAAACATGCCACATAAACATCATATATTCGCTTACACGGAAGCAGAAAACAGAAAAAGAATGAGTTTTTTTATTTGTGCTAATCAAGTGGACTGTTTTATTGTAAATAGAAAATATAAAAGTTATTACTATTCTATAATTTCTGGAGTAAAGTAGAATCTATACTAGTGAAGGTAATTTCACTTGTCCAAATATTTCTACTTTCGGCATGTTCATCTAAATTATCTAGTATAGTACTCCTGATACTATCCATCCATTCGTAGTTCTTGTGTTATTATTTATCTCCTCCTCTCCACATATACACATTCCAGTATTCGTGAATCTTTGTTCATGTATCACATTAACGTGCTCGAATCATTTCAAAGTTTCCTCTAAAATTTTTTCATCCGATTTTAATGACATCACTAATTCATTCCTTTTTTTCATTTTTGAAAATAATGCTACCACTATTACCAACAACTTCACTACCACCACTTGTGTTACTACTACTATTATAATAATATTTTTATTATTATTTTTATTATTATTATTATTATTATTATTATTATTATAAAATAAAAATAATATTATGTAATAAAATATTTACTTTTATATTTTAAATGTCATTGTAAATATTTTATTTTATTTTTAAAAAGAAATTTTCAAACTAAAGTATAGCAGTCGAGTTTATAAAATATTAAACTCCATTCTTGGATTCTGATTTGTATTTTAATGAAAGAAATCACGTACTTTAGCGCCAAATTATGTATATGTACTATATATTAAGTACAAGTAGTAATGCAATTATAAAAAAATATTTTAGAAAATAATACAATTTTGTATTTTGGTGACAAGTTTCACATATATTAGTATTGAATTATTTACATGTTATATTAGTTTCACGAGTTTTTTTTATATACCTGCGAAAATATTTCTCTTGGAAACGTTAAGGTCTCTCTACACTTGCGCGCGTTTCTCGTCTTGTGTTCGTCGGAATTATTAATTTCAACGAACCTCCTGCGATCCATATGAAACCAACAAATCTTCAGCAGACTATTTACATAGCAGGTGTAACCTACCATGTCTCTATCGCGCGAGGAAAATTATGCGATTTTGGTGGCGCATTGATAATGGCAAGTTTGTGAAAAAAGAAAAGGAAACAACGACGTTGGCGGCACCCTAACCTGTTTAAAAAAATGAATGATACGGAGCTTATGACGGATCTGAAGTCACATGAAATAAGTAATCAGTATAAGAATTTTACGCGTATGTCTCATTCTGACTACTCCATATTAACTCAAAAAATACAAATACTCATAATTATTTGTGGGAAAAAAACCGACAATAAGTGTATCGTGGTCCGCCGCGCACGTATAGGTTGAAACACCGTACGAACCTAAAGAAGAGGTTGCCCGCGCGCGGCGTGCAGCGCACAAGTGTATGCGCACCTTTAAGTTTCTCTATCCTAGAGGAAAGACATTTTATATTATTTTAATATATGATTATATGTATTATGTATAGGTATGTGTGTATGTTTCTGCGAGTTTTAGTGTTAATATAGCGTCACTAATTTTCAGGGATTTAGGAGGCAGGGTTTGATGTAACATGTCTATATGAATACAGTCTATATCTGTAATATAAAATTATAATCCAAGATATACCTTTTATTTCATCATCCTTATAAACGCTTTAAGATCAAGTTCTATTGCGTCAGTAGTTTGTTCAGGTGTAATCTTTAGTCCGTGTGTTTTATTATATATCAGTATTAGGCCTAAGTTTTATTATTGAAAATGGATAATTATCTTGGCCAAATCAGTTTAGGGAGATATTTGATCTTTAAATTATACTAATGTGTCGTATAAGTGAAGAGAAAAAAGGAACACGCAGGAAACTCTGTCGAAAATAGGCCCTCTACGTCAAAAATGTTGCCCCTAGACAACAACAGTAGATTATTCATTCGTATAGGCTGTTTTTCTTATTTTTCTCTGAAAGTAACTATGGTGTTGTTACTTTGGCATTATTTTATATAATGAAGTTCTTAAACTACTTAATCCATTCCCATCGATAATATCGGCGTGAAAAGACCATCCAATTTAGTTTAAGCTTATTTTACTTGCCGTAAATTTCGACACGGTGTCAACAGCTAATTCCCTTCGAATGAATACTAATACTATTTACTATCTAAAAATTTCTTCAACCCCGACCACATTTGAACCCGCTAAACGTGAACCAAGGGAGAGTATGGTAACAAATAATCCGATAGAATATGCGTTATTATTACATTCATTCAATCAAAGAATACACAATTATATTAGTATGTATTAATTTTTAGTTTATTTTAATGAAATTATATATCTCGGAAGTAATATTAAGATATTTTGTGATTAATCAGATTTTATATCTCAAATTATATTTTGTAATAATTTCCAGGACTAGTTTCAAGGATTTTTTCCTCGTTTTGAACATACAGATGCCAGTAGGCAATGAGAAAAAATCCTGAAAATAATCTTGGAATGGATACAAAATATGAAGTGAGGTGTAAAATCTGATTCATTTAATGGTTATTGGTGTATTGAATTTCAAATTTCTCTTGTCGTCCCAACTTATTTCAAGAAATATTTAATTATATATATATATATATATATATATATATATACCTGGTGATCGGCTGCATTGGGGATACTACATAATAGGATAATAGCGAACTATGGACGAAGTGAAATTTGTTATCAGAAAGATAAATACAATTGAACATCTGGATTGGATAACATTTATGGAGACGTAATTAAAATAGATGAAACAGAACTCATCAAATGTTTGTATAGAGTAATAATATTGACTTTAATAGTAGACATGTTTTCTAAAGAATGGGAATATGGTCTAATATGTCCGTCCTACAAGGAAAGAGAACCACTAGACTCTGTCGAGGAATCACTCTTCTGAATTCTTCTCATAAAATATTTTCAAATATTCTTCATGAAACACTTTAGTGTACAAAAAAGTGTTGAAAAGTTGTGTAAATGGATATAGGCTAGGAAAATCAAATATAAATCAGATTCATATATTAAAATAAATAGAGAACTTATGGAAGTAGAAAATAGTATACAATGATGTTAGAAAGTGTCACAATAAAATTTAAAAATATAGGATGTAGCACTGAAGAAGTCAATATATATATTAATTGAATGAAAAAAAAAACATTTTCGCTGCAAAAGATTTATAAAGGAATATTTAAGAAATAATTAAAGTAGTTTGAAACCTACCAGCAAAATATTAAGGAATATAATATTCCCGTGTATTTTGAAACGGCCTCCAAGTGACACAATGAGACACAATAAAAACAGTAAAATCCTACAGACTTGAATTGGCAGGGTATGTGATACGATTGCGGAATGTAAGGGGATATAACGAGAGAGAAAGCTCGTAGCAAGTAGGCCAAAAACAAAATGGGTGAAAAATATTAACCTTGATTTGAAAGGTCATCACAAAAACAAATTATAAAAAATGTATGTATGGAGAGCTAATGAATTTCCCGATTCGATATTGCCATTAAGTTAGTTAATAGTTAATAATTTTCATGTTCAAAAATATTTCCGCTTCTTACATACTTACACTAATGTATAACAGAAAATCACAGGAGAAAATAGAATATAATTTTACATTGGGTTATGAATTTCTAGTGATATGAAAAAAAAAAACTTTTTTAAGGTAAACGCAGTTTGTTGGACTCTAACATAAATGAACAATAGTATTTTGCCGCACTGCTATTGAAACTTGGCGAAGTTATGAATGGGTAACCGAGTGCAAGCGTTCATTGTTAAAGTTAACCCTCAGATTAGGGAGAGAAACTTAAACTGCTATCTGATTTCATGCTTGAAATTACTTATCAGCTCTATAATTAGAGGCAAGAATAAATACTTTGACCCAGATCTCTATAAAGTTAGGCCGAGAGAAAGTGAGAACATATTTCTAGTACGTAATACTTTGCTTTCTCTGTCGGCGGGTAGAACTTGTATAAATAAATAAAGGAGGGGAAACCTTCTCAGTAATTTATTTTCTAAGATAGCAAGGAGCCCATTCATTCACAGCACATTACCTGGAAAACCTTGTTCTTCCTAATGGAGTCAAAGTTCGTATATGAAGAGTTCCTTGTACGTATATACATAGCGTTACCTAGTCGTATATTCTACTTCCCCTGAACAAACTTCTCTCAAGTTTTCACCACCTGCAAGTGTGAATCGATCGAGGAATTTACGCTAGGTCTCTTGTACCATTTACCGGCAACTACATAATTGTGTAGTTTCACGATTAAATCATACAAAACAGTTCACTCAAGTTTAAAGTAATGTTATATAATTCCATGTAGCTAATGAAGCGAGGTTTATATTCTCATTTTATACTTTGATAATTGAGATGGTTCATGTTAAAACATGTTATATACCTTGTAAAAAAAAGACTGACATTCTCTCTGAGCATATTCTTCTTATATTACTCTATGTTAACTCAGCTTTAGAATATAATTTATATCTCTACAAGTTTACATTAAAAGTGGTTATTTTGATCAAATTCATTCTTTTGTTTACATCGAAGTAACGACCTTAGATTACTAATTAACTAACTCACTGACATTATCGAACCCGTAGGTTCATGGCCGCATAGACATAAGCTCTCCATACATCCCAATCCTGATCTAATGTTTTTGAATCATTCCCTGTATAATCTACTTCCCTCAAATCATAGTTAATGTTATTCTCCCATCTCATTCTTGGTCTACCAAAGGGGAATTTTCCCTCTGGTTTTCCTACAAGAAGCTTCCATGCACGTCTTTCATTCCCCATTCGTGCCACATGTCCTGCCCATCGCAGTTAACGAGACTTAACTGTTCTTATTACATCTGGCTTCCTATAAAGACCATGCAGTTCACTGTTATGAAGTCTTCTCCATTCACGCATCTGTTCATCTCTCTTAGGTCCACAAATTTTCCTACGTACTTTATTCTCAAATACTCATAATCTCCTTTCATCCCTTAAAGTAAGAATCCATGTTTCGCATCCATATAATATAACTGGTAGAATAATAGTTTTATATATTTTCATTTTTACGTTTTTGAAAATAGTTGGGAAGTTTACTTCTCGCAAATTTATGAAAATAAAAAATATACGTTTTGAAAATAAGATCATAAGTATCTAATTCACTGACAATATCGAAGTTGTAGTTTTCAAGGGCGCTCTCAATACATTCCTATCGTAAGTTAATTTTTTCCAATCATTCCCTGTATCATTTACCTCACTTAAAAGTTATTATTCTCTTACCTCATTCATGTCCTAATGTCTGAAGGCCTTTCTCTAGTTTCCCTATAGTAAATTCCCATATCCCTCTTTCTTTTTCCACTCGTGCCACATGATCTGCCCATAGCATTCCATGAGACTTACTGTTCTTATTACATATGATCATGAAGATCAAATAGCTCACGTTATATACCATAGTCTTCTAGATTCACATATATGTTCGTGTCTCTTTGGTCCGAATATTTTTTCCAAAGACATTATTCTCAAATTTTGCTAAACTTTTCCCTCCTTAAAATAAGAGTCCATGTTTCACATCGATATAACTTAGGCCTAACTAGAAAATTAACAGATTACTATATGTAAATTTGTCTTCAGAATATCCTATAGGTCACTACAAACTTACAATAAAACTGGCTTCTACAATCAAACTGATACTCATTTACAGCGAAATTGCTACCTTATATCCCTTTACACGGATATATGAAAATGGACAAAAGTCTTTCAAAAATAAACTCCTTACATATTTAGTTTTTTCTTTGTGACCAATGTCCATTACAGAAACGATTTTAAGCAGTCTTAATAAATAATCATAGTTCGTAAGCATGTAGTTTAAAAATTAAATGATTAGAAAACAATTCACTCATTTTTACAACAACATAACTACATACAGATAATGAAACGAAGTTTCTGCGCACATTTTAAGCCTGACTGATGAATTATTATTGTGCTTATTAAAGCGCAGATTCTTAAGTGGAACATCTTTTCAACAAATTACAGAATTTTTATATATTATGTATTTCATAATATGTTTTTCGGATGCTTCTGTAAATCTACATTTCACGATGCTCGATGCTGTCCATTGCTTTTTAAATCTATATAAATGGTATATCTCGTTCCCTAAAGGATTATATATATATATATATTATATTTTCGCGGACAACATGCAGAACTAAATTCACGCAGACAAATATTTTCTAAATAACGCTGTTGTCGACATTAATGAGGACTTGACTCGTTAGTGACTCAGACAGAGAAATATGGACTTCAACTAAATCCTAGAAAGTCATAACCAATCATTATGGGTCATCAGATATTATTTGCTTGAATTATCATAAATTCGGTATCGGATGTTTAACTTCCGATTGAGGGTCTTTCGACTTTTCAGCGGTTGCCCTTTTACCAGCCGGCTGCTGGCCCTTCACTTCCACATGTGTCAATCACAGATGTAGATGATCAACAGCCAGTGTAGGGGTGACATGTAGTTAGCATGTCGAGTCCCCCAGCCGTTATACCTGGTTCCTCAACCTGGAGCCGCTACTTATTGTAGCTACCCAATTGCCTCACGATGCTGGGTGGGCACCGGCCCCATACTGGCCGAAATACCATGAGAAAATTTCTTCCTCCATGGAGACTCGAACCAGCGCAAGTCGTAGCTCTGCGCCAAGGCTTCCTACCTTAACCGCTCGGCTACGGCGCGGGACATGTATAACTTAATGGTTTAAATCATTAATAATGTGTGAGTAAAATTCTATGAGAATTTACGGACAAAAATATATATTGGAATAAACAAATCAGACTTGCAAAACGATGTTCTAAATAACACATTCGTTAAATCGGATTATTTTTTTGTAAGGAAAGTGGCAATTCTCCATTTTGATTATTGTGATACTCTTTTTTACATAACTAAATACTGCCTTTATCCAAAGACTTCAACAAGGTACTAATTCTTGTATACTTCTTTTTGATATTTGAAGATTTGATCACGTTAGACTGTTCACGGAACAATTATCATGGCTTCTTCATAGAAATTGTAGAATCGTCCATTCCTTATCTCTTCTCTATAAAATACTACACACATAATCGCTTAAATATTTATCACGCCGCTGCTTTAGACTTGCTGATACATTTAATTTAGGCATATGATTCAGTAAGCACATTTATCCATTATATGCCTTCTCATCATATTATATAATATAATATTTTACAGCATCACTTGGCAAAACATGGAATTCACTTCCACTCTATGTCAGAGACTGCCAAATTAAAACATATTCAAATATGAGTTGAAGATTTGTTTATAAACTAACGACTACATCTCACTAATAGTATTCATTTAAAAACTAATAATTAATTTTAATTTATATAGATAACATCAGGATTTATCAATACTTTAAAATTTCTTATATATAACCGATAGAAATTCATTATTTTATTATTTTTCAGTTTGGGGAAAGAATCGTTCACTATCTAATATTATTATTGCGATTAAGATATCTTATTGTAAAATTCATTATTTTTACTAGTGCGTGGAAAACAAGCTCACATAACTTTATAAATATAAAAAATAAAGTAAAATAAAGGCAAAATAAAGCCTAAATTGTTGCGCCTTTTTCTAAAATTATCATATATTTTCTCCCCTCTCCATTTCTCTTCCTTCTTCAGCAAATGTTCCCTCTTTCATTAGAGTTTTAAAAATTGACCAAAACATTTTTTTATCATTGCATAGAGTTTCTAAATCCCGTTTATTCTGATGATACTAAATAAAACAAATAATTATTATCTATATAAGATCAATTGAACGACTCGTCTTTCTGAAGAGATAGCCCTTAGATGGTAATTCGCCGGCAAGAGAAAGTGCCTTGGAATCTTCCTGAACGCACCATCTGGTGCAAATTTCTCACATTTGCTTCGCAGACACCAGTCACCTCGGGGATCTGCCATGTCTACACGGGCTGTCCAGCTCCTCGCTTCTGATTGACCAGTACTCCGCAAGCCTCACAGAGCTGCCTCTACGCAGTATAAAAGATAACATCTGCTAACTCCTGATTGGCCAGCGCGCTACAAAATTTCAACATCTGCCTTCAGGCAGTATTTAAGCTCCCGGACCACATTATCATCATCGGACCGGGAAGCTGGCTAGAATAACCACTTCGCTGAACGAAGAACTCTACAGAATGTAGACGAAGAAGGATTCTCTCATCCGCCGGCACGTCACACTGCCAGAAGGATTTACAATCAGAAGCCAAAAAAAACAATTGAAACTAGAAATATGTAAGACTCACTCAACTCCGACAAGGAAGAAATACCACCTCCCATAGTGGTGAGCATTAAGGACATAACACCATACGAACTGGAGTGCATCACTGCAGGAAACAAAAATGAAGTATCTATGCTATACAATCAAGAAACTCTTACCATCAATACTACTTCAAAAAGAGCTTATGGACATGCCTATAAACATCTAAAGAAGTCAAACGCTCAGTTTTATACTCATGGCTACGGCAGAAGACCCATCTTCAAGATTACTTTGAAAGGGCTTCCCAGCTCTACCTCTGTTGAAGAAATATGTCATGAACTTGAAGATAAGAAACTGCCAGTAAAAGAAGTGAGAAGCATTGAAAAACAAGTCACAGAACAAGGCGTTAAGAAAAAAGATTGAATTACCTATTCAAATCTTAACGTTCTACAAAACAGAAGACCAATCAAGACTAAAGGACCTTACAGAACTATTCAACATCCGCATTAGACTGGAACCATACAAGAAACCATCAGGAGGCACGCAGTGCTTCAACTGCCAGGGCTTCGGGCACATCGCGGAGTTCTGCTTCAGAGCGACTAGATGTGTCCGATGAAGATCATAAAGTAGCTGAGTGCACCAAGAAGACTCCAACATTTGCAAACTCCAAACTGGAGCAAGCAGCGAGCTATCGTAACTGCATTTTCTTCAAGAAATACCTGCAACAAGACTACAAACACGACAAGAATCAAACCAAACACCTAGAAAATTAGAAACTACAATAAGAACACTTTAGTCTTCAAAACCGTCAAGAAAAATTGAAAACAACAACTTTCCTCCAACATCTACTACTAAGATCTCAGATTCAAAGCCAGAATTCCTTCTACAACAAATCCTACAACTCCTGACTACAATCCTTCAAAATCCTCAAATCTAAACAAACCACTTTATCCTTCATAAGTCCCTCCTAACAGTCTCAAGTCAGCTTCAAGAGCTCAAAATTTCTAGCCAAAATTAAAATGACAAAAAAAAACTCCAAGGAAAGTTTTTAAGACCCGAAGAACTTCAGATCTACCAGGAAACCATCAGCTAGGCAGAATTATCTCACGACATCGAATTCAGAAAAGGCTAAGAGAAGAGTACTCTCATTAGCTTAAAACTTAAATTGCAACCGCACCTACCTACAAGCTCATCAATGATTGGGTAAAGGCCTGCAGCAGGCCGGTACCATACAACAAACATCAATGACTACAAGTGGCGGACCACATCTGACAACTTGTGCTGATGAGTATTCGACATAAACAACATGGAAACAAATAACAAAGATCCCAACGCTGAGGAGAATCGCTCCTTCTATGTATCTAATGCCTCTTAAAAATACCTTAGAAAGCTTGAGAAGCTGATTCTTCAAAGGGTTGGTGAATCTTCAGTAATAATCACAACCACCGAAGGTAAAGAAGCCACTCTATACCTATTCAAGGACAGAACCTCTTTTATCACAGCCACACAAGATCTGGACATGCCACCTTTAGGTTCAAAAGTAGCCATCTCCATCACGCCACAATGATACCACCGTGGGATAAAAACCAAGACACAGATGTAACTACATGCACTAAAAATACCGTAACACACAAATCAACATCTAAACAGAACTCTAACAGACAAATAGCATCCACATCTAAATCCGACACTCACAAACAAAGAGTACACACATTTGTAGAGAAACCATCCACACGTGTTTATACTGCTCTACTAATACGCAATAACACAGAAAAGCCCAACAAGAAACTTTGTACACAATTGGGCATCCACACGCCAAAGACCTAGTGGTTTGAAAATCTCAAAACAACTACAGTCATATTTAGTACCATCCTTGAAATTAAAACCTTTCATAACCAAATACCTGTAAACACATTTGGCACACAAGCTACTTACTACGCACTCAGAGAGAAACCATCCACACGATTAGTCACACCAAACACTAGAGAAACGAATGTTGTCGTCTTGGGCATCCATCCGGATATCGCCATTGACGATATGATGGAGGAGCTTAATGAGGGCAACATCGATTTCAGTAGAGTTCTCAGAAATAGAAACAACCACGGTAATATCTTGCTGATTCGTATTTTCTCAAAAAATCCGGACAGCATAAAGACTCTTCTCACAAACGGCGTATATATGGCGAACCGCAGGTACAACGTTGTCCAGAACTCGGGAACAACTCAGACACACACCATGCACACGTTGCCAGCAATATGGCCATAACACCAACAACTGTCACAACGTCAGGAAGTGCCCACGCTATGGCAGCAATTCTAAATGCACACACTCTCTTAATGAGACTCGTAGCCCATATTGCGCCACATGTGAAAACACAGGTAACTATACAGGCCAAATGTGTTGTCTCTTGTATCCAAGGGATACACCAGTCCAAGCAGAACCCCGCCACATACCACTGGTAAAACATGATCTATATCTCTTTTTAAAAAAACCCAGTCAATTCACATCTGCAGTTTTCCCAGGTAACACACATGATGACACAAACAACTCACAAATACTTACACCTGCCACATATGCCTCAAAAATAACAAATACTCCAACATCTCGTCCCACAGACCTCGCCATATAAGTACTCACAATACAAATGGAGGAATATGTTAACAAAACAATCGAACAACTAGAAAATAAATGAATCCAATATGTGGCAGCTGTTGTCAAGTCTACTAAGCAACCCCTACACAACCCCAACACCGAAAACACACATAGAGCCCGTAATTCACACTCAAAGAAAATCTTTAATAAGTCGGTTCAAATGGGCAGATTCGACCCTTCCACGGATGTATACGTTACATCCATGAAGGAGGTCGGAAATGCTTTCGAACGACGAATTGAGGATTTGCTTACCAAATACACAAAGAACATCAACACTCTACACCTACCATCCACATAAACAACACTACTTTTAAGACCACAGAACAATAGTTACTTTTTACAATATTTTTTTTTCAAAATTTAAATTTAATATAACGCATATAAGCAACGTATAATTCTTTATATAAATTTGAACACTTATCAAAATTGCATACACATACATATATTATATCAACAGCTTTTTTCTCAGTTTTTCTATCCCTCCCTGAGCTTTAAAAATTCTTAAAATCCTAAACACCAAAGTCGTTTTCCTAGTTTTCTCAACATTTTCTCTGACATAGACTTTCCTCTCCATGTCCGGACACACACATACATATTTAATCACAAACATGATTTTATTTATTTATTTATTTTTATAAATACTCACAACTCAATTTGAAATTAACCCAAAGAGGGCATTCGATAAATCCCTAAAGCGGAAAGACCAGGGCTTGCTCTGCATCTTAATTACCATTTCTATCTATATAAACTTATATACACTTTGCCTGAAATCCGTCCAGAGTGCTTACAAAATAATGTACTAATGTTTGTGGACGAATGAAGATCTCTTTAATTCGAAATATCAGTAAATTGTTGTGAAAATACTAAAATATTTTTCGTAATCTATTAAACTTAGTAAATTATTTCGTTGTTTTCAAAATGTACTTACTTTTTACACTTACAACATCATCGAATAAAGAGTGTCGATGTAAGTAACTTAAAAATTAATAAAATTATTTCATCAACAACATTTATTAGCAATAATTGATACATATTTTCATAACATTTACATCCATTTCCTTACCAAATTTGCATCTTAAAATGAAAAATCATTACTGTTGATGAATATTGTTTTAAAACTTTTTAATGCATTCATAAATCCACAATTATTGTATATTTAACTCATTTCTGTGCTAAATTGGTCAATGAAAGAAATTAATATATCCACAACAAATTAAACATATGTTACAAAATAAAATACACATACATCTACCTGTTACAATGGCTATAATGCCTATAAATGCTTGTCATACTAATATAGTGTCTAATTTCTTACTATGTATAAGGCACAGTTCCGTTTACGTCTGCATTATTTATTTTTAAACCTGTAATTTTATCACTTTAAATAATAGTATAAATTATAAATTTCTCAGGAATTTTAAAGAATTCGGAGATCAGCATTGATAAACGACAATCTCATCAGTAGTACTACACAGCTATGAAACCTGGCCGTTTACATTAAGGGAAGAAATTAAGTGAAACGTATTCGAAAATAGGACCCAAAACAAATATTCGATCTCATAATGGAAGAAAATGGACAAATAACAAACTTCACTACGAGAACCTCCGTAATTTAATAGTTGTTTTAACATTGTCAGGTTTATTAAGAGTTTGAAATGGGTAGGTCATGTGGGTTGAATGGCTGAGAGTAGACTTGTTTAAAAATTATTATTACAAAGAAACCATAGGGGAAAAGACCATTGGAAACGGGTAACTGTAGGTGGAAAGATATAATTATGGGGATGTATTTAGGGAACTGGATATCAAAAGTCCTTAGTCAATGCAGAATAACTCGTAGTTTAGTAGTGTATTTAGTTGATTATTATTTAATATTGTAAATTTAATTAGAACAGAGCTCAAATTTTAATTTTAATAAAATAATTATACAATTATATTTATAATTCTTGTCTATGTGAAATAGAACACCAGTCACCAATTAATTATAATTGGCAGTGGACGGTGTAAATTTGTCTACATCAAAGAGTATAACAACATGAAACGAACGAAACACAGGTATCAAATAAAATTTTGGTGAAACTAAATATAAATAATTAATGAATATTTAACTGAAGCTATAGATTTACACATTATCTCATACATTTAAAAATTACTGTAACCTTCAAATCCACTAATAATTCTCGGAATATCGTTTTGGATTTATTGTAAACTGTTTTCTGATACATTACATATTTCGTTCGGTAAATCATACAAATAATTTGATTACTTTAATAACCCTGCCAATTACACATAGAAGTTACCGAAATTAATATATATTACAGATGTGTATGTATATTGTTTAAAGCATGTACGTACATATATGGGTATGTATCCCGCGTCGTACCCGAGCGGTTTATAACTCTATCTTAGTGTAAACCTATGGACCTGAGCTGATTAGAATCTCCGTTGGGATATACATTTTCTCATTGAATTTATTTCAGTGTATTACCAGTACCCACACGGAATTGTGAAGAATTTCAGTAGCAAAAATAACTCTATATTGCTGCACGTATGTATTGGTTTTTTCCGACCCCCAGATTCTAACGTTATGTTTGGTCACTTTACCTGAAAGATAGAAGATGCACCCTCACTAAACACTATGAATTCGAACAACCCATCAGTTTCCATGAGAGTCTGCATATTCTCGCAGAAAGTACGACACACAATTTTATCTTCTTCTTTTAAGAACTGCAGCATCTGCAGTCGGTATGGATGAAATTTCAAACGTTTACGCAGAACATTTCATATGAGGATTTAGGGATCTGCAGCTCCTTACTAGCTGCAATGGTTGATTTTTGAGGACTAAGTGTAAAGATTTTCGAATCCGGTCTACAGTTGCCTCACTTACAGCCGGGCGTCCAGAAGATTTCCTCCTAGATATGCACCCTCTTATCGTTAAACCAGAGTACCACTTACAAATTGAAGGACCACTGGGTGGATCTTCACCAAATCTTGTTTGAAAATGTCGTTGAACAACAATTACAGATTGACGAATATATTAATCGAGAACACACAACGCTCGCCTATCCTCTATACCAGCCATTTTCTCACTTTCAACAACATGCAATGTTGTATGTAATTATTCGTCATTGCTGCCAACTGTGATACTATAACCAAACCATTTTGAGTTTCTCTTTCCATTAGTACTAGTTTCATGTTTGTAAGTCTATTTAAACGCACGTTACACGTCTTTGAAACCCGAAAGAGCATTTGTGGGAATTCTGCATGAAGAGAAAAACTATCCCTTGAAATGCCGTTTCAGTCGTTAATTTTTCTTTTCATGCCTTCTTTTGTTTTCATTGCTATATGTCAAAATTTAATTATAACAACGAAATATAAGAATAAGAAAGGCTAAAATGAAGATACATACAAAGTTATTAATAAATATGAATCATACGGGCAGCAAGCAACACGTTCTGTCGACAGTCCGTATCAACAAATTCATGTCTAGTAATGAGAGAAAAAACCCTATCAACACAATAGATAACTAAACAATTACATTATACATTAATTAAGTAATTTAATTTTTAATAATATTACATTGTGACTACATATCTATTTATTGACGAACGAGTATTGTTATAATTTTTCGCGTCTTGTCCGGAAATGTTTATCCAATTTTCTGGGTTTAACATCAACTCGTAACTTGCCAATATAACATGATTAAAATTTATAAATGTTTTCGGCAACAACGGACAATAATCCACATCTTTACATTTTCCTAATATGGTTTTTCGTCTTCATGGTTGCCGCATAATTGGACATAATCCCATATAGTGATCGTTATAATTTTTTGAAATTTGCATGTCCCCAAAATATAATATATATATATATATATATATATATAGGTGTGTGTGTTTGTGACAGATATTTCGTATTTTCTACAATATATCAACAGAGTATGTTTCGAAAGAACAGCAGCACTAAATTATGAGAAATTTTGAAATTTGATAAAAGTTGCACTGGAATATGCGCAGAATAAGATAGTATTATCAAGTTAAAATAATTAATTTTGGATGGATGTCTAATAGACAGGTACTAGAATTTATATGGAGGGAAGATATCAAGAGGTCAGCCAAGGTTCAGATTGGAAGGACATGTTAAAACAGATATATAGCAAGAAAAGAGGAATTGAATGAATGGAAATGGACACAAGGAATGACCGAGATTGATGGATATGTTGTCCAAAACTAGACCGCTGGAAATGGTCACGATATTAGATAAGAAGAATATACCTATAGATGGCATTATTCTAAATGAGCCCAGTCTGTCGTAAGTTCTAGACCTCGTGATCCCTAAAGAAATAATTTTGGTGATATCAGTTTAAATCCACAAGCGAAGTAAACAGTTAAAATTAAGAAAAAATATTCTCTTTGATAAACATTTTACATCCGTTGACATAAAAATCCAAGACGCTACCGGAGAGTGCACTGAATACATTGATGTTTATGTAAGGGCTATTTGTCAGCTGATTAAATAATTCATTTTATTCGGCTTCCTCCGTTTTAATTCGCATTAGCGGAACAATCTGACACGATATTTAAAAGTGAATCCAGTGTATAATTAATAAATAACATTTTAAAATAACATTAACGAAGCAGTAACGAATTATTCAGCAAATCTAATATATAGTCCAAATTTTGCTGGTTTGTGGAATATTAAATCATATGCATCACGTTACGTTGCAAGAATACCAACATGGCGGCAGCTGCAGCGATTTTTAAATGAAGACTTAAATGTAAATCCGGTAGCATAATTATTGGATTCCGTTTATTTTCAGAGAATACTTTACTACAATATCATATACCGGTACCCAATTTTGCAACGAAAAAAAAAGAGAGAGGGCGCTAAAGCGAATCTTAAATTTATGTTTCAAACTAATTCTCATTCCTAATGATCCGATTTTTCTGGTTAACGAACACAACTCTACGTTTCTTAATTTATTACTGCATGCCGAATTTTGTTGTGAATAAATTGCGCTCACTGAAACGTTAATAAATAGAGACACAGACATCCGCGCGTGCGCGTACGCACGAACACACATGCGTAGTAGTAGTAGTAGTAGTAGTAGAAACGTATTGAAAATGTTTGAAAGAAATGAAATATATATGTATATTGTATGACAATGCGGATGAGTCTATTTGGTTCTTAAGTACATATTTATGTTCCAGGAATAAAGAAAAATATTAACGATTACATAAACAGACACATACACTCATACATAAAAATGTATAGAATATAGAATATGTATATACAAGTCTAGATATGCAGTATACATAATGACATAAATATGTACTCATACATATCATGCACACATTCAAAAGGGGAAGATTTTCTAGACATTCAATTATTTTTTAAATAGAATTGATACACGCCTTACTAAAGTTCAAGATATGCAGGGTGTTTGACTCAAGCCGTACATTCAATCTTGTAGACATCCACCTAACAACTGCTTTCATAATCAACAAATTTAAATGAAAGTTATGTACAAATAATAATAAATATTCACGAGTATAATCAGCGGTTGACAAGAAATTCCGTTAATCATTGGAATTCTTACACTAAATAAGCTAGTGCTGAAACAATAACCGCTATATAAGCGTAAAATGGAGCAATTACGAGATCCACTACACCTGTTTAACATAAACTATAAGACGACAACGAGAATTCGTTATGTTAACACTAACAGTTTATCAATCCCTATTTCCATCTGTGAAACACTCAATAGTGACCATATATCTCGACTTCTATTTGATTACCTAACCAGACTCTGAACGGCTTCAGTCAGATGCCCTGTATAAATAAATTATCGTGGTCATTTTCGGTGCCAGCTAAGTGCGATTGAGGAAGACTTAAGATTTTTAAAATACATTACGAAACTCCGTTGGGGCCACTATGTTAAAATTTTAAGAAATACAAAACTATACCTGAGTTCTTAGTCGTTCATAATAATGAGCAGTGTAGTTTTGTAGGAGGCCTTTCTATAACTTAAGTAACATCTTCTGCTTCCAGTTTGATACTCCTACAAAACTACAATTGGTACTCAGTACCAAACTGGAAACAGAATATGTTACTTAAGTTATCGAAAGGCCTCCTACAAAACTACACTGCTGATTATTGTGAACAACTGAGATCTCAGGTATTGTTTTACATTTTTGTTTAATTTTTGACGAAACTTGTAAAAAAGTTCAATAATATTTTCATCAGAACAACCTCAATAACTCAATTACATAGGAAAACACTAAAAACAGCAAGTGCTACCTCAAATATTTTTTTATTATTAATGAATAAATTCAAACAGAATAATTATATAGACGGTGAATATTATACATGTTAGCAGGTTACCGTATGTCGCATTGAGAAATACAGGTTTATTGGAATTCAAGATCGCATGAGATACAAATCCGAGTACGACAAGGTATAAAATACTAATACGTTATCGGTAAATCTCTTCTGAACTTTGACTTTATAAGATTTCACATTATTTGTCTTAATAGTTTAGTCTATTACAGTACTACTAGGAAATCTAAGTGCACGGAATTATATTACGGTTTTATTACCAGTTCAGTTCTCACGAAATGCATGCGATTACGCATTATGGGGACTTCTGTCAATCCAACTTTTTTAAAGAAAGTTAAAATGAAAAATAAATTAAACTGTTATTATCCTAGTTATACAGTGGACGAAACTGGTAAAAAGGCACTTGTTAAAAGGGTTAACACAATTTATTTACTCTTTCTTTGGCGTTTTTCTATATTAACTTAGTAGGTGATTGAGTATAAAGCACACACAAATAATGTCAAAATTAATTATCCATTTCTGTCCAAAAAAATACATGAAAACTGAAACCATTCTCACATATGGGTGGAAATTAGTATAAAGGCACTTTGTGTATTTCACAGATTAAACCAAAAAGACTGAGCGCAAAGTTTACAACAAAGTACTAAAATTTAGTTCAACCTCCATTGTTGTTAATTACTTGGAAGAATCTCTCTGGCATTGACTTGATGAGGGTATTTATTTCCTCCACTGAGATTGAAGCCCACTCTTCCTGAATAATATTTTTCTGCTCAGTCACTATCCCAAACTGCCGTCCATCACGGTACACACGCCTTGCCAGGATCCCCCATAAGTTCTCAATCGGGTTTAAATCAGGACGTCTGACTGGCCACGTTAAAAGTGGTACTTCTTTCTTCCTGAACCACTCCTTTGATTTGGCAGACACGTGAATGGAAGCATTATCTGGCTGAAAAATTAGATCTTCGCCAAATTCCTCATGCATTCGTATCAATTAGGACTCCAGAAGCTCCTCAGTGTAGGACTAAGAATTCATCTTGGTGCGTATCCATGATATTTTTGTTCTTCCTTTAAAGCAGAACGCTACCCAAATCATAACGCCTCCACCACCGAAGTTTCTACTCATTCTAACTTGCTCTTCAGTACGGAGGTCGTTCCAGTAATACTGAAGGCAATCAGGCCCGTCCAGATTAAACTTCTTCTCATCACTCAACATTACGTTATTCCATTCTGAGGTCCAGGACATGTGTTCTTCAGCAAAAGTCATTGTAACTTTCCTATGTGCATTGTTCAGAGGGTTTTTTTTTAATTTTGGGTTCTTGTCTTCTGACGGAATTTGTCTTACTCGTCTGGCTGTTACTGGGAACTTCAAATCAGCCTGGATTTGAGAAGAAAACACTCTAACCTTTTGCTTTACGTAAAATGAGACGTTTAGTGCGCTCAGACAATTTTCTTGTCCGTCCATATTTCCCGTTTTCTTTCATATTGTGAGCCCAGTTTGACAAAATTATCAATGACACATCTTGAAGCCCCAATTTCGTAGGTATTTGTCTATTGGATAGGCCCATCTCCTTGAAGGCACTAACTCTTGATTTCTCTTCATTTGATAGAGGCTTTCCACGTGGCATTGTACGTACTGCTGACTTGTAACTGATGAACGATGCTCACAGACACGTCGTCTCCATGTAATTGCAGTGTTTTGTTTACATTTATGTCTCTGTAGAGCCGGACGTTGATCTGCCTTTATACTGATTTCCACCCCTAGGACAGCGTTTTCTTAGATTTTACGTATTATTTACATATATAATAAATACAAAATGAGGAGACCTGTATGAAATTATGTCCAAGATAATTATATGTAATCTATGACACACGTACTGTATATGCATAAATATTTCAGGTTGTTTTACTACTACAAGTTACAGGCTTTATACCAATTTCCTCCACTGTATTATACAAGATGCATAACGTGCACGCGTATATTAAGACAGGAAATTTTACGAGTATTTGAAAATAACTTTCTTAAGAATATATTTGTACAAAAGAGAGACAAACATCCAGGTGAATCTAGAAGACTGCATAATAGTGAGTTACATGATTTTATGTGAAGGCAGATATAATAAAAACTGTTAAGTCTGGTAGACTGCGAAGTGCAGAAAAATTCACACGAATGTGGAATAAAAGAGGAGCATGGTAACTCATAAGAAAACCAGAGAGAAAGCGCCTAATAGTTAGTCCAAGAATCAGATGGGAGAAAAATAACCATGTTTAAAGGGAAGTAAATTATACAGGGGATGTAAGAGAACTTAGGTCCGTACGACCACAAACTTATTATTTTGTTAGCGTCAATGGATCAGTTTTTGTTACTAGTCCTGATATGAAACTTGCCAAAGTGCACAAGTGTCCTTCAAATACAGCCAAAATAAAATGTTCATGAAGATGTTCTACTTCATCTTCTTCTTTCCATCGCATTCAGATCTGTTCTGAGGCTGAATTGGTGTCTGGCCGTGTTATTTTCATCCCCTTGATCTATACTCTAATGCTTGTCGTGGATATTTTAAAGACCATTCTATGAACACGTTACTTACTTACTCACTCACTCACTGGCACTATCAAACCCGTAGGTTCATGGCCGCGCGGACATAAGCTCTCCATACATTCCTGAGCTAATGCTTTCCTATTATTTCCTGTACAATCTACTTCCTTCAAAATAATGTTACTTATCCACCTCACTCTTGGTACAAAAACTGGGCGTTTTCTCTCTGGGTTTCCTACATACAAGAAGCTTCCATGCACCTCTTTCATTCCCCATTCGTGCCACATGTCCTATCCATCGCATTCTACGAAACCTAACTGTTCGTATTATATCTGGCTTCCTATAAAGACCATGTAGTTCATTGTTATGTTAGTCTTCTCCATTCACCTGCCTGTTCATCTCACTTTGGTCCAACAATTTTCCTTAGTTTATTCTCAAATACTCGTAATCTCCTTTCCTCCCTTAAAGTAAGAGTCCATGTTTCGCATCCATATAATATAAATGGTAGAATAAGAGTTACATATATTTTCAGTTTAACGTTTTTTGAAAGGAGTTGGGACATCAATAGTCTCTATAATGCATAATAGCACGCATTTCCAGAATTGAGCCTATGTTTAATTTCTATGTGTATTTCATTCCAAATTGTGATTATTGTTCCTAGGTATTTGAATGCAGCTACTTCCTCGCAATTTCCCTCATATGTCATTAGCTGTCCATTTCCGTTATATAATGTAGTTTTATGTGTGATCATATATTTAGTCTTATTGATATTTATTTCCAGTCCTAATTTCTTTGTGTTACTCAATAATCTGTGCGCATTGTCCTTTAGTATCTCCTCGCAATCGGCCAATGGTACTACATCATCTGCATAAATTAACAGCAGATGAACACATTACCTCGTTTATTTTATTTCTCTGTGCTTTTATAATACTGGCTTCCCTAAAGTGTGTTTTTACATACTCATTCCACAATCCTCCTCCTCCTCCTCTGGATACTTCACATAAGGATCTGAAAAAATAAATTATTGTGTTTCAAGTCGGTGTTTGTAATGTTCGTAATTATCACGAATCACTGCATTTTTTACTGGTTTTGGAACTCTATTGTATAATCTTAATCTGTTACCCTACATTCTGATTGTACCGAAATTTGTTTCCATACAGACGTTCAATTGATTGATATAATTTGCATTCTCTTTTAAATCCATATTTATATTTATTGCAGACATTTTGAAGCCTGAATACATACAATTTAATACTTGTACTATAAGATTATGAATTATAAAATTAATTACAATTTTTATTCTCTGCCTAAAACGAGGTATTTTTGCTTTAATTGCATCATACTTTTGGATTATAAAAAGTTGCCTTTTGAATTAAAATAGTAATATTAATTAGCAATTCAACCTCTTTTTCTTTTGTTAAACACTTGATCTGTGAACAATTATGTATTGATTTCCGTTATGTTTATATTTATAGATTTAAGCTTGTACCTTTACCTTAGTTTAACCTTTCCGTTTGCAGGTGCATTCACATGACCGATTCCGCTCGGAACTTAAAAGGGCACGATTTGTCGGGAGGGACTTTTAGACTATGGATTACATACGTATTTTTTGTTACATACGTATTTTTTGACCACACATAAACATGGTGTAGCTTAATAATTAAAACATTTGGTCTGTTCATCCTTACCTCTTAGAATTGTTTTTGTCGAACAATGTTTCAGAGCTTCTTAGCCCCATCGTCATCTCCTTATAGCAGGTTTTGTTTATAGTTTCGCCTTCTGGGATGAATTACATGTGAACAATTCCATTTGAATAAAAAACAATTCAAGCATCACCTTGCCTTCTGACCTGTCTTGCGGTTTTTTTTTGTCGTGGTGATAATGGCGTTTTCCAGGTGGTGGATTGTCGTTTCAGTTGCGGACCGTAAACAAAACAGCATGTCTAGTCTCCAGTTATTATCCGGTTGAGAAACGTCGGATTATCGTCAGCATTACTGATGAGATCACCACAAATCGCCATGCGATCATCACATTGGTCTTCTGAGAGGATTCGTGGCTCACTATGCTAGATAACATGAGACATGTTCAGATCATCAGACAGAATTTTGTAGCAACTACCATGGCTGACCCCTACTGCTACTGCGAGATCGTCTACCGATTGGGAGCGGTTAGCAAGCACCAACGTTGTAACTTCTTCGATCTTGCGTTCAGATCGAATTGTCTGTGGCCGACCAGTACGCACATCATCTTCCAAACAACTGTCTCGTCCTTGCACAAAACGTCGGTGCCACCTAAACACAACACTGCGACTCAATGCGTCCTCGCCGTAAACTTGATGCATCATTTGAAACGTTTCGGCAGCTGTTTTGCCTAATTTCTGACAGAACTTGAAGTTTGCCCGTTGCTCAAACTGTGACATCTCGAGTTCTGACGTGCGCATTCAAATCACCGTCACAACAAAGACCGTAGTTCTGCTTGCAGTGTATGTACTCAACTGTCTCTTGCTGGGACGAGATATTAACTGATAAGCTACCATACCACGGCGCCACCTATGCGCTATAGTGCACCACAGCGCCACTATGCGCTCAGTCTAAAAACTTAATGACAGTTCCACATATAAGGTTGGGGTTGTAATGTAATATTGTTATAACACAGATTAAAGGAACGATCATTTCAAAGATTCAGATTATCTTTTTCCTCGAGAAATGTAAGCATCTGAGACAATCTCGTCTGATAGAACAACCAATGTCTATGAGACATTTCATACATGTTTTGGCCATCATTTTGAACAGTACACGTTATAATATATTTCACTTCATTGGCGCTACCATTCAAACACAGACAATCAGTTATACTAAAATTAATGATACAGCTATTTATACATGTAATCCTTCATAAGAAAATAGTCGACAGTAGACCTATATTCAAGAAATAATTTTAGACCACAGACATGCAAATGCCACCTGGTTGAACTTGCTTTATATGTATTATAGTAAATAATGGCATAACATTTAATTGTTCCTTTTTATTATTTTGACATAAGCCCACATCATGTAATTTCATTTCATTTTCTTGACAACACCTAGTATCGGGGTGTGAGATTACCATAGGCTATTATATTTTTAACCATATATATATTATCTTGCAGGGGATAGTTATAAAGAGTTATGAGTCTGAAAAATGAAAGGGAAATATACATTATTTGGGCAAATTTACTTTGTCCCCCTTACTGACTGCTACGCGCATTTGTACACTTTAAGCAGGTAGATTTTTTCTCCTTGTGCGCAATTGACATTTTTTCCCTTTTCTTTTTTTTTAAGCTGATTTTCACATGGAAAACAGATTCCGGCGTCATTAACAACGTTTTCCCACATAAAAGTCATGAGGATAATGGGCGGCTATTAGTTTATTTACAATGTTGTGTTCTGAGTTAATTTGGTTAGACATAAAGGCACGTGCCGTGAGAAGTAATTATTGCACAGTAAATATTATAAAGTAATTCCAGGAAATGTTATCAAGTCGCATGCCGAGGGATTATATACACGCAGCTAATCATATGTTCCATGTGATATCTGTCTTCTTTGTTCATAAATTAACTTCATGATACTTTTATTTTTACTAAGAATACTCCTGATCCAACCATGACAGTGAAACTGATCAGTATCGTGTTCCCATTATTCTGAGTAATAATACCTGTCATATCGTGCTGGGAGGAAAATGTGTAGCTCATACAAGATTCATTTCCCACAAGTTCAATGTCAAAAGATCTCTTTACTACGGTATAACCCTCAATACTTATAAAATTATTTGTATTCACAATTGAGGTTATGTAGTCATTTCTCCTTCTACTTCATGAAATTAGGCCTTTTGGCCTCATTTCACATCAAGTGGGATTTAATGAATCTTCCCATCTAGTAATGTCTTAAAAATATTAATGCAAGTACGTGATATATTAAGGGATCACACCGTCAGTACGCTACAAACCGGTAGATTGAGGGTTCGAGTCCCGGTGGGGAGTCAGGATTTTTAAACTGACCCAAACCTTCTGGTGGCACCATGGACCGCGGGTAGACAGCCTCTAAAGAAAATGAGTACCATAAGCTTGTTCTGGGAGTAAAGACGGCCGTCACGCAGAGTTTACAACCCGGCTGATATAAAATGCCGATTGTCCAGGAAAAGTGGGAGCCTTAACCTCCTACTAACCCAGAGGTATCCTATGACATGTAGTGTAATCACTTTACATTTTTACCTGACCTATCAGTCTTCTTCAATTAAAATGGATTTTGTGTTCAAAAAACTTTGTCAATTAGTTAAAACCATATACGTAGACCTATCAGAACATGTTCCTCTTCGACATGCCTTTTGGTACTAATTACCAATGGTTCATGTTCTGAAAGGTCTACATGGTTTTAGTTAATTTACGAAGTCTTTTAATACAAAATATCCATTTTAATTGAGGAAGACTGATATATCAGGTATAATTATGTAAAAATTTCATCACACTAGCTAACTCATTGGAGCCGTCTCGAGACCGCGTAGCCATCGCGTGCGTCTGGGATCTCAAGTTGGAATCCTGGCGGTTCCAGAGAGATATTGCTGGTGAGCCGCACCTAAATGTTACGGAGTTTTCTTGGGGTTCTCCCGTTTGCCGAATTTAAACCCACTAAAAATTCTCCACTCATCTTCCCTCGCCCATCACGTCATTTCATCTCCATTCATTAATATCATATCACTTTCAGCTCATCTCATCATTATCATCATCATTATCATCAGCATCATC
>JASPKZ010010319.1:0-79956 GCA_030220185.1 Diploptera punctata | reverse complement strand
AACAAACAAACAAACATTCATTTTTATATATTAGATATATTCTACATGCATTATTTGTGTAAGTGAACTGCATCCGAGCACGAACACTTGTCAGTACTGTGTACAACATTTATTCGTGAATAAAATGTATTCTTATTCTTTAAAAAGTGTTTTCGCATTCTCGTTTATACCTTTAAAATTTGCTTTATAGCAAAAAAGAGTAAAAGAGAAAAACTAAAAAAGTTGATGTAAAATCTCTTACACAAATTGGAGAAAATACAAGCTTTACGCCGCATAAAAACATGGTAAGGGTATGAGAGAGCCTACTTTCCTTTACAAGCAGACAGCTCTGCAATCGATTCTGTCACCAAGATCGTATCTCTAGAAATTCCCTCCCAACTACAAATTTCCCTCGTTCAACAACTTCATCGAAAATATTTATGAGATAGAAATGTTACGAGCTTCAAGTTTTATTCAATATTTGCTTCCATTTGCAAGACCGTGAAATATTTTCAAATAACTGTTATAATAAAAAACAGATTTAAATTCTTTCCATTTACAAAAGCACTTATCTCGAAAGAGTACTAAGAGACTGGAGGAAAAAAGTCAAAAAAATGGGCATACCAATCCTAAATACACATGTATATTCACTAAATTTTGCAGATGATCAGGTATAATAGCAGAAGACCACAATGACATAGAATATATGGCTAGAAAACTAAAAGAAGAAAATGAAAAATGGGGACTTTATATAAACATTGAGAAAATTAATATCTGTGTACAGGAGAAGAAATGGAAAATATAAATTTCAACAATGGAGAAGAACTAAAACCTAGTATTGAATGCACTTATTTAGGAACAAAATTAGACCATTCAGGCGATAACACAGTGGAAATTAAAAACAGAATCGCACAAACAAAACAAGCAATAAATGCTTTAAACTCTGTTTGGTGGAGCAAAAATATTACAAAAAAATAGAAATTAATATTTAATATTGATATACGCGTATATATTTGGGGTGACCTTTTCTTGAAGCTCAGTGAAATGAAGGCCTTTTACAGTGGTTTTAAGCAAAAGTTCATCCATCCATTGCACAGAAAATATTTTATTTCACAAAAGCCCAAAAAGTTATAACCCTAATATATATCCATATCGTCTATCCGATTCTGACGGTGTTTTTTGCAAAATGTTCAGGGGTTTCCAGGGAAGCTTTTAGGCTATAAGAGAATTGTAATACTCAACCCTTTTCACCTTAAAAATCTCCCTTTGTAGCGAAAAAGTGCTTTTTCGCATCTTTTTGGACGCTTAAATGGCGTACGCTGCTTAAACCATAACATGTACACCAAATTAAGGTACACAAAATTGAATATCTCAAAAAAAAAAAAAAAGTCTATGACAACATATGTCTATCTTTTACAGATAACTCAGAACAACCACTTTTATCTTTCATCTCACTGATGCCAAGAAGATCGGGATAAGTAGATTCCCGGGCAAGCGTAGCAACGTATAGCGGGTATTCTTTTACGGATAACTCTCAATAAACATTTTTGTCTTTCAGCTCATTTATGCCAAGAACAATCATTGGACAACGCCGGGTAATCAGCACGGGGTATCAACAAATAATTACGATATAAATTTATTATTATTTTTATTTTTACTTATTCAAGCAAACATAAAAACACATTTAATTCATTTAGGCGTAACAGCGCACGCCGGGTATTAGCTACTATACTACATTATATATATATATATATATATATATATATAGTCCACCGCTGTAGTCTCGAGGTAGCGTGCTGTCTTGTCACGCAGCGGGCCCGAGTTCGATTCCCGGTCGGGACAGGCTTCTGGGTGAGGGTTTTTTCGAGGTTTTTCCTCACCTGAAAGACAAATGTCAGGAAGCTTAGGGCCCAACGGTCCCCGAAAATCATCCGGCCATCATCATCATCCTTATCATCACCATCCTTCACCGGTGTGGAAAGCAACGGGAAGCTACCACACCTATAATTCCCTAGTAAAGCTGCAAAGCATAGCTTGAAAATGCTATGACTACAGTGAAAAACCTGCCCTCGGGCAGAATTACTATGGATGGATGGATATATATATATATATATTGCATACTTAACAAAAATAGTGATAAACAATGTAATTATAGACCAAGTTCAGAATTTTAATTATTTGGGATGTCATTTAGGCAATGACAGAAATTTAGATAAACACACTAAAATACAACGATTCAATTATCTATGTGGCACAATTAAACGCACTTTATTGAATAAGACTAGAAAAGAAACTATTTGGAAGTTTTACAAAGTATTGGCAGTTCCATCTTTTATCTATGGATGTGAAACCTGGACATTAACAAAGGCAGATAGTAAACAAATAGAGGCTTCAGAAATGAAGATGTTGAGAGCAATAGCAGGATATCAAAGGACCGATAAAAAGAAAACCGAAGATATAAGAACAGAACTTAATATATTTAATCTCTGGGAAATAATAAAATACTATCCAAATGCTTATCTTCAGCACGTATTACGAATGAATGAACAACGCATACCAAGAAGAATGTATAATTATGAACCAAAAGGGAGAAGATTGTTGGGAAGACCATTGAAGAGATGGAAGGACCAATTCGACCTATAATGAGATCGGAACAGGCCATTGGGCTTAATCCTTGTTGTTGGTGATTTTGATGATATATTACATACTTATATGTGCTATAGGCCTATAACACTAAACGTATAGCGTATATGTGTGTTTCTTTGCTTATCCATTTTTATGAAACCTAGGAGGAGCTAATGCTTTCCAATCATTCCCTGTATAATCTACTTCCCTCAAATCATAGTTAATGTTATTCTCCCACCTCATTCTTGGTCTACCAACTGGGCGTTTTCCCTCTGGTTTTCCTACAAGAACCTTCCATGCAAGTCTTTCATTCTCCATGTCCTGCCCATCGTAGTCTACGAGACTTAACTGTTCTTATTATATCTGGCTTCCTATAAAGACCATTGTTATGTAGTCTTCTCCATTCACCTGTCTGTTCATCTCTCGTTGGTCCAAAAATTTTCCTAAGTACTTTATTTTCAAATACTTGTAATCTCCTTTCCTCTAGACAGGTGAATGGAGAAGACTACTTAACAATGAACTACATGGTCTTTATAGGAAGCCAGATATAATAAGAACAGTTAAGTCTCGTAGACTGCGATGGGCAGGACATGTTGCACGTATGGGGAATGAAAGACTTGCATGGAAGCTTCTTGTAGGAAAGCCAGAGGGAAAACGCGCAGTTGGTAGACCAAGAATGAGGTGGGAGAATAACATTAACTGTGATTTGAGGGAATTAGATTATACAGGGAATGATTGGAAAGCATTAGCTCAGGATAGGGATGTATGGAGAGTTTATATGCGTGCGGCCATGAACCTACGGGTTCGATAGTGCCAGTGAGTAAGTAAATAACGAGAGGACGTAAAAATGTCATCGTGCTGCTTGGTATTTTGATTTGATTTTAGAATTTAGTATCTGATTGGATACAAGAGAAGTATATATTCCGTAAACGAGCTATTTTGGGACCATAAATTTGAAATGTAGAAGGAATTCACTTAGTTTATGCAGAACTGCATTAAGGATTGTTTTCTTAACCAATTTCAATTCTCTCTTCCTTGACGCTTCAAGTCAATGACCCACAAAGTAATAATATAAGGAAAGGTAATGAATGGTGAGAGCTCTGGGGAAAGGATGAAGTACCAGCTGGCAGGAGGCTGTGAAATCGATTCCATGGAACAGATAAATGCAGCCCAATGTGAGTCAAGGCCGACCTGCTTGTCCGCAGGCGTCGAGACTGTGGGGGTGAATGTTACCTTCTCTCTCCCCCCCCCCTTACTACCTGCATCTTTTTTTAGCTATTAATCTTCTCACGTCTGCAAAAGGTAGTTACAGGCAATATACGCAATGCGTAATATATTTACCTAACAACATTGCAAAAATACCTTTCACAATATCTCTACTACTTCAGGAATTTGAACGTCTGCTCCCACGATGTTAAAACCCATTATGAACTACCTAGTACTGAGTGCACTTATTTAGGAACAAAATTAGACCATTCAGGCGATAACACAGTGGAAATTAAAATATAATCGCACAAACAAAACAAGCAATAAATGCTTTAAACTCGATTTGATTAGAGCAATAAATAGATTACAAATATATCAAACCATAATTCAGAGCATTTTAACATATGGTGCTGAAGTCTGGCAAATTCCTACCAGGGAAGATGAAAAGAGTTTTAAGTACAGAAATGGATGTTTTAAGAAGATCAGCTGGAAAATCTAGAATGGATAGAATACGAAATAAAGAAATAAGGGAAATTATGGGGTGTACAAGAGGAGCCGGACATCATAGACATTATAGAAAAGATTACAGTGGTATGGTCATGTCAAAAGAATGAGAGAGCAAAGATTGCCTAAAATAGTTATGGGAAGGATCCCAATAGAAAGGAGGAAGAGAGGATGACCGAAGAAAACTTGGATAGAAGGGGTACAAACAGGTATGAATATCAGAGGATTGGAGGAAGATGAATGGATTGACAGACAGGAATGGCGTTTGGTTTCCGGAAGACGGCGGCAGCTGCCATGATACCGGATGATGTTTAATGCTTATTATTATTATTGTCATCATCATCATCATTATTCATCAAGCTGATGGTGATGAATAAATAATAATAAAAACGAAGCTTTGCCGAATATCTCACGAGAGAACTAGAGAATGAAGAGAAATTACAATGTGAAAATATGTAAAAATTAAGAAAGTTGAAAAATTCAAATATTTAGGACCAATTTTAGAATCAGATGGGAAAAGTTATAGTGAAATTGAGAAAATAATTAGTGAAAGAAGAAAAGTAATTGGAGGTTAAATTCAGTGATACAGAATAAAAAATATTGTAAATAAAACCAAGCCATTGGTATTTAAATCATTAGTACAAAGTATTATGTTGTAAGGTGCAGAGAACTAGACTTAGGTAGACAGAAAGCAAAAAAATAATTGACAACAGAGATGGATTTTTGGCGAAGGGCATCAATAAAGGAGAAAATTAGGAACTAGAAAATTAGAGAAATAATTAATGTCTTTTTACTTCTTCCTTCCAAGTATTAGGCCAAGGCCTATTACGATCCTATAGAAAATTTCCCTCCAGAGTTTCATAGGACGGCCCAGAGATCTTCGTCCTCTTGGTATATAATTATAAACAGCTTTGGGGATCCGATTTGAACTCATTCTTTCAAGATTCCGATTGAGGGTCTTTTCCACTTTTCAGCGGTTGCCCTTTTACCAGCCGGCTGCTGGCCCTTCACATCCACATGTGTCAATCACAGAGGTAGATGATCAACAGCCAGTGTAGGGGTGACATGTGGTTAGCATGTCGAGTCCCCCAGCCGTTATAGCTGGTTCCTCAACTTGGAGCCGCTACTTATTGTAGCTACCCAATTGCTTCACGATGCTGGGTGGGCACCGGTCCCATACTGGCCCGAAATACCATGAGAAAATTTCTTCCCCCATGGAGACTCGAACCAGCGCAAGTCCCGTAGCTCTGCGCCAAGGCTTCCTACCTTAACCGCTCAGCTACGGCACGGGACTTCTTTCAAGATGGTGTTTACCAATTTAGTTGGTACTGTTTAATATATTCCAAAATTGGCGTAGTCTTCAAATCTTTTAAGATATCGGTGTTCCTTTTCCGATCCCATCTGGTGTAACCCGCTGTTCTGCGCAAGAATCTCATTTCACAAGCTCTTATTCTGCTTTCATGTTGTTTCTTGATTTTCAAAAGTGCATAATATCACAATGTTGCACATATTTCCAGTTAGAGGCCACAGCTACTTACAATTTGACCGAAATTTTGGCTTACATAGCATTAAATGTAAAAAGATTTGACAATGGAAACTGATAAAGGATATTGTTATATCATCTTGATGTTTTCATTAATAATTTAACACTTCTCACTCAGAATCCGCGGGAATTTCAAAGTTCATAAGTTTTTCTTTCTTCTTTTTTTTTTTTGAATGTGAATTTTTCCCAAAAAAAACAAGAAAGAAAACCTCATGAACTTTGAAATTCCCGCGGATTCTGATTAGATTCAGAGGTTTCTCCAGAAAGAGTCTGACCAGAGGCTATAAGATGGCAGCCCCAGCACTGGTCTAGCCTTCCTTTGGCCAGCAACCAATCGAAGGGACTATTATTATGCTTTCAAGTCTTATACGAGAATTTCCCGGAAGGATCAAACTAATGACGACCAAAGCATGAAAATAATTAATGTTAAACATAATATTATAGAAGTAATAGAAGAGAGAGAGAGATTTCAACCTGTTGTACACGTAACTCGGTTTTGCATAATTCGGTTTTAATCTATACTAGCTAATACCCGGCGTGCGCTGCTACGCCTAAATAAATTATGTGTTTTTACGTTTACTTAAATAAATAATAGGAATAACAATAATATTGAATTTATATCATTATTATTTTTAGATACCCCGTGCTTATTACCCGGCATTGCCCGGGAATCTAGTTATCCCGATGTATTTGACATTAATGAGCTGAAAGACAAAATTCGTTGTTTTGAGTTATCCGTGCTGCTGCTATGATTGCCCGGGAATCTACTTATCCCGATCTTTTGGCATCAATGAAAGACAAAAATGGTTATTGTGAATTGCCCATAAAACATATGCTGTTGCAGGCTTTTTTATAGAGTTTTTTCAGACATTCAATTCTGTGTACATTATTTTGGTATCTTTGTTACGGTTTAGGCAGCGTAAGCCATTTATGGGTCAAAAAATGATTTTTTCACGTTTTTCACTACAAAGGGTGATTTTTAAGGGTGTAGGAGTTGAGTATCACAACTCTCTTATAGCCTATTTTCATCCCGGGAATCTCCTGAACATTTTGCAAAAAACCCCATCACAATCGGATCAATGGCATGGCCGCGCATAAAGTACAAACAAACAAACAAACAAACATTCATATATATATATATATATAGTACAAACAAACATTAATATATATATATATATATATATATATATATATATAGTAAAGTGATCCCACAACAGACCCGGAGGTCCTTGGGGTAGTAGGAGGTTAAGGTTCCCACTTTTTCTAGACACTCGGCACTTTATGTCAGCCGGGTTGTCAGCCCTGCGTGACGGCCGCCTTTACCCCCAGAACAAGCGCCTGGTACTCATTTCCGTTAGAGGCTGAGTCGACCCCAGGGCCATAGTGCCGCCAGAGGGTTTGGGTCAGTTTAAAAAAAATCCTGACCCCAACGGGACTTGAACCCTCGGCTCTCCGGCTTGTAGCTCAGTGCCTTAACCACTACGCTACGGCGTGCCCCCCATTTATATATATATATATATATATATATATATATAAAGTACCAAAAACCAACAAACATTCATTTTCATATATATATATATATATATATATATATATAATATATATATATATATATAAATGAATGTTTGTTTGTACTTTGTGCGCGATCATATATATATATGTTTGTAAGTCCTGCTAAGTATAATTTAAAAACTTGATAGTTAAACTTCGTTTTTTTAATAAATTTACTGTATACGTAATTTTTATTCGTACCAAAGTTCATAGAACATAGCTGAGTTGTACGTAACCAATTAATACAAACGTATTTTTACAATGGAGGTCGATACCAATACACGATGAATGACACGTTCGTTAAACAAAGCAGTTCGCCGTGTCAATATGCAACTCTCTGAGCCTAACACCCTGTTTTATGCAACCCGCGAAGAGAGATTGTACATTCCACAACTGTCATTGTACACAAGCTTTCTTTCCACATACATCCAACATGTCGAAGAGAGGACGTGGTGGCTCCGCGGGAGCAAAATTTAGAATTTCATTGGGTTTACCCGTTGGAGCAGTTATAAATTGTGCAGATAATACAGGTGCAAAGAATTTGTATGTGATCGCAGTTCAGGGAGTAAAAGGTCGTCTGAACCGTCTCCCAGCCGCAGGTTCACGTGACATGATTGTCGCAACTGTGAAGAAAGGGAAACCAGAACTTAGGAAGAAGGTTATGCCTGCAGTTGTGATCCGGCAACGGAAACCATTCCGTAGGAAGGATGGTACGTTCATATACTTCGAGGACAATGCTGGAGTTATAGTAAATAACAAAGGAGAAATGAAAGGGAGTGCAATCACGGGTCCAGTAGCGAAGGAATGTGCAGACTTGTGGCCGAGAATTGCATCCAACGCAAGCAGCATTTCTTGATTGTCCTCATTGATTGTACAGATGGCTCGTGAGCAATGTCATTTCACCTGTACCGTACGCATTTTTTTTCATTTTCGAAACATTTTAATAAACTCCCATCAACGGCACTACTACTACTACTACTACTACTTCTACTACTACTACTATAGTTTGGGGCTAGTTTTAAGATTCAATACTTTTAAAAAAAACATGACCGTTGAGGTCGCTATGTAAATTTTATATGTATCTTCGGGTTTTTACAGCTGCTGCCGTCTTCCTGTGCCAAACCTCCCAAGCCTACGATCCTGGGTATCTTCAATGCTTAGCCCTCTTGTTTGCATTGCTATCCTCATGCTTTCCTTCCATGTTAACTTTGGTCTCCTTCTTTTCTTCTTTCTGGTCGGTTGCCATTGATATAGTGGTTTCGGCCATCGCTCATCTTCCATTCTTAAAGTATGTCCTAACCATTTTTAATTCCTTCTCCTCAATTCTTTCAATTGTACTTTCTTCTGCTTCCATTTACTTACTTACTCACTGGCACTATCGAACCCGTAGGTTTATGGCCGCGCGGCTTCTGCTTCCATTATGTTTCTAATTTCCTTATTTGTGACATGATGTAATTTTGACTTTCTGGCACTTCTGCGTAAATAATCCATTTCTAGAGCTATTAGTCTATTCTTGTAGTACTTATTGATTGTCCATACCTCACTTCCGTACACTGCAACAGATTCCACCAATGTTTTATCAATATATTTTTGTCTTTCCAAATATGCTTATCCCACCATATGGAATTTAACGATTATATTATTTTGCTACTCAATTCAATTCTATGTTTTATGTTCTCATTGCCTATACCTTCAATATTATCCATAATCATTCCCAAATATTTAGTTTGTTTCGCTTGCTTTATTTGAATTCTTCTTCCAATATTAAATTTTCTCTTTCATTGCTAAATATTCTGTTTTTTTTTTGTAAATTTACTGTGAGACCCCACGATCGATATGTGTTTTTAACCCTTTTATCATGAATTCCATATCAAATTTGTTTTGAGCTGAAAGCAGTTGATCATCAGCAAATTGCAATGTCAGCAAAAATCTGTTGCCTTTTGACATATCCATACCTTTGCAGCTTTGTTTCCATTTTATTAATATAAATTATACGCAAATATTATGTAAAATTAGTGATAAGAATGCACCCTTGTTTCAATCCTTTTGTGGTTTTTATAGGATTAGATATTATATTTTCAATTTAACATATGAGACCGTAAAAGACAATGAATAATACACAGTGTGATGAGGAGGGATATAAAGGACAATGTGCTGATGGGATCGAGTGTCAAGATTATGTGTGTCGGATAGTCTGATGAAGCGGCGTGATAAATAATTAGGCGATTATGTGTGAAGTATTGTATAGAGAAGGGATAGGGAATGGACAGTCCTACGACCTCTTAGACGAAGCCACGATAATTGTTCCAGGGACGGTGTAAACATGATCAAATTTGCGAAATCACAAATAAAACGTGCGCAAGAATTATGAACACGTTGAAGTCTTTGAGTAAAAATAATATTTAAGTCTGTAAAAAAGAGTGTCACAATAATCAAAATGCGGCATTGCAAGTGTTTCTACTAACATTTTCCTAAGAGCGAATGGCAGACAATTTCTTATGTGATTTAATGAATGTATTATTGAGAAGACTGTTTTGCATGTATAGTTTATTTGTGTATTCCAATTTCAGTTATTGTCAATAAATACTCCTAGAATTTTTACTGTCTCACTATAAGGGATTTGAACTCCATTTAGTGACACATGCGAGACTGTGTTTAGGTTACTTGTAGATAATACTCTCTGGTAGTAAAATTATAAATTTTAAACTTAAGGAGATACAATATAACTTAAGAGAAGAACAATGTGGATTCCGGAGTGGAAGACCATGTATTGATAGTATTTTCTGTATTAGACAATTACAAGAGAAAATCCTAGCAAAAAATAAAGAACTACATATGACCTTTATTGATTTAGAGATGGCATATGATAGTGTACCTCGACAATTGTTGTGGACGGCAATGAGAAATATAAATATCTGTGATAAATGGATTAATATTGTTAGGAGGATCTATAGTAATACAAAAGCTAAAGTAAAAATACAGAATAATTTAACAGAGGAATTGACAGTGAATAAAGACCTTAAGCAGGGATGCAGTTTTATCACCAATTCATTTTAACATTTATTTAGACCAGGCTCTTAACTTGTGGTATTCCTATAGGAGGAAAAGTACTGCATTCATTGTTGTTTGCAGATGATCAAATATTTTTTTGCAGGGGATGAAGATGATATGAAATATAGGATAAATAAACTAATGGAAGAATATAAAAATGGGGACTGAATATAGATTTACAGAAAACAGAATATATGTGTTTGGGAAGGATGTGGATGACCTCATACTCGAAACAGGGAAAATAAAAAAAATGTGATTTTTTTTAATATCTTGGGTCAATAATTACAAGTTCAGGTACCTGTGAGAGAGATGTACAGACTAAAATTGCAATGGCAAAAAATGCAACTAAGACATTACATGGAATAATTTGGAAGAAAAATATTACAAAGGAAACTAAAATGAAAATTTATAAGAGCATAATACAGAATATTTTGTCATATGGAAGTGAAACTTGGTCTTTGACGGAATTACAAAAGAATAAAATTAGAACAGTTAATTTGATTATTTTAGAAGAAGCCTCCAAAAAACAAGACAGGATAAAATAAGAAATGAATTCCTTTGGAGAGAAATAAATGTCACCACATCTGTTGTTAAGAGGATTGAAAAACAAACGCTTAAATGGTATGGCCATGTACAAAGAATGGAAAATGAAAGATGGCCAAAAAAATATATACCAGTATGTCACCCCCTGGAAGAAATAAACGTGGCAGACCAAGATGGAAATGGAAAACCTACGTCAGAACTATAATGGATGATAGGAATTTGGAAGAGGGAGATTGGAATGATAGAGATAAATGGTATCTGAAGACGGCAAACCTATAAGTGGGGGAAAGCCGAAGAAGAAGAAGATACTCTGGTGAACTGCTTCACGTGCAGCAGGTAAAAAGTGTGTTAGCTGTGGGGTATATGAATATAGGCCCATTTTATTTTTCTTCACATGTAATAGAAGTAAAACAATGATTTCTATTTATGCACCTTTCAATGTCCCTTAACCATATCCTCCTGTATCTGGATCCCAGTTTTGTACTACCATTGCGAAGGACACTTCCACTGACTGTCGCTTGTATATACTGAATTTTATTTCTTGCAGCTTTATTGGCTGATAAAAAATAGTTGCCATGACTTATGCAATGACCCTTGTATAAATGAGGAGATACTAAAAGCCAACAAGCACGCTCTAACAATTTGTTTCGTGCCTCATGTTTTAAAGAATCCCCAAAAAGTTTAACCCTGCCGGGTAAAGCAGAATTTTAATATTATAATGAATATAAAAGTTAAAGTTAATAATTTTGTATTTTAAAATTATTTTAATATTTAAATATAACTTAAATAAATAAAATCATCTAAATAATTCATTGTTAGTTATTGTTGAATAAAAATGTCTCAGTAACAATTAAAGTAATTGTACTACATAACAGTTTTTGTAAATAATGCTTTTAAAATTGTTTTAAGTCATTGTTGTCAACATTATAAAGCTTTCTGTTATAACTGTAATAAGAACACCTGCTTAACGTCATATTCTTAAATTAAAGCAAACTAAACTCTGATTGGATGTTAAAACAATTAACTTTCTTATTTAACAAATACATTTAAACCTTATATTTAAAGGACTATTAACCAATAGAATTTAAAAATAACAAGTGATGTAATAATAATAATAATAATAATAATAATAATAATAATAATAATATAGCTTTATTTTACCTGGCAGAGTTAAGGCCTTAAGGCCTTGTCTACCACTCAACCAGGTTTAAAAAAAATACAAACAAACAAAAAATAGTCTTAAATCTAAATTACAATATTATATATATATATATATATATATATATATATAAACGATTACAAGTTATGAATACAATACAATTAATATTTATAATGTATTTTGATTTACTCTAAATTTAACGAATTAAATATATAATATGTACAATATATATAAAAAAACGAGGAAAAGATTAATGACATAGTATAAAATGATCTTAAAATTATAAAAGAATTACACTAGTCATTCTGCATACAACTTTCAACAAAGATAGAAGCAAGAAGAGATCTCCTGATAAAATGTAATATTTAATACAAGAATAATAATTAATTCAAGAAAATAAAATAATTTATTTTTAATTGACGGTGAAGAATAATACTACCTACATTTACTTAATCTGCTGGCAACTTTAAGAAGTGAATAAATGTGAAATTATTTCTACAAGAAACAGTTTTTAGTGATTGTGAAGTGTTTTCCTATCCTATCCAGTGTACCAACTTCCGACCCTAAGAAGAGAATCCGGCTCTACCGAAATCTGAACCCAACCTGAACCAGTAATTCTTTTTGGGACACCAATCCTTCTTCAAAATGTTACTACAACATCGGCCATGAAGAGAATTACTTCTTCACGGGTATCGAATCCGCGTTCGTTAGTCAGGAAGCATGCATGCTACAACCTGTGCCAGTAAACAGGCTAAAGATTTCCTTAAAGCAGGAGCAGGTTATAAATTCATCTCAGAATAGAGCTGTATATTGTTTTTATGGGGCACAATCTGTCAGGGACTCAGTGCTTATTATTACGTCATGAAGGTGTATAGGGATTTCGCTTTGTTTAAGACCTCTTCACTCGCTTTCTCTGTACTTCATTGTATATTTATACAGTGTCTGTGTTGTGGCTCTATGATGTTCTGTTTTCTACGTTCAAAACGAAGGTTGAAGACCTGCAACCTCTCGCTTTGAAGTTACAACAGTCATTCAATTTGAGAGCGCTGACAACTGTTAACTAAAAAATTAACTTACTTTCTGGCAGTACCCAACCCTTAGATTCATGCCTACGCGGATATAATCTCTCCATACATGTTTTCCAATCATCCCTTGTAAAGTATACCTTTCTCAAATCATGAACAATGTTATTCTGTCACCTCATTCTTGGCCTACCTATTAAGCGCTTTCTCTCTGGTTTTCCTACAAGAAGTTTGTATGCGGTTCTTTCAGTCCCCATTCGTGCCACGTTTCCAGTCTATTGCAGTCCAACTAACTAACTCACTGGCACTATCGAACCCATAGATTCATGGTCGCGCGGAAATAAGCTCTCCATACATCCCTATACTGAGATATGTTTTCCAATTATCACTGTACCATCTACATCCTTCAAAAGCTGGTTAATATTATTCTCCCACCTAATTCTTGGCCTAACTGCGCGCTTTCTCTCCGGTTTTCTTATAAGGAGTTTCTATACCCGTATTTAGTTCCTATTTGTGCCACATGTCCTGTCCATCGGAGTCTACAAGACTTAACTCTTCTTATTATATCAGTTTTCCCATAAAGCTTATGTAGCTCACTATTATGTAGTCTTCTCCATTCATCTGTCTCTTTGGTCCAAATTTTTTTTTAAGAACTACATTCTCAAATACTCGTAATCTTTTCTCCTTCCTTAATGTTTTTTTTTTTGCAAATGCCCCAGGTTGTCTTTCGACATTCCTGGTGTTCTCTCCTGGCATGGCGTATTTGTAACCCATTCTGAGGTTGGGGCGCCTGGAAGGCGGAGACACGTTGCTCCGATGATATGATGGATGATGATAATGGTGCGCCAGGAGAGTCCCTAATCCTAAGCTTAATCTAAGATGAATATGAATGATGATGATTGCGATGGCCATATGATTTCGGGGACCGTCTGGGCCTTAAAGTTTTCCTGACATTTGTCTTACAGGTGAGGAAAAACCCCGATAAAAACCTCACCCAGAAAAATTGTCCCGACTGGGGATCGAACCCGGGCCCGCTACGTGACAAAGCAGCACACTACCTCGAGACCACAGCGGTGGACATATATATATATATATATATATATATATATATATATAACTAGCAGAAGATGCAATGACACTGAGGAACATGCTGATGGAGCTAAATGACAAGTGCGAGGATTATGGGGTGAACATAAATATAAATAAGACGAAGGCCATGATTATAGGAAAGAAACCAAGGAAGATAAACATGAGGATTAAAGATGAGGCCATTGAGCAAGTGGAGAGCCTCAAATACTTGGGTTGTACTATCAGTAGTAACATGAACTGCGGTCAAGGAGTAAAGCAGAGGATAGCAATGGCTAAAGAAACTTTCAACAAGAAGACAAGCATTCTCTGCGGACCTTTGGCAAAAAAATTACGGAAGAGGAGTGGAGTGTAGCATTGTATGGTAGGGAGACTTGGACATTACGACGGAATGAGGAAAAGCGACTGGAAGCTTTTGAGATGTGGATATGGAGAAGAATGGAACGTATAAAATGGACAGACAAAGTAAGAAATAAAGATGTGCTAGACAGAGTGGCTAAAAGAAAAACAATGCTGTAACTCATAAAGAGGACGAAAAAAAAAATTGGATTGGCCACTGGCTAAGAAGAAAACTGCCTGCTGAAGGATGCTCTAGAAGGAATGGTCAACGGAAAGAAAGTTAGAGGCAGAAAAAAGACATCAGATGATAGACAATATTAAAGTAAATGATTTGTATGCAGATACAAAAAGGAAAGCTGAGTTAAGGAAAGAGTGAAGAATGATGAGTTTGCAGTGAAAGACCTGCTCTTGAGCAGAACACTATGAATGAATATATATATATATTCATGAGTAATGCCACGAGTGATTTCCAAATTATCGATAAATTCACGACTCACGAAGTGAGGAGTGAATTTATCTAGAGAACTTGGAAATCAAGAGTGGCATTTGTTAGTACTATTTAACGAATAAAATTAAGCTGTTTACTCACAAATCATTATTTAACTACAGTTATTTAAAACTATTTATATATTTAATGTAAACGGCGATGTTTGAAAACAAATGAGAAACGATAGGTACGCTTCATCTCCTTCTTTTGTTTATCACTGCAACCAGATCATACTATTTATTGCCAAAGGAACGCAATATTGTAAGAATGCTCTCTAGTGGAGAAAAAATGAAACACATCAAACTGTATATTAATTCATTTCTGATGTCATATGATGTAAATATGACAACTATATTTTTCTGGATTATTACCTGGGAAAAAAATACATTTAAGAAAGTGCAAACAGTGGTTTCTTTTTTTGGTGGTATAATAAATTGCTACAAATGGTTTTATATTAACTCCTGCAAGCGCTATGTGTTGACGTCTATGCACTATATATACAATCTGACAGCCGTATTTCTTACATGATCAGTCACTGCAAAATAATGGTCATACCTGTTCAGAATATTAAAAAGGAGGAGCTTTCTTTAATATGGTAAATTTAACACTGATAAATATTTCGTGAAACACGACTCTGATTGGTTGTAAAACAGAAATCATTGAAACGTGATTGGTCATTGACTCCCATTTGGGGCATGAGTTAAATAGTCTGTATAACTTTTATTGTGTGGCACTATTGGTATTTAAATGGAAACAGACAATGGGCACAATTCACATCCATCTACTGCGAAGGAATCTTACAATGGTATTTGAAAATAAGGGCAGGTTAACTGTATTAACACAGGTGCTAGCAATCTGTTTTATATTTTTGTGCCTGTACTTAATGTAAAGTATTCCAGAGGATCTACAAGAGTCGCCAAGACATTTTACACTAGAACACTTTAAACAAAAAGGGTTTAAGAGACATTCTCTTGTTTCACTTCTAGCGAATTCTAATTGTGTTTTGTCAGGTAAGACAATTTGAGGGAGAAGAAGACATTGCTACTATTTGACAATAAAGTTCCTAGGAAAATGTTCGAACCTAAGAGAAGTGTACAGACAGGTGAATGGAGAAGACTTCATAACAGTGAACTACATGGTCTTTATATGAAACCAGATATAATAAGAACAGTTAAGTCTCGTAGACTGTGATCGGCGGGACATGTGGCACCATTGGGGTGCACCGCACGTTCTGTTACCATTTTTGCAACCACTCACGTGTACAATCTTCTTCGTACCAATCTTTTATAATTACCTTGTGTTTGAAAGTATTGAGTGACTATATCAACATACCTTTGCCCAGGCCCATAGAAGGCAAAGATTAATCCACCTTTCCTTTGTAAATTATTTAACATATAGTACTGTATGCTAAACAGTGTTATAATCGTGGTAGCTAGAAGGAAAAGGGGAATTAATTTGGCTTGAGAAAGCTTTGTAGTTTATATCAATACCTGACATGACTAGCTACGCAATTAGTAAACATGAGTTAAATAATTGAATGCAGGCTTTCACGGCCGGTAATCATGATGTTGAGTGATTCCGGGTTCTGTGGCCGTGGTCCATAGTTGGTGTTGATACCAGACGTTTCGCCCTCAACTGCGGAGGGCATCTTCAGTGGCGAGTGCTTTCAGGCGTGTTTCCTGGTCGGAAGCTCTACTTAGAGTGGAGCTTCCGACCAGGAAACACGCCTAGAAGCACTCGCCACTGAAGATGCCCTCCGCAGTTGAGGGCGAAACGTCTGGTATCAACACCAACTATGGACCACGGCCACAGAACCCGGAATCACTCAACATCATGAGTTAAATAAAATAATATAACTTTAATTACAGTCATAAGTCAGATAAGTGAAATAAAAATAATATAACAAAGGTTTATCTTCTTGACCATTGAAAGATAAGTTATGAAAGAAATAATAATAAATCGGTCATCAAAAGAAAAAGTCAATAACAATAATAATAAACATACATACATACATGCATACACTCAATCCAGTCCAGCCAAGGGCTAGGGTACACAGTCCTGGTGGCCCTACCCTGGCTTATGGGACTGATTAAACCAAACAGCTCCTTCGAGCCACTATCGACTTGACTCCGACGAAACCGAAGTTGATAATAACACTGATATCCACTTACACAGCTCATTTGAGGACTTCGCTAGCGAGGGGAAGATGCGCAGTAACACGCAGCGCATAAAGAAGAAAGAGGGTGGGGCTACATAGGAGTGAGGACAAATGAAGATAGGAATTTGGCACTGTTCTATAAGATCACTGAAGAGGGAAGATACGATGACGTAGTAGTTGCGTAGTATTTACGTAGTTTTACGTACCGAAAAGGTGATTTCGGTACAGGGGAATGAAAGAACATGGAAACTTGTAGGTAATTGAAATCAGTGGGGAAAAGTCCATTTGATAGAGCAAGAAGGGGTTAGTGAATAACATTAACTATGATTTGAGGGAAATAGATTATACAGGGAATGATTGGAAAACATTAACTTAAGATAGGGATGTTTGGAGAGCTTATGTCCGCGCGGCCATGATCCTATGGGTTCTATAGTGCTAGTAAGTTAGAGACAATTTAAGGGGAGGAGAAGAGAATACAAATATTTGAGAATAATGTTCTCAGGAAAATTTTTAGACCAAAGAGAGATGAAGAGACAGGTGATTAGAGAAGAGTTCATAGCAGTGAACTACATGGTCTTTATAGGAAGCCAGATATAATAATCATAGGAAAATCGCTGAGAGAGAAAATTCGCAGCTCTGTTATTAGAGAAGAATATAAAACTGTTATTCTACCAGTTGTGTTATATGGGTGCGAAACATGGACTCTTACTTTAAGGGAGGAAAGGAGATTGCAAGTATTTGAGAAAATAAAGAACATAGGAAAATTTTTGGACCAAAGAGAGATGAACAGACAGGTGAATGGAGAAGACTACATAACAATTAACTACATGGTCTTTATAGGAAGCCAGATATAATAAGAACAGTTAAGTCTCGTAGACTGCGATGGGCAGGACATGTTGCACGTATGGGAATGAAAGACTTGCATGGAAGCTTCTAGTAGGAAGCCAGAGGGAAAACGCCCAGTTGGTAGACCAAGAATGAGGTGGGAGAATAACATTACCTATGATTTGAGGGAAATAGATTATACAGGGAATAATTGGAAAGGATTAGCTCAGGATAGGGATGTATGGAGAGCTTATGTCCGCGCGGCCATGAACCTACGGGTTCGATAGTGCCAGCGAGTAAGTAGGCCTAAGTAAGTAAGTTATTAGAGAAGAATGTGAAATTGAACCTATAAATCTTTGGATAAATGATAGAAGACTAAAATGGAACGATCACATAGATAGAATGGAGAACAGTAGATTAGTGAAGAAAGTACGTGACTGGACACCTCAGCAGAAAAGGCCTTTAGGAAGACCACAACTACGATGGAAGGACGTCACCATACCACGGACCTGTAGTGAATGAACACGTAACTGCCAGCTTTCATGCGTAGAGGAAGAAGAAAAAAGAAGAAGAAATATATAATAATAACAGTTAAGTCTCGTAGACTGCGATGGGCAGGTCATGTGGCACGAATGGGTAATGAACTGACGGACATTGAAAACCTTGCAGGTAAACCAGAATGAAAACACCCAGTTGATAGACAAAGAACGAGGTGGGAAAATGATATTAACCAAGATTTCAGAAAGTAGATTATACAGAGTATGATTGGAAAATTTTAACTCAAGATAGGGATGTATGGAGAGCTCATGTCCGCGCGGTCATGAACCTACGTGTTCGATACTGCCAGTGAATTTGTTAGTTTTAAGATCAAGATTTATTCTGGAAAATGTTCATTATTGAATGGTTGATCCTAGTACCACTCTAGTATGCAATCGTAAGAGTTAACAAGGAAATCTGGTAACACAACTGACCCCAATGGCTTTAAACAGGGTTTTATAGGGTTTTAGAATCACTCAATCTCAGAGAAGTGTCGTGTAAATTTCCCTCAAGTAGTGGGTTTTATTCCATTCACTCAATGACAGATGTTCTAAAGTTTTATTATTTAACGCATTTGTTTCTGAACAGACATACGAAGAACCTCATAAAATCTCCTTATATCACATCTTATATATAAAAATTAATGTTTGTTTGTTTGTATGTTTGTTGGTTTGTTTGTTTGTTCGAATTCTATTCGCGGCTATACCATTAACCCGAATTTGATGGGGTTTTTGCAAAATGTTCACAAGATTCCAGAGATGTAATAGGGAGTTGGTATACTCAATCCCTTTACCCCTAAAAATCACCCTTTGTAGTGAAAAACGTGAAATAAAGTCCCAATTTTTATGCTTAAATGGCTTACGCTGCCTAAACCATAGCAAATACACCAAATTAATGTACACAGAATTGAATACCTTTTATCTTTTGCGGATAACTCACAATAGCCATTTTTGTTTTTCAAGGGAAAATACCGATAAGAACTAAAATTGTTATTAACAACAATATAATAGAACAAGTTAATAACTTTACTTATCTTGGCTGCAATCTTTCGTACGACACATGTAAAGACATAGACATAAAATTGGTCAAATTTCAAAAACTTATAGGAACAATAAAAAGCATTCTTTTCCGAAAAGTACGTCCAGATACAATTCTAAAATTTTATAAAACAATGGCTCTTCCAACTCTACTTTATGGTTCTGAAACCTGGACTCTTACTACAGGTAAATTAAATAGGATAGTAGCTGCAGAAATGAAGTTATTAAGACCTTTAGCGGGTTATACGCTTTATGATCACATGCGTAATGAAGATATCCGCAAAGCTCTCAACACACCAGCAATAACTGAAATCATTCAAAAATATCAAAATATTGGCATGAACACCTTCTGAGAATGCCAAACAATAGACTACCTCTGCAGCTATTGAACTACAGACCCACAGGGCGAAGAGAACCCAGGAAGACCTAAGAAGAGATGGAGGGATCAATTTCTTTCCTGAAGCGGAACAGGCCAATTGGCTTAATCCATGCCTGCCATTGATGATCGATGCCAAGAAGAGCGGGATAAGTCGATTCCCGGACAAACATGCACTGCCGTACTGTTCTTCCGATTGAGATGGGGCTTTAGAAAAGTGTTCAGGAGATTCCAGGGATGAACATAGGCTATAAGGTAGTTGAAATAATCAACCTCTTGATCCATAAAAAATCACCCTTGTAGTGAAAAATGTGAAATAAAGTCCCTATTTTGACGCTTTGTGGCTTACGCTGCCTAAACCATAACAAATACACAAAATTAATGTACACAGAATAATTGAACATCTCAAAAAACTCTACAAAAAAGTCCGCGAGAGCAAATGTTTATCTTCTACGGATAACTCACAATAACCATTTTTGTTTTTCATAGATACCAAGAAGATCGGAATAAGTCGATTCCCGGACAGCGTGCTCTTCCCGGACAAGCGTGCTCTGCCATAACATACTGTTCATCCGATTGAGATAGGGCTTTTTGAAAAAATGTTCAGGAGATTCCAGGGATGAACATAGGCTATAAGGGAAATGAAATACTAAACCTCTTGATCCCTAAAAATCATCCTTTATAGTGAAAAACGTGAAATAAAGTTCCTATTTTGACGCTTAAATGGCTCACGCTGCCTAAACCATAACAAATACACCAAATTAATGTACACAGAATTGAACATCTCAAAAAACTCTACAAAAAAGTCCGCGACAGCATATGTTTATCTTCTACGGATAACTCACAATAACTATTTTTGTCTTTCATTGATGCCAAGAAGATCAGGATAAGTCGATTCCCGGACAAGCGTGCTCTGCCATAACATATGTTCATCCGATTGAGATAGGGCTTTTTGAAAAAATGTTCAGGAGATTCCAGGGATGAACATAGGCTATAAGGGAAATGAAATACTAAACCTCTTGATCCCTAAAAATCATCCTTTATAGTGAAAAACGTGAAATAAAGTTCCTATTTTGACGCTTAAATGGCTCACGCTGCCTAAACCATAACAAATACACCAAATTAATGTACACAGAATTGAACATCTCAAAAAACTCTACAAAAAAGTCCGCGACAGCATATGTTTATCTTCTACGGATAACTCACAATAACTATTTTTGTCTTTCATTGATGCCAAGAAGATCAGGATAAGTCGATTCCCGGACAAGCGTGCTCTGCCATAACATACTGTTCATCCGATTGAGATAGGGCTTTTTGAAAAATGTTCAGGAGATTCCAGGGATGAACATAGGCTATAAGGGAGTTGAAATAATCAACCTCTTGACCCTTAAAATATCACCCTTTGTAGTGAAAAAACGTGACCTAAAGTCCCTATTTTGACGCTTAGATGGCTTACGCTGCCTAAACCATAACAAATACACAAAATTAATGTACACAGAATTGAACATCTCAAAAAACTCTACAAAAAAGTCCGCGAGAGCATATGTTTATCTTCTACGGATAACTCACAATAACCATTTTTGTTTTTCATAGATGCCAAGAATATCGGGATAAGCAGATTCCCGAACAGTGCACGGCTGTGGTAAAAACACATTAACATTTATTTATGAGTAGCAGCGCACGCCGGGTATTAGCCAGTAGCCTATAAAAATTAAGCCTGTTTCTGTTTAGGCTCGCAAAACTGGAAAAACAGTAGGTTGATTGTTGTGAAATTCGTACATAAAGGTTTCAGGTACGGAGAGTGTTTAGTCGCTATTTATTATTCTCTAAAACCATTAGGTGTAGGAGTTCACCTGAAAGGAAAAATTAAAAATCCCTGTACCGGCCGCAATTTTTATATTTCACAAAGAAACATAGTACATGCTATTAAAATAAACCGAGGTAGGTATTTTCCAAAAATCAGCGAAATCCGGTCATTAGAAGTTGGGATTTACCTGAAATCCGAAATTGAAAATTGATAAGCAATCGCCATATTTGATTCGAGGCAATGTATTCCACGCGGGCCCGAGTTCGATCCCCGGTCGGGACAGTTTTTCTGGGCGAGGTTTTTATCGGGGTTTTTCCTCACTTGTAAGACAAATGTCAGGAAAACGTTAAGACCCAAACGGTCCCTGAAATCATATGACCATCGCAATCATCATCATTCGTATTCATCTTAGGTTAAGCTTAGGATTAGGGACTCTCCTGGCGCACCATTATCATCATCACCCATCATATCATCGGGGCAACGTAACCCCGCTTTCCAGGCGCCCCAACCTCAAAAGTGGGTTACAAGTACGCCATGCCAGGAGAGAAACCAGGAATGTCGAAAGACAAACCTGGGGCATTTGAAGAAAAAAAAAACACTCTAATAATTAACCCATAATTTTGTTTAATCGACCGCGGTGGACAGGTGGTTATGCTCCTTGCCTCTGGTCCCGAGGATGTCGGGTTCAAACCCGGCCGGGTTGTTGGATTTTTTTAAGATGGAAAATCCATGGAGCAAGTCCTCCGGGAGGGACTTTAAGCCGTGGGTCCCGAGTCTGAAGATTTTCAGGCTCGTAAAAGATCCTTAAGCCTGAATGAAAGGCCTCTAAGCAAAATTTACGGAATTTTCCCGTCCTAGTACTACCTTGGTTTCCTAGATGTCAGTATGAGGCGGAACGCTGACCACGGACCACTCAAAAGGACATCTTTACGAAAACAAGTGTAAATAAATTAGTATGGTACAAATTCTTCCCTGTAGGGGAACATGGGCTTACAAGAAGAAGATAATACAAGGAACGATTTTAAAACATTAGCTCAGGATAGGGATGAATGGAGAGCTTATGTCCGGATGGCCATGAACCCATGGTTCGATAGAGCCAGTGAGTTAATTAATTAGTTATTGAATATATTAAAATCGTAATGATATATTTTAAGATTCTCACATATAACTTCAACAGACATGTGCTATATAATATATTTTTATTCCCTTATGAATTAGGAGAACAAAAGGCTGCACAAGAATGGATCTGTTAAAGAATGAAGATATAAGAACAGAGTTAAATATATATCCATTAAATGATAAAATCAAAGGATATAGAGAAAAATGGTTTAGACATGTAGAAAGAATGAACGTAACAAGATTACCAAAAGCAGCATTTAACTACAAGCCAAGAGGTTCAAGGAAAGTAGGAAGGCCAGTGAAAAGATGGACAGAACAACTGTGAGGCGGAACAGGCATTTTACCTAGCCCGTGAAGTGAAGAAAAAGAAGAAGAAGAAAGGGAAGAAGAAGAAGATTCCCTTTATTTCGAGTGTTACAGAGCAAACTCCATTTTCTTACATGCTCAAAGGTAAAACAGCTATTCAACCAATGAAAATGCAGTCAAATATATCAAACCATAATTCAGAGCAATTTTAACATATGGTGCTGAAGTCTGGCAAATTCCTACCAGGGAAATGAAAATAATTTAAGTACACAAATGGATGTTTTAAAAAGATCATCTAAAAAATCTAGAATGGAGAGAATACGAAATAAAGAAATAAGGGAAATTATGGGTGTACAAGAGGAGATAGACATCATAGAAAAGAAAAGATTACAGTGGTATGACCATGTCAAAAGAATGCCAGAGCAAAGATTGCCTAAAATTGTTATGGAATGGATCCCAATGGAAAGGAGGAAGAGAGGAAGACCGAAGAAAACTATGAATATCAGAGGAATGGAGGAAGATCAATGGATGGACAGAGAGGAATGGCGTTTGGTTTCCGGAAGACGGTGGCAGCTGCCATGATACCGGATAATGATGATGATAAAAATGCATACATGTGCTTTGTTTACAGTACAACTGGAACTTAGCTGGAAATTACTACAGAGGGAGCACCCATGCCCCAAAAGGAACGAACAGGAGATCAATGAAGCATGTGAACGATAAATTGATGAATCATAAGTTCACGACATCACTTTAAGAAATGTCAACTTTGCTCGCAAGAAAACTGTATCATATAAATTAGAATTTAACCCAACCAATTGGGTAAAACACATCCATTATGGTAACACAAGCTATCCTCACTTGAGGACCTGCAGACCTTAACATAATGAAAACAAACTGAGGATATTGACGTCCATGAACTTTATCCTCTGTGAATTAGGAGCAACTAATCCGACGCTAATTTGTTTATCATTGTTGTATACATTGTTTTATTTTTTATTAACTGGAGGCAAGAAACTGAAACACCTCAGTTAGTGACATAGAAACGCAGTACGCATGTGCCAAAGAATAATAAAACTTCCGCCAGATGGCACGACACATTTGTGACATCGGTATGACGAACTTTAGCAATAATTCCCAAACATGTTCATAAGAAATGGATGTACACCAACTTTCCTCTTCGTAACCTAACTAAACAAGTCATTTAGTTTACGGCACTTTATAATTATTATTATTATTATTATTATTATTATTATTATTATTATTATTATTATTATTATTATTCCTTTTTCCGTTTACATATTCTCCTTCTTGTTTTACGTTTTAACTTTTTGATAACTTTATGTTATTCTCACACATAGACACAAGGACAAGACACACACCCAGACCCACGGTTGAGATTAAAAATCCCCTACCGCGCCGGGAATCGAACCCGGGTCGCCGGAGTGGAAGGTAGGGACTCTACCGACTACCCCACAGTGACGGATTGACTTCAGTTTGGGTTAGGTAGATCTATTTTGCACGGATAAGTATTTAGCATATCAAGCGGCGTTGTCACGTTTCATTCACTAGAATAAATTTTTACCAACTAAAGATATGTTTTTTTAAATACATTATGAAACTCCGTTAAGGTTACTGTATTAAAGTTTTAATAATTGTATAACAGTACCTGATATCTCAGTCGTCCTCAATAATTAGCAGTGTTGTTTTATAGGAGGCCTTTCGATAACTTATGTATCATCTTCTGCTTTCATTTTGGTACTGACTGCTGTTGGTAATTATTTTGTAAAAAGTAAAGTGATCCCACAACAGGCCCGGAGGCCCTTGGGGTAGTAGGAGGTTAAGGCTCCCACTTTTTCTAGACAATCCGCACTTTATGTCAGCCGGGTTGTCAGCCCTGCGTGACGGCCGCCTTTACCCCAGAACAAGCGTCTGGTACTCATTTCCGTTAGAGGCTGAGTCGACCCCAGAGCCATAGTGCCGCCAGAGAGTTTGGGTCAGTTTAAAAATCCTGAACCCTCGACCCTCCGGCTTGTAGCTCAGTGACTTAACCACTACGCTACTGTGTGCCCCTAATTATTTTGTACAGAGGGTTTATATTGCTGGGTATGTTCTCATTTAACAGGTGGTTCATTTACCCAGCAATATAAACCCTCTGTACAAAATAATTACCAACAACAGTCAGTACCAAAATGAAAGCTGAAGATGATACATAAGTTATCGAAAGGCCTCCTATAAAACAACACTGCAAATTATTGAGGACGACTGAGATATCAGGTACTGTTTTACAATTATTAAAACTTTACCAACTAAAGATACTGCAAAAGACAAAGTTGCAACGCAAGATAATTGGATCCACGTCGGAGTAGACATGGAAAGTCATTTAAAATGCGAAGACATTATTGGCAGAGAACTGTTTTCAGTTTTGTTGATTGGAGCGGTGTCTTAGAAGTCTCTAACAACAACTCCCCGGCTCTACCTGACAGTAACAATGTATTATTAAATCAGAAGAAAACAGTTGTCTTTTATGCCGCCTGTAAAACTAAATGACTGATCAGACTATACATTGATATTATTTAATAAAACTAATAAACTAACCACACTTGTAGTACAACCCCTAGAAGTATGCAATACTTATTCTGAACCACAAGACACACGATATCAAGCCCATTGTGTTTCGGCTTCAAACTTATTTTACATCGAAATTATACGTTTCCGGACATGGGTTCCTTATGAAAACTTACCTACTAAGTCCCCTCTACAACCCCTAGAAGTTTGTAATAGGAATTATGAATCACCCTACATACAGGAAATCCATATTACAAACTTCTAGTGTTAGTAGAGGGACTGAGTAGACAATATTTTGAATAGAAACACTGTACCGAAAGTACAATTTCGGTACGTAACATCTATGTACTATTATCCTCCCTCTTCAGTGAGATTTATGAACTGTGTCAATTTCCTTCCTCTTTGTGTTTACTCCCACTCACCTTCCTACCCCTTCCCTCTGCGCTGTCTGTAAGTACGCAACTTCCCCTCTTCCTCGGAACACTCAAATATGTGAAGGGTCATTCATTCATCATTCAGTTACTTTGTCATCGTCTGGTTGACGTCAGACAGCTCGAGGAGAGCTGTGTTGTTTGGTTTTTGGTCCGGTAAGCCAGGGTAGGGTATCCGGGGTATGGACCCTAACCCTCGGCTGGACTAAAAGGTATGCATGAGTGCTTGTGTGAGTAAATATTGCCATTTTTCTTATTATTTCTGTATTGTCCACAAAACTGGTTTCAAGTAATGGCCAAGTTAATTAATTTATATTTATATTATTTATGTATTCATGTTTTCTTTAAGTGTTGTACTGGTCAAGAGTTTATTTGTGTTTAAACATCTTTTCATTTTTCAACATCAGACTAATAATTGGAATATTAAATTCTATTTTTAGAAAACAAGAATGTTTAATTACTGCTCTTGTTAGCTATGCTTTTGCTGCCTTATATTTTTCCAATATACAAGCTTTCTCAAGGTTATATTAGCTCCCATCTTCCTTCTAGCTTTCATGATTGTAAATATTATACTGAATTAAATACGAGTCATATAAATTACTACAGTGTGTTTAAGAATTTTTGTTAATAATTAATATATGTTATTAAATCTACGCAGGAAAGATGAATCAATCTTTTCCTCTGATGGACCCGGGCAAAGAAATAATAGATAGCACTTACATTTATGAACTGGACGCTACAATTAGGATAGCTAAATATATTAGTAGATTCTCTCTCTCTAGGCCAGTAAAGATACAAAATATGGTAAGGTACTCTTCTGGATGCAGGGACCAGAAGGGTCGATGACCGTGCAACACATGTCTGTAAACGTACAGTTTCCGTGCTATACATCCATTACAATGTGTCCGATTTGCCCACTGGATTGGCAGTACATGACGTCAGAAGAGCATTATGACAAATGAGGTGTGACGTAAAGTACAGAAATAAATGACGTTTGACTCATTTTAGAGTCAAATTTATTTGGTAACAATACCAAAGTAACAAAAAAACACTTTCATTGATCACAATAACACTTGTGCCAACAGTGGAAAAAAAAATAGTTTCTCTCTTCTGCACTGGATGTGTCCCAAGCGAGACTGCTCACTACAACAGAGGCTCGATGTGACAACCACCAACGTCGAAATCATGTTCCGGTACACTCGTTCCACCACATCTGGTGTTCCGTTAATCTCTTGTGCAGAGATCATAACTCGTGACGTCATGTACTGCCTATCCGGTTGCAAAACAACACCGGCAAATCAGGGACATTGTAACGGCTGTCGCACGGAAGTGGTACGTTTCCGAACATGGGTTCCTATTCAAAATATTATCTATCAGTTCCCTCTACTAGGTCTAGAAAATTTTTAATATGAATTTCCGAACACCCTGTATAATGTGTACACGTATATTACATATTTAAATGTATATGATCTGAATCTACAACGAAATGGGTTGTGAAACGTGCTATGTCACAAGCCCTGCCTTAGAGGAGGAGGTCGAACGGTTTAAGGGGACCCGGAACATCCTATACTTATAATGTTAAATGTAAGGAACATGTTCTCCTGAACTATTAATCCTATCACGTTGAGATTTGTACAGTGGAAAGGTTCATATATTTAGAGTCTTCTACCATAAGGATTTATGTAGATATGCATTTATATCAATTGTTTTTTTACAAATATTTTCTTTCAGTTTTTTACACTGTATTTTGCAACCTAAATTCTTTAATTACTGAGCTATCACCACATCAATATGGTAAAAACTGTATATGAGCGCTATATTGAATCCCTGGTCTCTAGCTTTAATAGTTTAGAAGAAAATGTTATTTATATATTGAAAAAATGAATGCTAACTATGGGAGAGAGTTGACGGCTCACGCCCACATTTTAAAGGGACGGGGAATATTTAAAACAAATAATAAACACACTTAGAAACAAGATACAGGCAAGATAATTATACCATATTAAAGAGGGATCTTTCTAGTATTTTAATTGATAAAAAATGAAAATGCATTTTTTCATCATATCTGGCCTTACAAATAGTGACGGGATCTTTCCTTCCTTAGAAAAAAAAACAGTCTAAAAGATCGTGATAGGAATTCTGAAACACCCTATATGTTTAGCCTAGACGTATATGGATTGGGTGGACAATTCGATAGAAGCAACAGAAATTGAACACAAAATTGATTTTCACAATTTTCGTTTTAAATTTCCCCTCCCACGAACCAAGGTCGTGAGTCGAGCAGAACAGGTAATGAATCTCCAAATTGCTTCCGGTCCCCGTGCTCCTGCCAGTTGGGCGGCTCTTAACAACTTCCTGCAAGATTGGACTTATTTTACGCGTCCCTAAGTTTTCGCCAACACAAAAATCGTGAGGGTAGGTCCACACCTGCACATCCGCGATAATAAAAATTGCACTAACAACTAATGGACTAAATCATTAGACTATCGAACCCATTCCTAAATCACAAAATTACGGTTTCGTAACAGCAAATAGATATATATATATATATATATATATATATATATATATATATATATATATATTACTAGCAAATACCGGCGTGTGCACCTACACCGAAATAAATGAAAATTAATGTGCTTTTATGTTTAGTTGAATAAGTGATAGGAACAATTTATATCGTAATTATTTGCATATACCCCATTTTAGTATAAGACAGATTTTAGAAAAGAAATGGAATATATGGTACTGTACATCAACTATATGTAGACTTCAAAAAAGCATATGATTCAATTAAGAGGGAGAAGTTATATAGTATCCTGCTGGAGTTCGGAATTCCTAAAAAGTTAGTTAGACTTATACGAATGTGTCTAAATGGCTCAAATAGTAGGCTGCGTGTAGGCAAACAGTTTTCAGACACTTTTGAAATCCAGAATGGGTTGAAGCAAGGAGATGCACTATCTCCTCTACTATTTAATTTTGTACTAGAGCATGCCATTAAATCTTTAGAGAATGAGGAAGGCTTACAACTGAATGGTATTAATAAGCTGTTAGTTTTATGCTGATGATGTAGTACTACGGGCCGAATAGCGAAGGAGTATACTAAAGGCTCAACACGCACACACTATTGAGTAACACTAAGAAATTAGGACTGGAAGTAAATATCAGTAAAACTAAATATATGGTCACAGGTAGAAATTCAGTATATAATGGAAATGGACAGCTAATGACAAATGAGGGAAATTTTGAGGAAGTGGCTGAATTCAAATACCTAGGAACAATAATCACAAATAGGAATGAGACGCACAAAGAAATTAAACATAGGCTCAATTCTGGAAATGCATGCTATTATGCATTGCAGAGACTTTTGATGTCCCAACTCCTTTCAAAAAACGTTAAGCTGAAAATATATAAAACTATTATTCTACCAGTTATATTATATGGGTGCGAAACATGGACTCTTACTTTAAGGGAGGAAAGGAGATTACGAGTATTTGAGAATAAAGTTCTTAGGAAAATTTTTGGACCAAAGAGAGATGAACAGACAGGTGAATGGAGAAGACTACATAACAATGAACTACATGGTCTTTATAGGAAGCCAGATATAATAAGAACAGTTAAGTCTCGTAGACTGCGATGGGCAGGACATGTTGCACGTATGGGGAATGAAAGACGTGCATGGAAGCTTCTTGTAGGAAAGCCAGAGGGAAAACGCCCAGTTGGTAGACCAAGAATGAGGTGGGAGAACAACATTAACTTTGATTTGAGGGAAGTAGATTATACAGGGAATGATTGGAAAGCATTAGCTCAGGATAGGGATGTATGGAGAGCTTATGTCCGCGCGGCCATGAACCTACGGGTTCGATAGTGCCAGTGAGTAAGTAAGTAAGTACCCCGTGCAGTTTTCCTCGGCGTTGCCGGGAATCTACTCATCCCGATCTTCTTAACATAGATGAGCTGAAAGACAGAAATTAATGTATTTCTTATGAATAGTTGATATAAATCAGATAAAAAAATAATTATAAATAATATATATATATATGGGGCACGCCGTAGCGTAGTGGTTAAGGCACTGAGCTACAAGCGGAGGGTCGAGGGTTCAAGTCCCATTGGGGTTGTGTTTTTAAACTGGCCCCAAACCCTCTGGCGGCACTATGCCCTGGGGGTTCGACTCAGCCTCTAACGGAAATGCAGTACCAGACGGTTGTTCTGGGGGTATAAGGCGGTCTCACGCAGGGCTGACAACCCGGCTGATATAACGTGCCGATTGGTTAGAAAGTGTGTGGAGCCTTAACCTCTCACTACCCCAAGGGCCTCCTGGAGGTCTGTAGTGGTATCACTTTTACTTTTTTACTTTATACGAGGGCGGATCGGAAAGTACGCACAATAATTTTTTTCTGCCTTGGTATTGCAGCTAGACAGTTGAAATTTACAGAGATATAGTTTGAAGTTTTTCAGTACAGATGGTATTTTTTTCTCAGATGACACCTCTTGCGAGAGAAGCTTGAACTATGCAACAAAGATGGCGCGCATGCTACAGTCGTCCACCTGTGGGGACGGATGGATCGGAAAGTAACGCACAATAATTTTTTTTTAAAAAGTTTAATAGTAAAAAAAAAAGAAAAAAATCACCAAATGAACTTACATCTTTACCACTTTTCGACATAGTCACCAACTTTCTCAACACATTTTTTCCCATCGTGTTACAGTTTCAATATGCCTGTTAGTAGAAGTCCGTTTGGTTGGGTGTAGCCATCTGCGCACTGCTGATGCCTGCTTTGTTCGGGCGTGTAGTGTTGGGCCACGACTCATCACCTGTGACGATTCCTTCCAGAAAGTCATGTCTTGTGCGTGTGTACCCGCGTTAAGTGGTCCAAGCTTGCCATCATTCGCTGGCCCTTGTGGTCGTCTGTCCGAGTTCTAGGCCCCCAGCGAGCACTTAACTTTACGGAAGACATTGCTACGGTCCTTACAATCATCCCTATACACGCCACGGCATGTCCCTGTGAATTTCACTGGTTTATGCCCTTGGCCCACAAAAATCGAACAACCTTCTCTGTTCCTCCCGGTGGACGGACTGTAGCATGCGCGCCATCTTTGTTGCATAGTTCAAGCTTCTCTCGCAAGAGGTGCACCTGAGAAAAAAATAACCATCTGTAGTTGGAAAACTTCAAACTATATCTCTTGTTGAAATTTCAAACATTCTAGCTGCAATTACCAAGGCAGCAAAAAATTATTGTGCGTTACTTTCCGAACCGCCTGTATATATATATATATATATATATATTATATTATATATAAATTAGTCTGCGTATGTTTGGACTTCAAAACCCTTCAACCGAACTTCATGAAAATTTGTACATAGGCCTATAGGTTTACAAGTATGCCGAGTGTTTAGCCGCTATCTTTATGCTCTAAAACATTAGTTGTGGAAGTGGCCTAAAACGAAAATTAAAAATCGCTTTAGGGTGTCGCAATTCTTCTTTCACAAATGATCCAAGTAGAACTAAATAACTCACTGGCCACTATCGTGCCGGAGCTTCATACCCGCGCGGACATAAGCTCTCCATACATCCCCCCATCCTGAATATTTCCCAGGTCATTCCCTGTATAATCTACTGCCCTCAAATCATAGTTGATGTATTCTTCCGCCTCATTCTTGGTCTACCAAGCTGGGCATTTTCCCTCTAGTTTTCCTTCAAGAAATTTTCATGCTCATCTTTCATTCCCATTCGTGCACATGTCCTGCCCATCGCAGTCTAGAACACTTAACTGTTCTTATTATATCTGGCTTCCTATACATATATATAGCTCACTGTTATGTAGTCTTCTCCATTCACCTGTTCTGTTGATCTTTTTGGTTCAAAAATTTTCTAAGAACTTATTCTCAAATACTCGTAATCTCCTTTCCTCTCTTAAGTAAGAGTCCAGTTTCGCACCCATATAATATAACTGGTAGAATAATAGTTTTATATATTTTCAGTTAACGTTTTTGAACGGAGTTGGGACATCAAGGTCTCGCAATGCATAATGCACGCATTCCGAATGAGACTATGTTAATTTCTTTGTGCATCTCTTCCTATTGTGCTTATGTTCCTAGGTATTTGCATTCATCCATTCTCAAAATTTCCTCTTTGTCATCATTAGGGCTAGGATTTCATGTGCTAAGTTAAGATGCAACATACAATGATGAGAAGTTAGATTCTGACTGTCTTTTGTTTTGGTGTCAACATACAAAGTTTGAATAGTATAATGAAAAGTTAGACTTCTTTTGTTTTGGTTTCACACACAAAAAGTTGAATAGTATAATGAAAAGTTAGACCTTCTGACTGTCTTTTTGATTTAGTTTCACATACAAAAAAGTTGAATAGCATAATGAAAAGTTAGACTTCTGACTGTTTTTTGTTTTGGTTTCACAAACAGTCGAAAAATATATACTAAGTGCATTGCATCTTATATTTTATTCCATAACAACCCTAGCTCTGATCATTAGTTGTCTGTAACGCTTAAAACCATGCACTAACATAAGAAAATTACTACACGTTTCTATAATAGTTCATACCTTTTCTTGTTCAGTGCTACAAACTATGATTGGCAGCTCCATGGCTTAACTCCATAATATGGTGCTAATAGTGGGATCACAATAAAAACACTGTACATTCAAAACACACACAAAGTGTTACTACGTAGTTTGTGTTACTGTGTTCCGTGCACACAATTTGAAGGAGGGGAACAGAATGGGACTGCTAACATCTTGGCGGCGTGGTATTTAATTTCCTTAAGTGTGATTGATGTCCAACTAACTGATTATGTAATACTAATCAAATCAAATTTGAAAGAAAAACAAATATAAGATGCGACAAACTTTAATTGAATTCCGTAACAAATTTTTTTTCTCATAATATATATATATATATATATATATATATATATAGGCTATGTCCACCGCTGTGGTCTCGCGGTAGTGGGCTGCCTTGTCACGCAGCGGGCCTGGGTTCGATCCCCGGTCGGGGAAGTTTTTCTGGGTGAGGTTTTTCCTCACCTGTAAGACAAATGTCAGGAAAACTTTAAGGCTCAAACGGTCCCCAAAATCATATGGCCATCATCATTATCATTATCATCCTTACCATTATCATTATCATCATCATCCTTCACCGGTGTGGAAAGCAACGGGAAGCTACCACACCTACACAATTCCCTAGTAAAGCTGCAATCATAGCATGAAAAAATGCTATGATTGCAGTGAAGGACCTGCCATCGGGCAGAATTACTATGGATGGATATAGGCTATATATATATATATATATATATATATGTGTGTGTGTGTGTGTGTGTGGTATGATAAGTAAAATAAATGCCTGGACGGGATTCGAACCTGGATCTCTGAGTCTGTACCTCAGTGTGATATCCATTACACCACCAGGCGAATCCAATTCAATTTTTCTTATACATGTATTATATTCTCCATTATTACTAGATGTCGCGAGAACTCGGTCTTCACTGCCATCTAAAAAAAAAAATGTTTGAATTGGATTCGCCTGGTGGTGTAATGGATATCACAGTGGGGTACAGACTCAGAGATCCGGGTTCGAATCCCGTCCAGGCATTTATTTTCTTATCATACCATATTAAGCTTGCATTGCTCAATGTTAAATATTTAATTATAACTATATATATATATATATATATATATATATATATATATATATATATATATATAATAATATATATATATATATATATATAATCTCTGTGAAAGAATAAAATACTATCAAAATGCTTATCTTCAGCACGTATTACGAATGAATGAACAGCGCATACCAAGAAGAATGTATAATTATAAACCAAAAGGGAGAGGAATGTTGGGAAGACCATTGCAGAGATGGAAGGACTAATTCGAGCTATAATGCGATCGGAACAGCCCATTGGGCTTAATCCTTGTTGTTGACGATGATGATGATGATGATAATATATTTTTGGAGTATATATATATATTTTTTTTTTTCCTCCAGCAAGTCGAATTTATAGTTAGATTTTGGTATATGGAATGTTTCTTTTGTTAATTCTTCTTCTTCTTCTTCCTTCCAAGTATTAGGCCAAGGCCTGTTACGATCCTATAGAAAATTGTCCCTCCCCGGGAAATTCTCGTATAAGACTTGAAAGCATAATAATTGTCCCTTCGATTGGTTGCTGGCCAAAGGAAGGTAAGACCAGTGATGGGGCTGCCATCTTATAGCCTCTGGTCAGGCTTTTCTGGAGAAGAAAAGAAAATAAAGGAAAGAAGAAATGGAAGAAAGGAAAGACTCCCTAGCCCTCGGATGCCCTAATAGCGTCGGGGTCGAAAAAAACAAGAGTTAACCAAGAGAGGTTAGATAGTAAAGTTAAAAGAGTGCAAAACACAAGTAAGTGGAAGAAATGTTTGCTCAGCTTGGACATCTTGTGCTCGCCATCCACATATCCCCTAGATGAGGACACCTGAGGGTTCTTTAAATCACTTATATCCGGTTTCGTTGCGAAAAAATATAGAGAATACAATTTTTTTCCCCTTCAGATTTAACCTCCACTTCTATTTAATTCAAAACTAGAACATCAAGCGCGACAGGTCTAGAACGCCCTCGGCCTACCATCCGGCAGCTGGCCTCACATCCACATGTGTAAATCACAGTGCAAGACGATTATCTAGCCAGTGCAGGGATGACATGTGGTCAGCATGTCGAGTCCCCCAGCCGTTATATCTGGTTTTCTCAACCTGGAGACGCTATTTATTGTAGCTACCCAAATGCCTCACGATGCTGGGTGGGCACCGGTTCCATACTTTCCGAAATCCATGAGAAAATTTCTTCCCCATGGGGACTCGAACGAGCACAAGTCCCGTAGCTCTGCGCCAAGGTTTCTTACCTTAACCACTCGGTTACAGCGCGGGACCTTTAATTCAAAAGTGAAACCAATTTTATTATACGGCTGTGAAACTTGAATGGCGACAATACCAATTGGAAAGAAATTCCAAATTTTTGTATATCGTTGCCTGAGAAATATTATGGGTGTATGGTGGCCAGAGATTATAAGAAATAAAGAACTTTGGAGAAAAACGAAATTATCTAACTAACTAACTCACTGGCATTATCTAACCCGTAGGTTCATGGCCGCGCGGACATAACCTCTCCATACATCTCTATCCTGAGCTAATGTTTTACATTCATCGCTGTATAATCTACTTCCCTCAAATCATGAATAATGTTATTCTCTCACCTCATTCTTGGTCTACCAATTGGGCTTTTCCCCTCTGGTTTTCCTATCAGATGCTTCCATGCACCTCTTTCATCCCCCATACGTGTCATGTGTCCTGCCCATCGCAGTCTATGAGACTTAAACTGTTCTTATTATATCTGGCTGCCAATAAAGACCATATAGTTCACTGTTCAGTAGTCTTCTCCATTCACCTGTCTGCTCATCTCTCTTTGGTCAAAAATTTCTCCGAAGAACTTTATTCTCAAATACCCGTAACCTCCTTCCCTCCCTTAAAGTAAGAGTCCATGTTTCGCGTCAATAAACTGATGTATGTGTACACACACACACACACACACACACACACACACCATATATATATATATATATATATATATATATATATACACATATTCTATAGTGTTTTGACGGAGGGAAGGTCTTTCACTGCAAACATAGCAGCATTTCCATTATATGCTTTGTAGCTTTACTAGGGAATTGTGTAGGTATGGTAGCTTCCCGTTGCTTCCCACACCAGTGAAGGATGATAATGATGGCCGGGTGATTTTCGGGGACCGTTGGGCCGTAAGCTTCCTGACATTTGTCTTGAAGGTGAGGGAAAACCCTGTAAAAATACTCGCCCAGGAGCCTGTCCCTACCGGGAATGGAATCTGGTCCCGCTGTGTGAGAAGGCTGCACCCTACCTCGAGACCACAGCCGTGAAATATATATAGGATTTCCAGTAATAAAACCGGACACTCTTCGGCTGGCAGAGTGAAATGCGGACGAGGAGAGAGCGCAGCCTGACGGGTGAAACCCCGTGAGGCGTGTCCGGTTATTATATTGGAAGCCCTGTATATATATATATATATATATATATAAAGGCTTAGAGCAATAACATGATACGCCACACATTGTTCTTTCTGAGATACACGAATTTTAAGGTTTCAAAAAATTATAAATACTGATTGTGCAGTATTATTGTTAATACATTGTGTGTCTATATGTTTAACTCATCACTGGCGCACTTACAAATGATTTTTTGGATATTTCAATACATTTATTTGCTATCATTGTAATAAATGGCATTTCTTAATAGAGAAAATATATGTATGTTACAGTAAAAGTAATAAACTGGTGATTATATATAATAACCGGTAATTATGCATAATCACCATTAATACCCGTAAATATGGTAAATGTTAGAAAATTTATAAAATTAACTTTTTGTTTGCATAATTCCCAAGTCGTAATGGTAAATGTGAAAAATATAATGTCTGATTGGGTCAGTAGAATAGAATAGTGAGCCTGGTGTTATATATATAATAACCGGTAATTATGCATAATCACCATTAATACCGGTAAATATGATACATGTTTGAAAATTTATAAAATTAACCGGTTTGTTTGCTTAATTCCCAACTCATAATGGTAAATGTGAAAAATAGCATGACTGATTGGGTCAGTAGAATAGAATAGTTGAACCTGGTGATTATATATAATAACCGGTAATTATGCATAATCACCATTAATACCGGTAAATATGATACATGTTTGAAAATTTATAAAATTAACCGGTTTGTTTGCTTAATTCCCAACTCATAATGGTAAATGTGAAAAATATCATGACTGATTGGGTCAGTAGAATAGAATAGATGAGCCTGGTGATTATATATAATAACCGGTAATTATGCATAATCACCATTAATACCGGTAAATATGATAAATGTTTGAAAATTTATAAAATTAACCGGTTTGTTTGCTTAATTCCCAACTCATAATGGTAAATGTGAAAAATATCATGACTGATTGGGTCAGTAGAATAGAATAGATTCGCCTGGTGATTATATATAATAACCGGTAATTATGCATAATCACCATTAATACCGGTAAATATGATACATGTTTGAAAAATTATAAAATTACCGGTTTGTTTGCTTAATTCCCAACTCATAATGGTAAATGTGAAAAATATCATGACTGATTGGGTCAGTAGAATAGAATAGTTGAACCTGGTGATTATATATAATAACCGGTAATTATGCATAATCACCATTAATACCGGTAAATATGATACATGTTTGAAAATTTATAAAATTAACCGGTTTGTTTGCGTTAATTCCCAACTCATAATGGTAAATGTGAAAATATCATGACTGATTGGGTCAGTAGAATAGAATAGATGAGGCCTGGTGATTATATATAATAACCGGTAATTATGCATAATCACCATTAATACCGGTAAATATGATAAATGTTTGAAAATTTATAAAATTAACCGGTTTGTTTGCTTAATTCCCAACTCATAATGGTAAATGTGAAAAATATCATGACTGATTGGGTCAGTAGAATAGAATAGTTGAACCTGGTGATTATATATAATAACCGGTAATTATGCATAATCGCCATTAATACCGGTAAATATGATACATGTTTGAAAATTTATAAAATTAACCGGTTTGTTTGCTTAATTCCCAACTCATAATGGTAAATGTGAAAAATATCATGACTGATTGGGTCAGTAGAATAGAATAGTTGAGCCTGGTGATTATATATAATAACCGGTAATTATGCATAATCACCATTAATACCGGTAAATATGATAAATGTTTGAAAATTTATAAAATTAAACCGGTTTGTTTGCATATTCCCAACTCATAATGGTAAATGTGAAAATATCATGACTGATTGGGTCAGTAGAGAATAGAATAGTTGAGCCTTGGTGATTATATATAAAACCGGTAATTATGCATAATCACCATTAATACCGGTAAATATGATAAATGTTTGAAAATTTATAAAATTAACCGGTTTGTTTGCATAATTCCCAACTCGTAATGGTAAATGTGAAAAATATCATGTCTGATTGGGTCAGTAGAATAGAGTGCAGTTTTTTTTAGTAGTTACTACTCAGAAAGATATTTTTTCGTTGGACATTATGGCGTAAGAGGTCACGATTACAATATTTTATATTTTACAATTAAAAGTCAATCAATGGTTATAATGCAATTTTATTGAACTTTTACGAAACATTTAAAATGCAAGGAACCTAAAAGCTAACCTAACCTAATTCAATTACTCTAACCCACGTGAATCTGCTAACTAAATGAATTTTCGTAAAATTAGGGACTTTTATCACGAATTATACAAACAAACTGGTTAATTTGACTATTCAATTCATGCTCCAAATGGGAGTCAATGACCAATCACGTTTCAATAATTTCTGTTTTACAACCAATCGGAGTCGTGTTTCACGAAATATTTATCAGTGTTAAATTTACCATATTAAAGAAAGCTCTTCCTTTTTAATATTCTGAACAGGTCTGACATTATTTTGCAGTGACTGAGCCTGTAAGAAATACAGCTACCAGATTGTATATATATAGTGCATAGATGTCAACACATAACGCTTGCAGGAATAAATATAAAAACGTTTGTAGCAATTTATTATACTACCAAAAAAAATAAACCACTGTTTGCACTTTCTTAAATGTATTTTTTCCCAGGGTAATAATCCAAAAATATATATAATTGTCATATTTACATCATACGACATCAGAAATGAATTAATATACAGTTTGATGTGTTTCATTTTTTCTCCACTAGGGTGCATTCTTACAATATTGCGTTCCTTTCGCAACAAATAACATTATCTGGTTGCAGTGACGAACAAAAGAAGCTAATGAAGCATACCTATCGTTTCTCATTTGTTTTCAAACATCGCCGTTTACATTAAATATATAAATATTTGAAAATAACTATAGTTAAACAATGATTTGTGAGTAAACAGCTTAATTTTATTCGTTAAATAGTCCTAACAAATGCCACTCTTGGTTTCCAAATTCTGTAGATTAAATTCACTCCTCACTTCGTGAGTCGTGAATTTATCGATAATTTGTAAATCACTCGTGGCATTACTTATGACAAATTTAAAGAAAATGTATCATATTTACCAAATTTAATATCTATATGGTATAAGAAAAATAAATGCCTGGACGGGATTCGAACCCGGATCTCTGAGTCTGGTACCTCAGCGTGATATCCATTACACTACCAGGCGAATCCAATTCAAACACTTATTTTTCTTATATATGTATTATACTCTCCATTATTACTAGATGTCGCGAGAACACTGTCTTCACTGCCATCTAGTAGCTGGACTATATCAAGTAAGCAAAATTAAAGAGAATCTTTATTTTACTTTATAGCAGTGACGCTTTATCGATGTTATAATTAAAGTTTAACATTGAGCAATGCAAGCTTAATATGGTATGATAAGAAAAATAAACGCCTGGACGGGATTCGAACCCGGATCTCTGAGTCTGTACCTCGGCGTGATATCCATTACACTACCAGGCGAATCCAATTCAAACACTTTATTTTTCTTTATATATGTATTATACTCTCCATTATTACTAGATGTCGCGAGAATATATATATATATATATATACATATTGCGTCCACCGCTGTGGTCTCGAGGTAGCATGCTGCCTTGTCACGCAGCGGGCCCGGGGTTCGAACCCCCGGTCGGGACCGTTTTTCTGGGTGAGGTTTTCATCGGGGTTTTTTCCTCAGCTGTAAGACCAAATGTCAGGAAAACTTTAAGGCCCAAACGGTCCCCGAAATCATATGGCCATCGCAATCATCATCATTCATATTCATCTTAGAATAAGCTTAGGATTAGAAACTCTCCTGGCACACCACTATCATGATCATCATTCATCATATCATCGGGGCAACGTAACCCCCGCCTTCTAGGCGCCCCACACCTCAGAAGTGGGTTACAAGTACGCCATGCCAGGAGAGAATACCAGGAATGTCGAAAAACAGCCTGGGGCATTTAAAATATATATATATATATATATTGTCATGAACATTTTCTGGATCCACAAATTAGGATAGATTAAGATTTGTATTTTCTTTTAATTTAATGAGAACATCATCAGTAGCTTCATTCCTTCAAAATTTGGTAATAATGGTTGAAGTAACATCATGGTACAAAGTATCATATGACGTCACTGTCATTTGATTTCATAATCATATTTAGATCACTGAGTTTGCATTTACATCATGCGGATGACATAAACCAATCATGATTCCAGAAAGTATATATTTCACAAATACAATGAGATGGACGGAAGAAATGAGGGTAATGATATTATTCTTAATTACTTTTTCTTTTACACAATGAATCAATAAGAAATGAACTGGAGATATTTTCAATAGTTGATAAACTAGAAGAGAGCACAAATACCAATGGAAAGAACATTTAGACAGAATGGACAATATAAGATTACCCAAAAAGATCAACACCTACAAACCACGTGGGAAAAGATCTTTGGGACGGCCAGGAAACGATGGACTTGAGACCGGAACAGGTCACATTGACCTAATCCTGGAAAGGAAGAAGAAGAAGACTTTTTCTTTTTCTCGTTCCGTCTGAGGGAAACGACGTTGCCATAGAACCATTTTTTTAGGATATTATCATTATCATCAATAGTACATTCATGAATTTAGGCCATTTGTTGACCTGTTTCGGCCTCAAGAGGAACACCACCTCCAAAAGTCTTTTTGAGTGGACGTCCTGGTCTTTTTCTTCCTGCAGGTTGATATCTTAACATTTGTTTGGGTATCCTGTGATCTTCCATTCGATGAACATGTTGCATCCATCATGACCTCATAATCAGAGATTTTGTTTTCTAAAAGGTTCCATGTGTAATTCTTCTAAGATGTTTTCATTTTATTTGTAATCTTGTACATGTGGGAAATAAAAGACATGTATGAAAGCTTATTGTAGGAAAGCCAGAGAGAAAACGTCCAGTTGGTAGACCAAGAATGAGATGGGAGTACAAATTTAACTATGATTTGAGGGAAGTAGATTATACAGGGAATGATTGGAAAGCATTACCTCAGGATAGGGATGTGTGGAGAGCTTGTGTTCACGCGGCCATGAACTTACGGGTTCGATACTGCCAGTGAGTAAGCTAAAGTAAGTAAGATCTAGTAGTGTGTATCCTGCAGTCCTGACGAAGGTTATCTCATTTAAGCAGATCGAAGTCTATGTATATCCTTCTGTTTCAACCGTCCATACTTCGCTACCATACAAAAGAGTTTCTAGTAAATTACTCAGTCATTGAGCTGGAAATTGTGGTTAAATAATGTATTTCATAAACCGTCTAGAAATGTACAAGTTTTTTACTGGGTTGTGATAAATCGTTGATAATTGCAGTATTGGATGAAAAAGGCGGGGCTGACAAAAACGCCTCTGGGTGCGAAACATATTACAACTACATTTACTGCGCATGCCTGCTCAGCTTGTAAATTTCTACGTATTACAACATATGCTATAATGACATATAAAAGTAAAATAATCCCACTACAGACCTCAAGAGGCCCTTGGGGTAGTAGGAGGTTAAGGCTCCCACTTTTTCTGAACAATCAGCCCTGCGTGACGGCCGCCTTTACCCCCAGAAAAAGCGTCTGCACTCATTTCCGCTAGAGACTGAATCGACCCCAGGGCCATAGTGCCGCCAGAGGGTTTGAGTCAGTTTAAAAATCCTGACCCCCACCGGACTTGAACCCTCGACTTTTCTTCTTGTACTGCAGTGCCTTAACCACTAAGCTACGGCGTGCCCCCGCTATAATTACATATACCGTACTTTATTCTTAATAACACTGTAACAGAAACACTTCTTATCCCGAGGGACGTGGATCCAAACCCACTTGGGGTCAACAGAATTGATTTAGGATGGGAAAAATTCAAGGAACAAGTCCTCCGGGTGGGACGTCTAAAGCCGTGGCCCGAGTCTAGATATTTTTAGGCTCGTAAAAGAAACGCAAGTCTGAAAAAATATGCCTCTAAAGATAGGCATTAAAATCCAGCGCCAAATCTCTCTTGTTACTACAGGGAGTAATACAGCTCCCGGGATGGTGTGAATGGATAACCGTGGTCAATTTTTCCGTCGCGAGCGTCCCCGCCTCACTTCATCCGCTCTATTCAAGCAGGGACGTCCGTTTACTTCTCAACACTGGTTCCCATTGCAGGATTGTGGTCGTCGATTTCCGTCCCTTGCATTTAAAATGGAGATTTTTTTTGGCACAGCCTAGGTAGATCAAAATGATTGTCTGGGAGAAATTTCACGGTTGGTTTAGGCGTGGATTGGCTCACAGTTTTCTTGTAAGTGAAAAATAACAGACTCTATGTCAGAGACTGCCAAACTTTAAACATCTTTCAGAAACATCGGAATTTTTTCAATCAACTAACGGACAAAAACCTCTCACTAAAAGTATTCTTTTAACAATTAATTATACTGAGCAACAAAAAAGAAAACTTTTTTTTTTGTCTCAGAAAGGAAAATATGTGATTCTGCTAGTATTTTTTCTCCCTGAATTCAAATATGATATCGGGTTTCTCCCCATCATAGCAGGTTTCCGAGAGACAGTAATTTATAATTTCAAACACTTCAATTTTTTTCTACGTTCGTAACTACCAATATTCGAACATTCGGACTCACCTAGAAAGTAAGAAATGGTGACTTTCTGCTATACTTCTGCCTGTGGAGCATCCCTCTTGACGGCCCAAACACTAATCGGCCAGCATATTGGATTCCATTTGTGCCTTGGTATCTCTTTTCCATAGCTGAAATCTCTTGAGTTAGCTCATTTGGTTTTATTTTACAAGGACAAATGGACGAAAAAAGTTTATTAAAAAATAATTATTTAAATCAATTAATTGAAATTGAAAACTGTGGGTGATGTAGAAATTCCGAATACATATTTGAAAACACGATAAAAAACTGCATTAAATACAACTATTGGTACTCATGAGACAAAAATCAAGTTGACCAGTGTAATTTGTTTTTTGTTTAATAAAAATACTATTAAGATTTATCCAATATATCCCCTACCTAATGTATTATATAGGCCTATTTTACAGGGCTTTTTCAGACCCACCAGACTAACCCCGTGTGGGAGTTTTTTTTATCACATAAAATACCGGTGTGTTTTACGCCCCCCCCCCAATGTCTTGACACTCTTGAAAATCTGGGACATAGAATTTTTGAGGCTGTGAATTCGATAACAAAGAGATCAGCCTGATTCGTGTGTGGCAAGAAACGAGCCACCATTTTGATATTTGTCGTGTAACACATGGTGCTCATATTGAATGAATAAAATAGTGAAATTTGAACTTTTATCTTTCTAGCAACGTTGGATTTTTTTTTTTTTTTTTTTGTAGTTTGGAAGAAATAAATGTTTGAAGTCTGTCTCTTCATTCTTAATATCCCTGTATAAGCCATTGATTAATTCTTTACAGTTTATTACTTCCTTGTGTAATTTCTTGTATGTATAGTAGATAGGAGCCGTACTTCCTTGGGTGTGTGTATATATATATATATATATATATAATATATATATATATATATATATTTTTTTTAATTATGTTTAACATTATTGTTTTAGTGGATATATTATTATTATCATCATCTTCTTCTTCTTCAAGGAATGGGCTCTTTGGCCCGTTCCGCTCCCCGGCGCACTACATGCCACAGGCGCAGATCGTCCTTCCAACGACGTTTTGGTCTTCCTACATTCCTTCGGCCTAGAGGCCTATAATGAAGCAGCTGTTTATTATTATTATTATTATTATTATTATTATTATTATTATTATTACTATTATTATTTTCTTCACTTTACGGGCTGGCAAATTGCCTGTTCCGCCTCACAGTTGTCTGTCCCATCTTTTCACTGCCTTCCTACATCCTTGAACCCTCTTGGCTTGTAGTTAAATGCTGCTTTTGGTAATCTTGTTACATGGTTTAGACATGTAGAAAGAATGAATGTAACAAGATTATTATTATTATTATTATTATTATTATTATTATTCTTATTATTATCTTGCCTCTGGTCCCGAGGGTCGCGGGTTCACACGCGGCCGGGGTCGATTGATGTTTTAGGATGTAAAAATCCAAGGAGCAAGTCCTCCGGGAGGGATTTTAAGCCGTGGGTCCCGAGTCTGAAGATTTTCAGGCTCGTAAAAGATCCTTAAGCCTGAATGAAAAGTCCTATAAGCTAAATTTAAACCGAATTTTCCCCCGTCCTATTACTAACCTTGGTTTCCTAGATGTCAGTATGAAGCGGAACGCTGACCACCGGATCACTCAAATGACATCTATACCAAAACAAGCGTAACTAAATTACTATGGTTCAAATTCTTCCCTGTAGGGGGAGAGCGCCTAAATCTCTGTTAAGGTAAACATGGACTTACAAGATACAAGATTATTATTATTATTATTATTATTATTATTATTATTATTATTATTATTATTATTATTATTATTATTACGTCCACCGCTGTGGTCTCGAGGTAGAGTGCTGCCTTGTCACGCAGCGGGCCCGGTTTCGATTCCCGGTCGAGACAGACTCCTGGGTGAGGTTTTTTTCGGTGTTTTCCTTCACCTGTAAGACAAATGTCAGGAAGCTTAGGACCCAAACGTCCCCGAAAACCATCCGGCCATGATCATCATCCTTATCATTATCATCATCATCATCCTTCACCGGTGTGGAAAGCAACAGCGAGCTTCCACAGGTATAATCCCTAGTACAGCTGCAAAGCATAGCATGAAAATGCTATGATTGCAGTGAAAGACCTGCCCTCGGGCAGAATTGCTATGGATGGATTATTATTATTATTATTATTATTATTATTATTATTATTATTATTATTATTATTATATTATTATTATATATGTTTGGGGCAGAAAATCGTTTAATACGTAATATTGTTGTAATTTTTGTATTTGGATGTAATATATGTTTGTCCTGGTGAGTGGAACAGAAGGCCAGATGGTCTTAACTCCACTAGGCTAAATAAGTAAAGAAAATGTTTTTTTCTGAAAATATGTCAAGTTGCTATTCAACTTAAAGTGGAAAAAAAAGTGGCAGATGTGTTGAGATTTTTTTTTCTTATTATAAATGTTAGAGGTAATTATAGGATGATGGCGGAGTGTCACGGGTCTCTAGTCTTCGCGGCGACTGCTCTTTTTAATTACAACTGCCCTTTAATTATTCAAGTATGTTTTTACAACTTGCTAAGTTCAGCTTAAAGTTGAACTTATGACGTGGTGGCGAAAAAAAAATTAACTCATCAACTGTATACTGGTATTTATATCTTGCAGAATGTAACACAAATACACAGGGCTAATGAACACAACCTAATAAATTTGCCTGGTTTAGATAATAGTTTTTGATAATAATAATAATAAATAATAATAATAATAATAATAATAATAATAATAATAATAATCTTTCTATCTTCGGGTTTTACAGCTGCTGCCGTCTTCCCGTGCCAAACCTCCAAAGCCTACGATCATGGACATCTTCGATGCTTAGCTCTCTAGCTTGGCATTACTGTCTTCATGTTTTCCTTCCGTGTTAACCTTGGTCTCCCTCTTTTCTTCTTTCTGTTCTGATGCCATTCATATAGTTGCTTCGGCCCATCGCTCATCTTCCATGTCTTAAAACATGTCCTAAACCACTTTAATTTTCTTCTCCTCAATTCTTTCAATTATGCTTTCTTTCTGCTTCCATTATGTTTCTAATTTCCTTATTTGTGACATGTTCTAATTTAGACTTTCTGGCACCTTCTTCGTAAATAATCCATTTCTAGAGCTATTAGTCTATTCTTGTAGTACTTATTGATTGTCCATACCTCACTTCCGTACATTGCAACATATTCCACCAATGTTTTTACCAATATATATATATATATATATATATATATATATATTGTGTTTTTCTAAATATGCTTGTCCCACCATATGGAATCTAACGATGATATTATTTTGCTACTCAATTCAATTCTATGTTTTATGTTCTCTTTGCCTATATCTTCAATGTTACCCTTAATTATTCCCAAATATTTAGTTTATTTCACTTGCTTTATTTTGGATTCCTTCTTAATAATAATAATAATAATATATATATATATATATATATATATTAATTCACAATGGAATAAAGCAAGGGGATGCACTATGTCCTCCACTATTGAAATGTATACTAGAGCATGCCATCAAATCTTTAGACGATGAAGAAGGTCAACAACTCAACGGAATTAATAAATAATAGTTTATGCTAATAACAATGAGCAACAAAAAATATAGTTTATTTTTTTGTCTCAGAAAGAACAGTATGTGATGCTGATAGTATTTTTTCTCCTGAATTCAAATATGATATCGGTTTTTCTCCACCACGCAAGCTTTCCGAGAGACAGGCATTTATAATTTCAAACACTTTAATATTTTCTATATTCGTAACTACACAATATTCGAGCATTCGGACTCACCTAGAAAGTAAAAAATGACGATTTTCTGCTATATATCGTCTGTGGAGCATCCCTCTTGATGGTACAACAATAATCGGCCAGCATATTAGGATTCCATTTGCCTTGATATCTTTTTTCCATAGCTGAAATCATTTGAGTTAGCTCATTTGGTTTCATTTTACAATGGACAAATGGATTGAAAAACGTTTAATAAAAAAATAATTATTTAAATCCATTAATTGAAATTGAAATAAAAAAACTGTGGGTGATGGAGAAATTCTGAATACATATTTGAAAACACGATGAAAAACTGCATTAAGTACAACTATTGGTACTCATGAGACAAAAAAATCATGTTTGACCAGTGTTATCTATAGTATTATTTATTAAACGATAGCTAGGAGATACTAAGGACCAACATGCACTCTCTATTGAGTAACACTAATAAATTGGGACTGGAAGTAAATATCCATAAAATTAAATATATGTTCGCACACAGAAATTTGTTATATAATGGAAATTGATAGCTAATGACAAATGAAGAAAATTTTGAACAAATGGCTGAAATCAAATATCTAAGAACAATAATTACAGACAAGAATGAGGTGCACAAAGAAATTTAACATAGGTACATATCTGGAAATGCGTGCTATTTTTCTCTAAAAAGATTAAACTGAAAATATATAAAACTGTTATTCTCCCAGTTGTATGGATGCGAATCATGGTGCTCTATACAATTAATATATTTGATAATAAACAGATATTGGTAAAAGTAAAGTCTCTAAGAAGAAAACGTAAAATCCATAAAAAAGTACCCCACGCTTTTGATGGTAAAATTATTTTTTGTAGATAACTCTAGTTTTATTCTAGATGTGTTGGAGATGATTTTTTTGTTGACCACTTTAACTTTATCCCAATTGGAAATTAAAATTATTTTTCATTTTTTAGTTCGGTTTTCTAATAAAGCGTGTTGTTTAATTTTTTTAACTATTATTTATTTTTTTAGTTTAGTTTTGTAATAAAGTGTGTTGTTTTAGTTTTTTAAACTATTATTTATTTTTTTAATTTTTAGTTTAATTGATTGTCATAAACCGGAATCCCATGAAAATTTAATAGTTTACGATATTTTTATTGTCTATGCACGAATATAATTATATATGTTTTAAATTTATTATAATTATCTAACATTTTTATAATATTTTTGAATATTTTAATGTAGATGAATAGTTACAGCTAATCGTAATTTTTTGGATAAATTACAATGTGGTAAGTTTACAAAATTGTCATTAATATTTTACCGGGCCGGATATAAACCAGCGACATAAGGATTACTGAAATTATATACCGCTACAGTTCACCGCTCTACCAACTGAGCTACGAGAAGATATAACATTAATTTCTTACAACGATAGACTAAAAAGTTGGTAAGTCCGCAACCTATTATACCGGTCTTTATTTTTTTGATGTCCTGATTATCCTGGCCAGGATATTAGAAAAAAAATGAAATTATTGTATTGCCATTGGTCCTTTACAAGTATACAAAGTTTCAAGTCGATCCAATGTTTTTAAGTGGGTGAAAATTGTGTTGAAAGATTCCATTACATAGACACACGTGAAGCTAATATAAAGCGTGTAAGAAGAGAGGCAATGATTAAACTAATTCCGAATTAATTTCCAGTTGTAAACAAACTTGCGTAAGATAATACTTCACCGACTCCATCTGTTGAGGAACCGCGGTACTACTTTTAACCGCCATATTATTGTGTACGACAGAAATATTTTTATAAGAATCATCGCATTTTACAGGAAATAACACTGAATACAACATAAGATGGTACCAATAGTTACGAATTTCCCCCGTTTCTAATTCATTTATGACAAAACAAAATATATATATATGGGCCGACCTAAAAGGACGTTTTTGCTTTTTCCATGATGTCGATAAATGACCTTTATTTACCGGTACTATTTAATTGAAATACCTAGGAACAATAATCACAAATAGGAATGAGATGCACAAAGAAATTAAACATAGGCTCATTTCTGGAAATGCGTGCTATTATGCATTGCAGAGACTCTTGATGTCCCAACTCCTTTCAAAAAACGTTAGGCTGAAAATATATAAAACTATTATTCTACCAGTTATATTATATGGGTGCGAAACATGGACTCTTATATATAAATTAATTAGTGTATAATGCTGTTGTGTTATTATTTAATTGTAATATTAATGTGTTTTCTTTATGTAATTGTAATGGTTATGTTTTCTTTATGTAATTGTAATGTTAATGTTTTTAGTGTATAATGCTATTGTGTTATTATTTAATTGTAATATTATTATTGGTGTTTTTCTTTATGTAATTGTAATGTTATTGCTATTGTGTTATTACTTAATTGTAATATTATTGTTTTTTCTTTATGTAATTGTAATGTTAATGTTTTTAGTGTATAATGCTATTGTGTTATTATTTAATTGTAATATTTTTATTTGTGTTTCCTTTATGTAATTGTAATGTTATTGCTGTTTTGGTTTATTTTTCTTTACACTAGTACCAATTATTACTTTATTGTAACGGAAGGTCAACAGCACGTACGGCTTACTGCCCGTGCGACCCATATTTGTAAATAATATTGTAAATATATTACTTTTTGTCTAATAAAGTCCTACTACTACTACCACTACTTTAAGGGAGGAAAGGAGATTACGAGTATTTGAGAATAAAGTTCTTAGGAACATTTTTGGACTAAAGAGAGATGAACAGACAGGTAAATGGAGAAGACTACATAACAATGAACTACATGTTCTTTATAGGAAGCCAGATATAATAAGAAGAGTTAAGTCTCGTTATACTGCGATGGGCAGGACATGTTGCACGTATGGGGAATGAAAGACGTGCATGGAAGCTTCTTGTAGGAAAGCCAGAGGGAAAACGCCCACTTGGTAGACCAAGAATGAGGTGGGAGAACAACATTAACTCTGATTTGAGGGAAGTAGATTATACAGGGAATGATTGGAAAAGCATTAGCTCAGGATAGGGATGTATGGAGAGCTTATGTCCGTGCGGCCATGAACCTACGGGTTTGATAGTGCCAGTGAGTAAGTAAGTAACTATTTAATTGCAAGCAGAATTTATGCTCCATGCTGTTATTTTCACCACATCCTCAGTGGTTAATGTGGGACATTTTTCACTAAACTGTTTGAAAATAACTCGTTTCTCTCCGCTTTTCCAATGCCTTCCTTTCCAATGTTTAAGAAATTCTACAGAAATGTTGCCATTTTGAAACAATTGAAATACAACGTATTCTGCTTTGTGCATGTGTAAAAATAAAACGGTGCTTATTAACCCTTGAATTCGTAATGCATCCTTTCGGATACATCACTTGCTTTAATTTATCTATTTTTTAAATAAATCAGAAGAAAACGAACAAAAAGAAACTACTTAAATGTGTATATAATTATACAATATACCTAATAATAACAGTTACATAAGATTCCGTTTTCACTGCGGTCCGCCACATTCGAATAACAGAAGAAGTTTGTGTTTGACGCTTCCATAAAAATGGATGTTTCCCTGGCAGACATAGAGGGAAGATAATTGTTTGAGAAGGGCGCAATTTCCAATACATAGTGGTGGTGGTGGTGGTGCCAATTTAAGGGTTAAATGTATTAAAGTTGTAATTATATATTTTAAGATTCTTACATATAGCTTATTGGCCTATAGACATACGATCTGCTGTATATATATATATATATATATATATATATATATATATACAGCAGATCGTATATATATATATATATGTATATGGTATGATAAGAAAAAGAAATGCCTGGACGGGATTCGAACCCGGATCTCTGAGTCTGTAACCTCAGCGTGATATCCATTACACTACCAGGCGAATCCAATTCAAACACTTATTTTTCTTATATATGTATTATACTCTTCATTATTACTAGATGTCGCAGAGAGAACGACTGTCTTCACTGCCATCTAGTAGCTGACTATATCAAGTAAACAAATTAAAGAGAATATTTATTTTACTTTATAGCAGTGACGCTTTATCGATGTTATAATTAAATCTTTAACATTGAGCATATATATATATATATATATATATATATATATATATATATATACACACCATATTATATGCAAAGAAAAATGAATGCTTGAGTCGGGATTTGAAACCGAGTCTCTAAACTCTGTACGTTTAGCGTTTAACCAACTGAGCTATTCAAGTATTCCAACACACAACATGCATTTTTCTTATATATGTAGTATTCTCAATTCACACAAGAGGTAGCGGGAAGTCGTTCCAACTGACATCTAGTGGCCACCATAACAGGTTAGCAATATATATATATATATATATATATATATATATAGCATCACTGCTATAAAATAAAATAAATATTCTCTTTAATTTGCTTACTTGTTATAGTCAGCTGCTAGATGGCAGTGAAGACCGAGTTCTCGCGACATCTAGTAATAATGGAGTGTATAATACATATATAAGAAAAATAAGTGTTTGAATTGGATTCGCCTGGTAGTGTAATGGATATCACGCTGAGGTACAGACTCAGAGACCCGGGTTCGAATCCCGTCCAGGCATTTATTTTTCTTATCATACCATATATATATATATATATATATATATATACACACATATTATATGCAAAGAAAGTAGTAGTAGTAGTAGGACTTTATTAGACAAAAAGTAAGATATTTACAAATATGGGTCGCACGGGCAGTAAGCCGTACGTGCTGTTGACAGTCCGTTACAATAAAGTAATAATTGCTACTAGTGTAAAGAAAAATAAACAACAAAAAAAGCAATAACATTACAATTACATAAAGAAAACACAATAATATTACAATTAAATAATAACACAATAGCATTATACACTAATTAATTTACATATAATTTTTAAGAATTAATGGTATTGCATTTTGATAACATATATTTATTCATGAATGAGTGTTGCCAAAATGAATTTTTGAGTCGGGATTTGAACCCGAGTCTCTAAACTCTATACGTTTAGCGCTCAACCAACTGAGCTATTCAAGTATTCCAACACAAACATGCATTTTTCTTATATATGTAGTATTCTCAATTCACACAAGAGGTAGCGGGAAGTCGTTCCTACTGACATCTAGTGGCCACCATAACAGGTTAGCAATTTATTATTATTATATATATATATATATATATTATATATATATATATATATATTAATATGAATATAAAATAACAATAAAAAGTGTAGCTTGAACAAGTCAATAATTTAACATAAAACATTAGAGAGACTAAAAAATTAAATTATACTAAAATTAATATTAACATTGTGGCATACTGTGAGAATTAAAAAAATCGTTATATATAATAGTAATAATAATAATAATAATAATAATAGGTATTATTGCAGCCAATGGCCATGTAGAAAGAATGTTTTCATGTCTTACAGAAGTCTGTTAATCGATGTTCCTATATTTTTACACTGTAGCAGGTGATATCGGTCGCAGTGCGACCCACATAGTTTTACACTTGCACTTTTCTTCTGGGTTATGGCGCTTCACTGTTGTGCATATCCTGTGGTGGAAACCATGCACCGCGACTCTCGTCACGGTGAGTCTGATATATTTCGAAAAAATATATATGTATTTTTATTTTTATTTCCTATGAGAGTTTTCCCTCGGTTTTCCTACAAGAAGCTTCCATTCCCCATTCGTGCCACATGTGATACGAATGGGGAATGAAAGAGGGGCATGGAAGCTATATAGGAAAGCCAGTGGGAAAACGCTCTGTTGGTAGACCAAGAATGTCGTGAGAGAATAACACTAACCATGATTTGAGGGAAGTAAATTATATAGGGGATGATTGGAAAACATTAGCTGAGGATAGGGATGTGTGGAAAGCTTAGCGGCCATGAACGTAAGGGTTCGATAGTGCTAGTGAGTTATTTCGAGTCTTTAAGAGTAAGCTACATTTTCTTACACGCTTAATTTTTTTTTTTTTTTTGCAAATGCCCCAGGCTGTCTTTCAACATTCGTGGTTTCTCTCCCTGGCATGGCGTATTTGTAACCCACTTCTGAGGTTGGGGCGCCCTGGAAGGCGGTGTTACGTTGCCCCGATGATATGACGGGTGATGATGATAATGGTGCGCCAGGAGAGTCTTAATCCTAAGCTTAATCTAAGATGAATATGAATGATGATGATGATTGCGATGGCCATATGATTTCGGGGACCAATGGGCTTTAAAGTTTTCTTGATATTTGTCTTACAGACGAGGAAAAACACCGATAAAAACCTCACTCAGAAAAAATGTCCCGACCGGGGATCGAACCCGGGCCCGCTGCGTGACAAGGCAGCACGCTACCTCGAGACCACAGCAGTGGACAGGCTATGTATAGGAAGCAAAATATAATAAGAACTTAAGTCTCATAGACTGCTAAGGGTAGGACACGTGGCACGAATGGGGAATCAAACACGAGCATTGAAGCTTCTTGTAGAAAAACCAGAGGAAAAACGCCCAGTTTGTAGACCAAGAATGAGGTGGGAGAATAACATTATCCGTGATTTGAGGGAAGTAGGTTATGCAGGAGATGATTGGAAAACATTAGCTCAGGTTAGGGATGTATGAAGAGGTTATGTCCGCGCGGCCATGAATCTATGGATTGGATAGAGCCAGTGATTTACTTAATTAGGGGGGGATTCTACACCAGCTAACTAACTCACTGGCACTATCGAACCCGTAGGTTCATGGCCGCGCGGACATAAGCTCTCCATACATCCCTATCATTCCCTGTATAATCTACTTCCCTCAAATCATAGTTAATGTTATTCTCCCTCCTCATTCTTGGTCTACCAACTGGGCGTTTTCCCTCTGGCTTTCCTACAAGAAGCTTTCATGCAAGTCTTTCACTCCCCATACGTGCAACATGTCCTGCCCATCGCAGTCTACGAGACTTGCCTGTTCTTATTATATCTGGCTTCCTATAAAGACCATGTAGTTCATTGTTATGGAGTCTTCTCCATTCACCTGTCTGTTCATCTCTCTTTGGACCAAAAATTTTCCTAAGTACTTTATTCTCAAATACTTGTAATCTCCTTCCCTCCCTTAAAGTAAGAGTCCATGTTTCGCCACCCATATAATATAAACTGGTAGAATAATAGTTTTATATATTTTCAGTTCAACGTTTTTTGAAAGGAGTTGGGACATCAAGAGTCTCTGCAATGCATAATAGCACGCATCATTTCCAGAATTGAGCCTATGTTTAATTTCTTTGTGCATCTCATTCCTATTTGTGATTATTATTCCTAGGTATATGAATTTAGCCACTTCCTCAAAATTTCCCTCATTTGTCATTAGTTGTCAATTTCCATTATATAATGAATTTCTCCGTGTGAACATATATTTAGTTTTATTGATATTAACTTCCAGTCCTAATTTCTTAGTGTTACTCAATAGTGTGTGCGTGTTGTCCTTTAGTATCTCCTCGCTATCGGCCAACAATACTACATCATCAGCATAAAATAAGAGCTTATTATACCAATACCAGCTACATAAATTAAAATAGAGAGATGGGGAAAAAAAAAATATTATAGCTGTAAGTGAATACTTGCCTGACAGAAATGTATAGGCTATGCTGATTTCTTTACAAAACATATCAGAACTTATAAGTTCATGACCAAGTGGACATACGCTCTCCATACATTCCTATTATATTTTTTTTCAATCAAACACTCTATAAATCACCTCTCTGAAATCATGATTAATGTTATACTGTTATTCCATTTTTGGGTTACCTGCTGGTCTTTTCCCTCTGGTTTTCCTACGAGAGGTTTACATGACGCTAATTAGTTACCTATTCGTGTCATGTGCCCTGCCCATCGAAGTCTACGAGACTTAATATCATTCTTATTATATCAAGTTTCATATAGGCCTATTCTTTTCCATTCACCTGTGTTTTCTTTGGACCAAAAATATTTCTAAGAACTTTATTCTCAAATACTCGTAAACTTTTCTCTTCCCTTAAAGTAAGAGTCCATGTTTCACATCCATATAATATAACTGGTAGAATAACAGTTTTATATATTTTGAATTTAACGTTTTTTTGTGAGAAGTTGGGACGGCAAGAGTCCCTGCAATACACAATAGCACGCATTTCCAGAATTGAGCCTATGTTTAATTTCTTTGTGCATCTCATTCCTATTTGTGATTATTGTTCCTAGGTATTTACATAGCAGCCACGTTTTTAAATTTTCCTCATTTGTCACTGACTGTCCACTTACATTATATAATGTATTTCTTTGTGTGAATCTTCATTCAACTTTATTGATGTTTACTTTCGGCCCCAATTTCTTAGTGTTACTCACTAGAATGTGCGTGTTGGCCCTTAGTATCTCCTCGCAATCGCCTAATAATATTACATCATCAACATAAACTAAAAGTATATTAAAATAGAATCGATAAAATTTTGTAATTCTTTGAAAAATATTTTCCTGAGAACATCCGCAATAGCTACAAGTATGTGCTGTAGAGAGACTTATCGCTAGAACGCTTGATGTTTTTAAATAAGGTTTTGAGTTAGTGTTTTGTTATTTTTTAAATACAGATAAGAGATATTTCGAAAGAGAGTTAAAACAAATGACATCTGGTTGCTAAGTGACAGTGTCAATTTGAATTCTAACACCTTAGTGTCATTTACCGGTAATAACAAATAAACAATTGTCCTTTATAAAAGTATGACTAATCTTGTATATTGCCAACAAATGATGTGTTTTCTCTGCTAATATTATTTGTACTGTTTATATAGAGTTATATAGCTTATATTACCTTTACCGCCCTTTGAGTCTCTACCTCTTCCCGAGTTCCAGTTGTAATGTAAAAAAAAAACAGAGGTATGGACTTCCTTTTCATTGTGGAATAATGGTTTTTTAGTCCACCGCTGTGGTCTCGAGGTAGCGTGCTGTCTTGTCACGCAGCGGGCCCGGGTTCGATCGCCGGTCGGGACAGTTTTTCTGGGTGAGGTTTTTATCGGGGTTTTTCCTCGCCTGTAAGAAAATGTCAGGAAAACTTTATGGACCAAACGGTCCCCGAAATCATATGGCCATCATCATCATCCTTGCCATCATCCTTCACCGGTGTGGAAAGCAACGGGAAGCTACCACACCTACAATTTCCCTAGTAAAGCTACAAGCATAGCATGCGGATGCTATGATTGCAGTGAAGGACCTGCATTCGGGCAGAATTACTGTGGATGGATACATAGCCTGCTATGTAGCCCAATATTAAGTAGTCTTCTCCATTCACCTGTCTGTTCATCTCTCTTTGGTCCAAAAATTTTTCTAAGAACTTTATTCTCAAATACTGGTAATCTCCTTTCCTCCCTTAAAGTAAGAGTCCATGTTTCGCATCCATATAATATAACTGGTAGAATAATAGTTTTATATATTTTCAGTTTATCTTTTTTTGAAAGGAGTTGGGACAACAAAAGTCTCTGTAATGCATAATAGCACGCATTTCCAGAATTGAGCCTATGTTTAATTTCTTTGTGCATCTCATTCCTATTTGTGATTATTGTTCCTAGGTATTTGAATTCAACTACTTCTTCAAAATCTCCCTCATTTCACTTTATTTGTCCATTTCCATTATATAATACAGTCTTAATTATGTCTATTTCCAATTCCAATTTATTAGTGTTACTCAATAGAGTGTGCGTGATAGAATCTCCCCCTTAATAATAAAATTGTCCTTCATCCCTTAAATTGGCAATGTATCCTATAAGATATATCAATTTATTTAACAATTTAATAAAACAGAAAATAACTAAAGAGTGGAAATCACTAAAATGTGTGTCGAATTTCACAGTATGCCTATTACACTTATGCAAAAATTCCGTTTTCACTGCGGTCCGCCACATTTAAATAACATGACAAATCACTGTTTCGCCAATTTAAGGCTGCAAGAGAAATGAACCAATATACATCATTAAATATTAATGGACTGAGTCTTGGAACCCGGGGTTCCTCTCTTAAAGGAGGGACCGAAGGCCTGTCCGCCACTGAGTCAATCAGACGTAGTACAGACCACTATTCACTTGGCTGGCCAATTTAAATTCATATTCGACATCTACAACATAAAGCAAATGCAGCAATTGCAATTTTATACCCATTTTTCAGGTCGAATACATTGTCACGTAAGATCAAGCTTTTACTGTATAAAAGCGTGATCCGCAGCATGCTACTGTACGGATGTGAGGCCTGGAGCATCCTCGCAAAACAGCATAAACGAAGAATACAAATTATACAGAATAAGTGTTTGAAAATAATTTTTCAAGCACCGCGTTTCACAAGGATGACAGACCTACACAACGTAGCGCAACTTCCCCATATTGATGCCATGATAACTGAAAATGTAAGCAAGATGCACAAATTTACATCTTTGCATACAAATTTTATGGTACGCAGTATGGGACGCTTGCCCCAGTGGCGTGCTGTACATAGAAACAATATTCATCCGATTTACTCCTCATTAAATCCAGCCAGAGATTTGGCGATGTGCTCTCACCTGAGTAGAGTAGCGTGGCTCATTCCACAATGCTGGATTTCCGACTCTCGGCTTGAAAGCAATGTGGTTCTGATGTCGTGCTTCAGGTCATCACATCCCTATCTCTGTCCAAATGTCATCACCATTCGCACACAAACGCTAGCGCCGCCAAATAGGCTCGGGTTAAGTGAACTACAACCCCGTAATGATAGCCACTATTAACTTAGCTGCCAAAGTGGGTTCTAACATACGCAGCACACTGGGCGAAGCTAGACTTCGCCTTATCCCGTCCAGTCCAGTCCAGTTCACCAATTTAAAATATAAAATAAGAGCAAGGAATCGCCCACAAATTAGTAATATTATTCAAAATGCGCGAATTAATACCACTGCATATAAACTAAGTGAAATATAAGCAAGTAAAAAACCTAAAACTATCAAATATTATATTACAATAAGAAAAATAAAACGAAATGAAGTCATCATCAAAAAATAAGAACACTATGAAACAATTTTCAAACAGAAAGAAACCATCTGTGTATTGATAATATGTACAATAACACAATAGCACTGATATATGTATTTATGACTATTTAACTCATGCCACAAATACTAGTCAATGACCAATCACGTTTCAATAAATGTTGTTTTACAACCAATGACAGTCGTGTTTCACTCTCGCTCTTTATCAATTTCTCTTTATCAGCTCCTGCTTTTGTGATAAAGAAAGCTCCTCCTTTTTAATGTTCTGAACAGGTCAAAGCATTATTTTTCTCCAACACAAATACATTGTATATAGCAAATAATGAAAAGATTCCTTGATTTTACTGAGTTGTTTACTAAAAAATAAATGGATACAACCCGTAATGTTGATTATGATATATAGTTTGATGTGTTTCATTATTTCTCCACTTGGGTGCACTCTTTACAATATTGCGATCTTATTTTGCAATAAATAATATGATCAAGCAGCAGTGAATGAACATAACCTCACATTTCTGATTTGTTTTCAAACATCGCCGTTTACATTAAATATATAAATATTTTAAAATAACTTTAGTTAAATAATGATTTGTGAATAAACAGCTTAATTTTATTCGTTAAATAGTCCTAACAAATGCCACTCTTGATTTCCAAATTATCTAGATAAATTCACTCCTCACTTCTTGAGTCGTGAATTTATCGATAATTTGGAAATCACTCGTAGCATTACTTATGATAAATAAGTACCTCTGACATACACTAATTCCAACCACTCTAATCATTACTTCCAAAGCTGGAGAGGGTGCGTCATGTCTAGTCACGTGTCTTCTGAAAGCCTCAACATATTATCTTCAAAAATCAAGAAAAGAAAATCTAACTTCAATAAGCGTCTGATGGAGGGCTTTTTAGTGTCCAACCACTGGACCTTTGGTTGTCGATTTACGGCTGGTCGTTGTCGGCACTAGATAAATCACTCTGTATCAACTACGAATATATACCTAAAGAGCTAAAGAGGGTAAATAAATCCCTAAAATAGCCGGAAGTTTGGTTCATGAACTATGGTTCCTTTCTCGGCTGCCGAGGATGCATCCAGGAACTGGATGTATCCTTGGCCGGCTCGGGGAAGGGATACATACTGAAAAAGTGATCCAGCTTCAACTATAGTCTAGTCTAGTCTAGTTTCACCAATTAAAGGGTAAGGGTGTGGAAAACACTGGTCTAAAGGAATATGCGAATAAAAATGAGTGGCAACTTCATTGGTCTACTTGCCTGCTTGTAGTCTCCCAGTAAATTGCGAATCACTTTGTTTCGGAAAGGCGAGGGACTGCACTAATGTGCTGACTGAGTTAGGCCGACAGTGCTATATGTTGTAATCCACCCACAATAACCAACTCGCTTATTGCGTCATAGATCTGTCATGATAAACCGAAACCTGCCGTGCATTATTTGAACTACAGAAATACAGGACTCCAGTTTGTCTAACTAATCTATGGAATGTATTAAGATTGCTATTTCATCGTCATTTGGAGAAAAATGAATGTCACCACATCTGTTGTTAAGAGATTTGAAAAAATCAAACGCTTAAATGTTATGGCCATGTACAGAGAATGAAAACTGAAAGATAGCCAAAAAATATATATACCAATGGTCACCCCCTGGAAAAAAATAAACTTGATAACCCAAGATGGAAATGGAAAAACTTATGTCAGAACTATAATGGATGATAGGAATAAGGAAGAAGAAGACTGAATGAAAAAAATAAATGTAAACTGAAGATGGGCATTCCTATAAGTGGGGGAAAAGCCGAAGAAGAAGAAGTAAATTGTCATTGATATTATTAGTGAATTCGAAGGGGGGGGGGGGGTCGAATGAAGCTATTGAGGAAGTTCTCATCAAATTATAAAAAAAGTATAGCTAATTCACTGGCACTATCGAACCCATAGGTTCATGGCCGTGCGTACGTAACCTCTTCATACTTTACTATCGTGAGCTAATGTTTTACAAACACTCCTGTATAATCTACTTCCCTGAAATCATTATTAATGTTATTCTCTCACCTCATTCTTGGACTGCCAACAGGGCGTTTTCGCTCTAAAAAATTCCATGGCACGACAGGCCTAGAAGGCCCTTGGCCTAACAACCGACTGCTGGCCTCACATCTATATGTGTTAATCACAGAGGTAGATGATCATCCAGTCAGTGTAGGAGTGACATGTGGTGAGCATGTCAGGTGCCCTTGCTGTTATAGCTGGTCTTTTCAACCTGGAGCCGCTACTTATTGTAGCTACCCAAAAGCCACACGATGCTGGGTGGGCACCGGTCACATACTGACAAAAATTTCACGAGAAAATTTCTTCCCCCATGAGGACTCGAACCAGCACAAGTCCCGAAGCGCTGCGCCTTAACCGCTCGGCTACGCCGCAGGATGCGATTTCCCTCTGGTTTTCCTAAAAGACGATGACCATCTACCTGTGTGATTAACACATGTGGATGTGAGGCCAGCAGCATTTTAGCAATTTTCTGAGTACAGTAAATTTGTCTGTTTACATTTATTACAAAACAATTCTATTTCTGTTGACGAAATGCTTATTGTTTGTCTATAAGAGCTGTTTGTTTCTAATCCTGTGAACAAAATATGTATCGTCTGTCTCTAAGAGGTGTTTGTTTTGTAACTTATTCTTGTTTAGATTAGTCATTTGTAGGTTTTTCACCGGTGTAATATTTCCTATTTACATCTGGGTATACATTACGTTTCCATTTAAGAGGTGTTAATAAGAAACAAAAGCAATGAGAGGGATTCATTCATAGCTGAGCCTACAGATATGCTGTGGGAAAATGTATGATAGAATAATGATGAATAATAATTTATTTCTCACTATTTTATTTTGTACCAGAGCAAGCCATCAAAACTTTAGAGGATGAAAAAGGGCTACAACTCCATGGTATTAATCATGTATTAATTGTATTGTAAGCCCATGTTTTCCCTTTACAGAGATTTAGGCGCTCTCCCCCTACAGGGAAGAATTTGAACCATACTAATTTAGTTACAGTTCTTTTCGTATAGATGTCATTTTGGGTGGTCCGTGGTCAGCGTTCCGCCTCATACTGACATCTAGGAAACCAAGGTAGTACTAGGGCGGGAAAATTCGGTAAATTTTGCTTAGAGGTCTTTTCATTCAGGCTTAAGGATTTTTACGAGCCTGAAAATCTTCAGACTCGGGACCCACGGCTTAAAGTCCCTCCCGGAGGACTTGCTCCTTCGATTTTTCCGTCCTAAAAATTCATCGACCCCGACCGGGTTTGAACCCGCGATCCTCGGGACCAGAGGCAAGGAGCATAACCACTAGTCCACCGCAGCCGATATGGTATTAATAAGCTGTTAGTTTATGCTGATGATGTAGTACTAATGGGCATTAGCGAAGAGATACTAAAGGACAACACGCACATACTATTGAATAACACTAAGAAATTGGGACTGGAAGTAAATATCAATAAAACTAAATATATGGTAACACAAAGAAATACATTATATAATGGAAATCGACAGCTAATACCAAATGAGGGAAATTTTGAGGAAGTGGCTGAAATCAAATACCTAGGAACAATAATCACAAACAGGAATGAGATGCACAAAGAAATTAAACATAGGCTCAATTCTGGAAATGCGTGCTATTATGCATTGCAGAGACTCTTCATATCCCAACTCCTTTCAAAAAACGTTAAACTGAAAATATAAAACTATTATTCTACCAGTTATATTACATGGATGCGAAACATGGACTCTTACTTTAAGGGAGGAAAGGAGATAACGAGTATTTGAGAATAAAGTTCTTAGGAAAATTTTGGACCAAAGAGAGATGAACAGACAGGTGAATGGTCTTTATAGGAAGCCAGATATAATAAGAAAAGTTAAGTCTCGTAGACTGCTATGGGCAGGACAAGTGGCACGAATGGTGAATGAAAGACTTGCATGGAAGCTTCTTGTAGGAAACCCAGAGGGAAAACGCCCAGTTGGTAGACCAAGAATGAGGTGGGAGAACAACATTAACTACAATTTGAGGGAAGTAGATTATACAGGGAATGATTGGAAAACATTAGCTCAGGATAGCTTATGTTCGCGCGGCCATGAACTTGCGAATTCGATAGTGTCAGTGAGTTAGTTAGTCTAAGCCTATTTTTTTCACGCAGAAACCGAGCACTTTTAAGGCATCATGACTTGGTGCAGAGGGAAAGGAGTTACGATTGTTCGAGTCCAGTGGAAGGGAGATATTTTCTCGTGGAATTTCGGCCAGAATTGCCTGATACGCACCTAGAACCGTGAATAAGTTCGGTAGCTAATATAAGCAGCGATTCCAAGTTTAAAAAATCTATAACGGCTGGGGATACGATATGCTGACCACATGTCACCCCTACACTGGCTAGATGATCGTCTACCTTTGTGATTAACACATGTGGATGTGAGTTTACCAGTCGGGTGATAAGTCAAGGGGCTTCTAGTTTGTAGTGACATGGAATAAATTATATATATATATATATATATATATAATATATATATATATATATATGTAAGAAGAAGAAGGAAAGGAAGACCTCAAAACTCGTGGATGACAGAAATAAGAACTGGAGTGAGAACAAGAGGACTGGAGGGCTTGGAGTGTATGGATACAGACGAATGGAGAAGGAAAATAATACTTTAGGCACAGAGAGATGAGTAAACATTAAAAATCTGTATACAAATAAATTATATATATATTACATGTCCACCGCTGTGGTCTCGAGGTAGCGTGCTACCCTGTCACGCAGCGGGCACGGATTCGATCCCCGGTTGGGGCAGTTTTCCTGGGTGAGGTTCTTATCGGGGTTTTTCCTCACCTGTAAGACAAATGTCAGGAAAGCTTTAAGACCCAAACGGTCCCCGAAATCATATTGTCATCATCATCATCCTTATCATTATCATCATCCTTCACCGGTGTGGAAAGCAACGGGAAGCTACCACACCTACAATTCCCTACTAAAGCTGGAATCATAGCATGAAAATGCTATGATTGCAGTGAAGGACCTGCCTTCGGGCAGAATTACTATGGATGTATATATATATATATATATATATATATATATATATATATATATATAGAAGAAGAAGAAGAAGAAGGAGGAGGAGGAAAGGAAGACCTCGAAACTCGTGGATACAAGAAATAAGAACTGGTATGAGAACAAGAGGACTGGAGGGCATGGAGTGAATGGATAGAGACAACTGGAGATGGAAAATAAAACTTTAGGACAGAGAAATGAGTAAAACTATATATATATATATATATATATATATATATATATATATATAAGTAAAAAAGTTTAAAAATTATTTCATGATAACTTCAACTGATGCATTCTTTGAATTTAGCTAAAAGACTGGATACCAAATTCGTTTTTACATCAATTACATAGGTTAGTTGAAGCTTTATAAACAATTGTAAATATATTCACGAGAACAACGTCAACAGCTACATACTTTCGTAATTCACTGATACCAATAGCTGACACTAAAATATAATTTAACCCTTAAATTGGCAAAACATCAGTTTCTCGTGTTAGTTATTTAAATGTGCCGGACCGCAGTGAAAACGAAATCATGTGATTTAACTGTATATTATTAGTAGGGCTAGGTTTTTATGTACTAAAAGGTAAGATTGCAACATAGTATAAAGAGAAGATAAACTTATAACTATCTTTTGTTTTTGTTTCACACACAAACAGTTGAATAATATAATGAGAAGTTAGACTTCTGATTGTCTTTTATTTTGGTTTCACACACATACAGTTGAAAAGTATAATGAGAAGTTAGACTTCTGAGTGTCTTTTGTCTTAGCTTCACACACATACAATTGAATAATATATACTAATCTGCATTGCAATCTTATATTTTATTACGTAACAATCTTAGCCCTAATTATTAGGTGTATTGTGTAATTCAACACATATTTAAGTAATATCTACTCGTTCATTTTTTCTGTTTTATTAAAATATCAAATAAATTAAACCAATTGATGTATCCTACAGGATAGATAGCCAATTTATGGGTTAACGACAATTAAAAAACTCCAAGCGCGACAGGCCTAGAAGGCCCTTGGCCTACCATCGGGCTGCTGGCATCACATCCACATGTATCACTCATATATGTAGACGATCATCCTGCCAGTGTAGTGATGACATGTGGTCAGCATGTCGGGTCCCCCAGCCGTTATAGCTGGTTTTCTCAACCTGGACTCGCTACTTATTGTAGCTACCGATATGCCTCACGATGACGCGAGGGCACCGGCCACATACTGACCGGAATTCCATGAGAAAATTTCTTCCTCCATGGAGACTCGAACCAGCGCAAGTCCCGTAGCTGTGCGCCAAGGCTTCCTGCCTTAACCATTCGGCTACGGCGCGGGACTTTACGACACTAAAAGTTGTTCAAAAGGGGCACGCCGTAGCGTAGTGGTTAAGGCACTGCGCTACAAGCCGGAAGGTCGAGGGTTCAAGTCCCGGTACGGTCAGGATTTTTAAACTGATCCAAACCTTCTGGCGGCACTATGGCCCTGGGGTCGACTCAGCCTCTAACGGAAATGAGTACCAGCCGCTTGTTCTGGGTAAAGGTGGCCGTCACGCTGGCTGACAACCCGGCTGACATCAAGTGCCGATTGTCCAGAAAAAGTGGGAGCCTTAACCTCCTACTACCCCAAGGGCCTCCCGAGGCCTGTAGTGGGACTACTTTACGTCTTCTTCTTATAAACCCATGTTTCCCTTAACAGAGATTTAGGCGCTCTCTCCCTACAGGGAAGAATTTTAACCACTTGTTTTCGTGTAGATGTCATTTGAGTGGTCCGTGGTCAGCGTTCCGCCTAGTACTGACATCTAGGAAACCAAGGTAGTACTAGGACGAGAATATTCGGTAAATGTTGCTTAGAGGCCTTTTCATTCAGGCTTAAGGATCTTTTACGAGTCTGAAAATCTTCAGACTCGGGACCAACGGCTTAAAGTCCCTCCCGGAGGACTTGCTCCTTTGATTTTTCCGTCCTCAAAAACCCATCGACCCCGGCCGGGTTTGAACCCGCGACCCTCGGAACCAAAGGCAAGGAGCATAACCACTAGTCCACCGCGGACGACTTTATGTACTTTACTTAAAAATTGTTCAAATTCGAATGCAAATCCACACAGTAATTAGGCCTATAGGTACTTACCATTTTCAATTTAATACCACTGGCGCCCATTTCCATATTTCATCATACCACTTTCAATTTAAAGGACAAATGATATAGATTGAATGTCTGCATCTCGGAGTAAAAACGCAAACTGCAACCGATTGCACTTACAATTCACTTCCTACTAAAACAAATGCGTACAATAAAGTTGCTGAAGCCAGCAGTAGGCCTCGAGTTCCATTATCTTGTCTGCGGGAAGGAATTGCAGAACTAGCATTTTAAAGTTTCAACTGTCAGACTGCCAGACCATTCTTACACCTAATCTTATCCATGAAATAGCAACAAATATTAATCTATTGTATAGTAGTTTGCTTCCTTTTGAACTTCAGAATGGCTTAAGTCAAAGAATATGCACTGGTCTCCTCTATTATTCAATTTTATACTGGAGCATCCAATCAAATCTTAAAAGATGAAGAAATCAAATAACTGAATGTCAGGGGATAGACTACTTAAGGCTAACACACACATGCTATTCCATCCATAGTAATTCTGCCCGAAGGCAGGTCCTTCACTGCAATCATAGCATTTTCATGCTATGCTTACAGCTTTACTAGCGAATTGTAGGTGTGGTAGCTTCCCGTTGCTTTCCACACCGGTGAAGGATGATAATGATGATGATTGCAATGGCCATATGATTTCGGGGACCGTTAGGGCCTTAAAGTTTTCCTGACATTTGTCTTACAGGTGAGGATAAGCCCCGATAAAAACCTCACCCAGAAAAACTGCCCCGACCGGGGATCGAACCCAGGCCCGCTGCGTGACAAGGCAACACGCTACCTCGAGACCAGGCCCGGGTTCAATCCCCGGTCGGGGCAGTTTTTCTGGGTGATGTTTTTATCGGGGCTTTTCCTCACCTGTAAGACAAATGTCAGGAAAACTTTAAGGTCCTACCGGTCCCCGAAATCATATGGCCATCATCATCATTATCATCATCATCATCCTTCACCGGTGTGGAAAGCAACGGGAAGCTATCACACCTACAATTCCCTAGTAAAAACTGTAAGCATAGCATGAAAATGCTATGATTGCAGTGAAGGACCTGCCTTCGGGCATATATATATATATATATATATATACATATATTAAACATATTTCTCTCGGGCAATAAATTCACAAGCTGCAACAAATAAATTCTGTCTTTTTCCGTATTTTTTATCTTAATTTATGTGTCACCAATACTGGACTACATCTCCAGATATCAGCTAAACTGGAAGGAACATGTCTCAAGAATGGCTAGATCCAGGATGAACTACTGTCCAAATGGGAAACGGTCACTTGGTCGACCTATGAAAAAATGGCACGAAAACAGCTTTCTCAGGCCGTAACAGTTCTTCTAGGACGAATACCTAGCAGGATGATGATGATGATTTATGTAGACCGAAAAGAATCCACCAGATATGTATCGTGAGGAATTTGGGTAGCTACAATAACTAGAGGCTACAGGTTTAGAACACCAGCTATAACGGCCGGGAGTCCCGCATTCTGGCCACACGTAACTCCTATACTGGGTGCAAAATCGTCCAAGTCTGTAAATTGTACATGTGGATGTGATGCCAGCAGTCCACTGGTAGGATAAGAGCCTTGTAATCGTTACACCTCATGGAGATTACGTAATATAATTAGAAACGTTGCATTCAATATGCAATAAGTTACAAATAGCTTTTTTCTATGACGCCATTGCTAATCTCAATTAAGAAATTTCAACATAATTTCCTCGTCTTTCCATTCACAAGACATATTTACCTGCAAGAACAATAATTAACCTTTAAATATTTGTTTATACTTTCCTCTCAACCACATGTCTTGGAAATTTAATGACGTTCGCGAAATTTAAAATCTCTTTATATCCTAATCTGTTAGTAATGCTGTACTAGGAAACGAGAGGATAACATCATTTGCCTTGCGAAAGTTTCCTTGAACAATGATTCAGAGATATACTGCAACTAATTTGTCACAATATGCTTTTTTTTTTCTTCTAATTTTAGCTAATTCAGAACAAATGTAGCTATTTAGGTAGTTCTCATGAAAAAATCTTTGAAAAAAATTACAGATTATTAATTAAATAAAAAAATAAAACTTAGTTTTATATGATTTTCATATTTATTAAATATTTCAATGACAGCTGTTTCGGTACACTGTACCTTCTTCAGACATGTTAAATTATGAATTGTGTTATTACAGTACATATCAACTGATCTAAGCAACAATACAACAATAATTTATTAAAATTTTTAAATTTAACAAAGGGGAATCATTCAAATCAAGTTGAGAATTTAACAATTTGTTACTACTTTTACAATTTACTTATTTCTACAGCCTCCAAAGGGTAAGAAAGGATAAGGGTAAGAAGTTGAAACTTTTGGAGGCTGTAGAAATAAATAAATTGAAAAGTAGTTATAAACTGTTAAATTCTCAACTTGATTTGAATGAATCGCCTTTGTTAAATTAAAAAAATTAAATAAAATATTGTTGTATTGTTGCTTAGATCAGTTGGAACACAATTCATAATTTGTTAACATGTCTGAAGAAGGTACAGTGTACCGAAACAGCTCTCACTGAATTATATAATAAATATGAAAATCAAATAAAACTAAGTTTTATTTTTATTTAATTAATGAATGTGGGTTTTCATCAAGTGAATACCAACTCAATTGATTATTTAATTACAGATTATTTCACCGCTGTGGTCGAGAGGTAGCGCGCTGCCTTATCACGCAGCGGTTATCGGTCGGAACAAGCTTCCTGGGTGAGGGTTTTTTCCGGGATTTTTCCTCACTTGTAAGACAAATGTCAGGTAGCTTTAAGGCCCTAAAGGTCCTCCATCACCATCCTTCACCGGTGTAGAAAGGAACGGAAAGCTACCACACCTGTAATTCCCTAGAAAAGCTGCAAAGCATAGCATGAAAATGCTATGATTGCAGTGAAATACTTGTCCTAGGGCAGAACTCTATAGAATAATTCCTGGCGCGACAGCCCTAGAAGGCCCTTAGCCTACCAGCCGGCTGCTGGCCTCACGTGTCAATCACACAGGTAGATGATCATCCATCCAGTGTAGGGGTGACATGTGTCAGCATGACGAGTCCCCCCGCCGTTATAGGTTTTCTCAACCTGGAGCTGCTGCTTATTGTAGCTACCCAAATGTCTCAGGATGCTGGGTGGGCACCGGTCCCATACTGGCCGAAATACCATGAGAAAATGTATTCCCCCATGGAGACTCGAACCAGCGCAAGTACCGTAGCTCTGAGCCAAGGCAGAATACAGAATTTCATCGAGAACCAATGCCTGCCGAGGCTTCCTGCCTTAACCACTCGGCCACGGCAGAATATAGAATTTCATCGAGAAACAATGCCTGCCAAAACCTACCTGGAAATCCCCCACATTTCCAGATACGATACGTCATCAAAAGAATAAGCGTGCATGGATTCCACCACCTAATGTGTAGAGATAAAACATTCCATGATCTGAAGATGTCATGCATATGCGAAGTGTGTGAACAGAAATGGGAAAGATATCACATCGAAACATGTGCACAAAGAACAAAAACATTAGTGATTACGCAAGACAAAGTTAAAGTGTTAGTGATTGTTAGCAGTGTTATCACCTTTGCACATTTGTGCGCAATACATTTATATAAATTTCCCCCACAGAAATGTTTTTTCCTTTGCAGTTTTGCAACAAAATTAATAGTCATCATCATAGTACATTCACGAATTTAGGCCATTTGTTGACCTGTTTCGGCCTCAAGAGAACACCATCCAGAAGTCTTTTGAGTGGACGTCCTGGTCTTCTTCTTCCTGCAGGTTGATATCTTAACATTTGTTTGGGTATTCTGTGATCTTCCATAAATTAACATGTTGTATCCATCTTGACTTATAATCAGAAATTTTGTTTTCTAAAGATTCCATGTGTAATTCTTCTAAGATGTCTTCATTTTTTTGTGATCTAGTATTGTGTATTCGTGTTGAGACTTGAAAGTAGTTTTGAAGTTCCTTAGGACAGGTTACTGGCCCGACGCTAAGTAGTCCAGTGGTAGGGCTGCTACCTTTTAGTCTCTGGACAGACATTAGGATACCGATTTACTCAGTACCTGATGGAACGGTTATACCGCCGTGACTCGGTCCTCAGAGCCTCGTTTGTGAAAACGGGTTGTACCACGAGAAGGTGAGGATGAGAATTGGGTAGGAGAGGTTATACACACGTCACTACCCCTTACAACCCCAAAATTAATAGTTTTCGTGTAAATTAAGTGGAAACTTTACTTTTGGAGGTAAAAATGAGAGACATTGCAACGTCGCTAATTGCAAATAAAAGTCATCATCATCATGTTCACTTGAAGGTATTGAATTGCCTGTTTTGTCTTCAAGTATTTTCATGTCATCTTCTTGTATGTCTACCCACTGTTCTGTTTTCACTATCTATATAACTCAATATTTGTTTACTTAATCTTTTCCCTGTTGCCATTTGCCTTGATATATTTTTTTCCATAGGTGATATCTCCTGATGAAAGTGTTCCCCGTGCTCATCGCTCACTGCTCCACAGACGAAATAAAGCAAAAATCGTCATCTCTTACTTTCTAGGTGAGTCCGAATGTTCAAATACTGTGTAGTTACGAATGTAGAAAATATTGAAGTGTTTGAAATTATAAATGCGGAAACTTTGCGTGATGGAGAAAAGCCGATATCATATTTGAATTCAGGAGAAAAAATACTATCAGAATCACATATTTTTCTTTCTGAGACAAAAAAAATTTATTTTTAGTTGCTAAGTGTAATTTATTTGAGGACGCCTGGCTTACCAGGTACCAATGTCATATTTAATATCTCCTTATATCACTTCCACTCTGTATATTGTATTTCTAACAAACTCGTCAATTAGAATAGAATAGATTTATTTAGCCTGGTGAAGTTAAGGCCACGTGGCCTTCTCTTCCACTCAACAGGACAAACATATGTTACATATAAATACAAAAAATTACAATAATAGTCATATTAAAGAATTAATTATCTGTCAATTGAATAATAATGAAAATAATGTCTAATAATACAATAAAATTAAATACAATTAAAATTAAATTAATGATAGAATGAATACAGAAAGCAATAACAGCTCGAATCTACTATACATAAAAAGAAAAGAAAGAAAAAAATAAAAAGAAAGTAATAAACTACAATGAATTAATCTATGTTTTTTATACAAGGCATTAGGTAAATATATTAACGAATCTTAAATCTATTTTTATTAAATAATAAAAAGTAAAGTAAAAGTAAAGTGATCCCACAACAGGCCCGGAGGCCCTTGGGGTAGTAAGAGGTTAAGGCTCCCACTTTTTCTAGACAATCGGCACTTTTTGTAAGCCGGGTTGTCAACTCTGCGTGACGGCCGCCTTTACCCCCAGAACAAGAGTCTGGTACTCATTTCCGTTAGAGGCTGAGTCGACCCCAGGGCCATAGTGCCGCCAGAGGGTTTGGGTCAGTTTAAAAATCCTGACCCCAACGGGACTTGAACCCTCGACCCTCCGACTTGTAGCTCAGTGCCTTAACCACTACGCTACGGCGTGCCCCATGAAAAAACAAATTATTATTTTTTAAAAGTAATATTAGCGAGTTGTTTCTGTTAGTAATTTTATTTTCCGTTTGTTTCTGAAAGATGGTAAAGTTTGGCAGTCTCTGACATAGGGTGGAAGTGAATTCCATGTTCTAGCAAGAGAAATTGTAAAAGATTTCGAATTATAGGTAGTGTGATGAGGAGGGATATAAATTAGCAACCAATTAAGTTTGAGTTCGTAAACCAGTGAAATCAAAGCATTTGTACTATGGAAAAAATATATCAAGGCAAATGGAATCCTAATATGCTGGCCGATTATTGTTGGACTATCAAGAGGGATGCTCCACAGGCGAAATATAGCAGAAAATCGTCATTTCTTACTTTCTAGATGATCGAATATTGTGTAGTTAGGAATGTAGGAAATATTAAAGTGTTTGAAATTATAAATGCCCGTCTCTCGGAAACCTTGCGTGATGGAGAAAAGTCGATATCATATTTGAATTCAGGAGAAAAAATACTATCAGAATCACTTTTTTTCCCCCCCTTTCTGAGACAAAAAAAAAGTTTTTTTTTCAGTGTAATTTAGTTGAGGACGACTGACTTACCAGGTACCAATTTTATATTTAACATCTCCTTATATCACTTCCACTCTGTATATTGTAATTCTAACAAACTCGTCAATTAGCAACCAATTAAGTTTGAGTTCGTAAACCAGTGAAATCAAAGCATTTGTAATAACAAGCAAATCGAGAGCTGAACGGACCAATAGACCACACCCTGCTGTTAATGACAGATCATTTTGATCTAATCCCTGGAGTATAATGACAAAGGTAGAGCTGTTTATTTTTAATGCGTGCGGTAAACAGCCAGCTTTGTGGACAGTGTAACATCGGACTGCGTAATGTAATATCATAACGATAAGAACTCTCATTGATAACACATTTCCGTGCGAGCTGGTGTGTGTGCCCCATCATCACGCCTGGGAGAGAAACAATACAGCATCGCACTCTGTTTTCCCAAGATAACAGTAGGGCATATGCGCTCCTGTTCGCTTGCATTGCAATGCCAATGCAGTCTCTCAACGTGGCGAACATTTCTCCTTATTAATTTGTTAAATTAGTACTATTGGGCGATAGCGAGCAGATACTAAAGGACAACACGCACACACTATTGAGTAACACTAAGAAATTGGGACCGGAAGTAAATATCAATAAAATTAAATATATGGTCACACATAAAATACATTATATAAAATGGACAGCTAATGACAAATGAGGGAATTTTGAGGAAGTGGCTGAATTCAAATACCTAGGAACAATAATCACAAATAGGAATGAGATGCACAAGGAAATTAAACATAGGCTTAATTCTGCAAATGCGTGCTATTATGCATTACAGAGACTCTTGACTTCCCAACTCCTTTCAAAAAACGTTAAACTGAAAATATATAAAACTATTATTCTACCACTTATATGGATGCGAAACATGGACTCTTACTTTAAGGGAGGAAAAGAGATTACAAGTATTTGAGAATAAAGTTCATAGGAAAATTTTTGGACCAAAGAAAGATGAACAGACAGGTGAATGGAGAAGACTACTTAACAATGAACTACATGGTCTTTATAGGAAGCCAGATATAATAAGAACAGTTAAGTATTGTAGAATGCGATGGGCAGGACATGTTTCGCGTATGGGGAATGAAAGACTATGCAACTCCTTTCAAAAAACGTTAAACTGAAAATATATACAACTATTATTCTACCAGTTATATTATATGGATGCGAAACATGGACTCTTACTTTAAAAGAGGAAAGGAGATTACGAGTATTTGAGAACAAAGTATTTAGGAAACATTTTGGACCAAAGAGAGATGAACAGACAGGTGAATGGAGAAGACTACCTAACAATGAACTATATGATCTTTATAGGAAGCACTCACAGTTTTTTTATTTAAATTTCAATTATTGGATTTAAATAATATTTTTTTAATAAACGTTTTTTTCGTCCATTGTAAAATAAAACCAAATGAGCTAACTCGCCAGGTTTCAGTTATGGAAAAGAGATATCAAGGCAAATGCAATCCTAATGTGCTGGCCGATTATGTTGGGTCACTCAGAGAGATGCTCCACATGTGAAATATAGCAGAAAATCGTCATTTTTTACTTTCTAGGTGAGTCCGAATGTTCGATTATTGTGTAGTTACGAATGTAGAAAATATTAAAGTGTTTGAAATTATAAATTCCTGTCTCTCTGAAACCTTGCGTGATGGAGAAAACTCGATATCACATTTGAATTCATGAGAAAAAATGCTATCAGAATCACATATTTTTCTTTCCGAGACAAAAAAAAAATATTTTTTTTTTGTTCCATATTAGGATTCCATTTGCTTTCATATCTCCTTTCCATAGCTGAAATCTCCTGATGAAAGTGTTCCCCGTGCTCATCGCTCACTGCGCGAAAATTTTCCGGGAAAATATCTAGGTTTATTAAAAAATAATATTTAAATCCATTAATTGAAATTGAAAAAAAATTGTGGGTGATGGAGAAATTCCGAATACATATTTGAAAACACGATAAAAAAAAACTGCATTAATTACAACTATTGGTACTCATGAGACAAAAATCATGTTGACCAGTGTTATTTCAGCAAGTTGTATGTAAAATATCACTGGAAGTTTATGTGTACCAAATAAGTTATTGTGAAATTTTACGTGATCGTCTGTTGTGGTTATTACAAAAAAAAACAAGGTGAGAACGAACCTCCGGTAGCGCGGGACTATATGAAATAAAAGAATATATTAATTAAATAAAAATAAAACGTAGTTTTATTTGATTTTCATATTTATTATATAATTCAGTGACAGCTGTTTCGGTACACTGTACCTTCTTCAGACATGTTAACAAATTATGAAGTGTTCCAACTGATCTAAGCAACAATACAACAATATTTATTTAAATTTTTTAATTTAACAAAGGGGATTCATTCAAATCAAGTTGAGAATTTAACAGTTTTTTACTACTTTTAAATTTATTAATTTCTACAGCCTCCAAAAGATCTAACTTCTTACCCTTATCGGATAAGGGAACACATGAGAGCATATAACAGAAATTTAGAAAATTCAAAATATGCTAACCACCTATTCCAATTTAATCATTGTTTCGATCCAAATTTTGAAATGTTACATATTTGTGAAAAGGGTAAGAAGTTAGATCTTTTGGAGGCTGTAGAAATTAATAAATTTAAAGTAGTAAAAAACTGTTAAATTCTCAACTTGATTTGAATGAATCCCCTTTGTTAAATTAAAAAAATTAAATAAATATTGTTGTATTGTTGCTTAGATCAGTTGGAACACAATTCATAATTTGTTAACATGTCTGAAGAAGGTACAGTGTACCGAAACAGCTGTCACTGAATTATATAATAAATATGAAAATCAAATAAAACTACGTTTTATTTTTATTTAATTAATAAATATGGATTTTCATCAAGTAAACACCAACCCAATTGATTATAAAAGAATATAAGTAAACTGTGTTACTCACCTCACTGTTCCTCCTCATGGGCGCCAGAAGAGATGGTTTCCTTGGTCGATCCTCGGAAAACAATGACATTTTCCTGTTAACTTGGTCGAGAACAGATCCTTTCCTCGGCGTATCGTCTTTCAAAGAAGATTTCCTTCGTTGTTCACCGCTCATGATTAACACTTTAAGTCACACTAATAAAGTTTTAAAAAAATAGTCAATTCTTATAACACTTGGGGGGAAATGTTATGTTTGCTATCTCTTTTTTCTAGGAGCTCGGCCAATCCTGAGAAGTTGTGAGGATGGCCTTCTCATGAGGTTGTTAAAACAGTGTTCCCAACTTCCCGCCGTCACGCAGAGCGATTCAGTTGCACTCGACGTGATGCTGATACTCCTTTACTAGGTGGACACGAAGAATTATTTCTCTGGTAGTATTCTAGGAGACCTACACCGATGTACAAGTCTCCTGAAACAAAAGGAAAACAATTTTAAACATAAATACGACGATCTTCTAGGTATGTGCTTACTTACTTACTCGCTGGCACTATCGAACCCGTAGGTTCATGGCCGCGCGGACATAAGCTCTCCATACATCCCTATCCTGAGCTAATGCTTCCCACTCATTCCCCGTATAATCTACTTCCCTCAAATCATAGTTAATGTTGTTCTCCCACCTCATTCTTGGTCTACCAACTGGGCGTTTTCCTTCTGGCTTTGCTACAAAAAGTTTCCATGCACGTCTTTCATTCCCCATACGCGCAACATGTCCAGCCCATCGCAGTCTACGAGACTTAACTGTTCTTATTATATCTGGCTTCCTATAAAGACCATGTAGTTCATTGTTATGTAGTCTTCTCCATTCACCTGTCTCTTCATCTCTCTTTGGTCCAAAAATTTTCCTAAGAACTTTATTCTCAAATACTTGTAATCTCATTTCCTCCCTTAAAGTAAGAGTCCATGTTTCGCGTGCTATCTTTCTTAAAACTTAACTTCATATGTACCATATTTTACAGACTATAAGACGCAGTTTTTTTTCTTCGAAAAATTGCCTCCAAAATTCAGGTGCGTCTTATACTCAAAATTAATATAAAAATGTCCAGTGTTTGATTTAAAATTCCCGCCAGCCTCACAAATGGACAAATATTCGATATCGAGGAACCTATCTCTATCTGGCAACATTGTATTCAACTGGCAATTGAATACCAATGGAAAGAACATTTAGACAGAATGGACAATACAAGATTACCCAAAAAGATCAACACCTACAAACCACATGGAAAAAGATCTTTGGAACGACCAAGGAAACGATGGACTTGAGAGCGGAACGGGTCACATTGACCTAATGCTGGAAAGGAAGAAGAAGAAATATCAAACAGTAAAACATATATTATGGTTTACTAACCCACTGTTACTATCGAACCCGTAGTTCATGCCCGCTGGGACATGAGGTCTGCATACAATCCTATCCCGAACTAATGTTTTCCAATCATCTCCTGTATACTCGGACCAACGGATCTGTGCCCCTGTAGCGCTGGCATCGTTCTTCAAAAAATACACGTCAGTTCTCACACCGTTCCACCGCGTTCCCCTCCCACTACGTCAAATAGAAGCCACTGTAACTGACCGAGTAGGGACGTTGCCAAACTTCCACCGGTGTCAGGCTCTTGAATATTGTAAGGTTAATTATTATTTCTTCATATTTAATTTAAGTAGGTCTAATGACACTGATTGATTTCTACGATTAATGGATATAATTATAATAGTGGATATTTGTTGGTTAAATGGAAATTTCCTGAAGGGAATTTACATAATGTTGTTTTTAATACTATTTAACTCATGCCCCAAATGGGAGTCAATGACCAAACACATTTCAATGATTTTTTATTTACAACCAATCACAGCCGTGTTTCGCCTCGAATTTATCAAAGTTTAACATATTAAAGAAAACTGCTCCTTTTTAACATTCTGAATAGGTCATAGCATTATTTTGCAGAAATGGCTACCAGATTGTATATATAGTGCATGAATGTCAACACGTAGCGCATACGAGAAATAATATAAAAACATTTGTAACAATTGATTATATCACAAAAAAAACAGTTTGCACTTTCTTAAACAAATTATTTTCCAGGAAATGACGTTGCAGAAAAATATAATTGACATATTTACATCATAGGACACCAGAAATTAATTAATACCTATAATGTTGGTTATAAATTTCTCCACTAGGGTGCATTCGTACAATATTGCGATCCTTTGGCAATAAATAATATGATCTGGTTGCACTGATGAACAAAAGAAGCAAATGAAGCGTACCAATAGTTTCTCATTTGTTTTCAAACATCGGCGTTTACATTAAATATATACATATTTTAAAATAACTATATTTGTGAGTAAACAGCTTAATATGTGCAGGACATTTGTCACGAATGGGAATGAATGAAAGAGGGGCATGGAAGCTCCTTGTAGAAAAACCAGAGAAAAAACGCCTAGAAGTTAACAATGAAGTGAGAATATAATATTAACCAAGATATCAGGGAAGTATATTTTATAGGGGATGATTGGAAAACACTTTGGCTAGACCAGTGTTGACCTATGGTAGTGAAGCATGGACACTAAAAAGACAACATGATAGCAGAATAACGGCTTGTGAAATGAGATTCATGCGCAGAACAGCGGGTTACACCAGATGGGACCGGAAAAGGAACACCGATATCTTAAAAGAATTGAAGACTACGCCAATTTGGGAATATATTAAACAGTACCAACTAAATTGGAAACACCATCTTGAAATAATGAGTTCAAATCGGATCCCCAAAGCTCTTTATAATTATATACCAAAAGGACGAAGATCTCTGGGCCGTCCTATGAAACGCTGGAGGGAAAATTTTCTATAGGATCGTGACAGGCCTTGGCCCAATACTTGGAAGGAAGAAGAAGAAGATGATTGGAAAACAGCTCATGATATGGATGCGTGGAGAGCTTGTCAGCGCGGCCATGAACCAACGGGTTCCATAGTGCCAGTAAGTTAGTTTTATGTATTGATCCAGATCATTTTCGGTGTCTAGCAGAAAGAATTGCTGAAGCTATGAAAACAAATTCATAATATACGATATTCATGGGATGTATTCCAATGGCTTCGTTCCAATGAAATTCTGTAATATTTTATGTTTTCTGTTTCTACTTACTTCTACGTCTGTTTTGTTGTTTACGGAAATTCATGAAGCACAGTAAATACAGTTGGTAATCCCTCTATCGACTTTGCATGGCGACTGCTGGAAACTTTCAATTCTACTGGAAGTTTGTGCGGGAAACCATACAACATAAACCGACAATACCAACTTCCTTGGCGAAGGGGAAATGACGGATAATCTATAGTCTTCCTCCACGCCATTACCAAACCGAGCCGTTAGTGCAAATTAATTTAGTATGACGCATTTTACCTATGTTTGTCTTTATGTAATATTTTATTACCCGACTCCCATATAATTACATAAGAGGAACTTTATGGATACAAGATCAAGTCCATGACCCCTAATATTATTTTCAAGTGTTTTATGGAGCCATCACATTTCAAAGCGATCTCTTAACAATTCCTAGCTCCTAACTCTTTCAAATCTATTACTAGCCCAAGTTAAGTCTGTCTCAGCATTTAACACTTTCAAATGTATTACTCGCCCAAGTTAAGTCTGTCCTAGTTTTGACATTTTCAAATTTATTATTCGCCCAAGTTAAGTCTGTCCCATCTTATAACACTTTTCAAATCTATTACTCGCCCAAAACGCTCTTCTAACTGATACACAAGACTGTTCAAGCCCCGCAGTATATAAAAACTTCTTGAACATTCTCTATTTACGCACGATCCCTGTATATACAACATTTCACAAAGATCGGTTAAACGGTTTAGAAGTTTATAAAGGACATACATACATAAATTTATATATATATATATTTTACTATAAGTTATATATTGTGAAAATATATACTTAATACGCACCATTCCGTTACGACTATCACAACACATTGTAACTAGCACTTGTTTGTCCACATCACTCAAATGTATTAAACCTCTCTTCTAAACTGATACACACGACTGTTCAAGCCCCGTAATATATAAACACCTCTTGAACATTATCTATCTACGCACGATTTACGACAATAGTATGGAAAGGCAAACAATTTGAACTATTCATTGAATCCAATACGATTATCAATAATATGGGCTAATTGCAGATAAAATTCATAGATAAGAACTTCACATCTGTTGAAGGTAAGTGCCAATAATTCTGCACTCATAATGTATTAAGTGGGCCGCGGTGGACTAGTGGTTACGTTCCTTGCCTCTGGTCCCTTGGGTCGCGGGTTCAAACCCGACCGCGGGTTGTTTTTCCATTATTCATTAAATACATACTTACTCACTCACTGGCATTATCGAACCCGTAGGTTCATGGCCGCGCGGACATAAGCTCTCCATACATCCCTATCCTGAGCTAATGTTTTCCAATCATTCCTTGTATAATCTACTTCCCTCAAATCATAGTTAATGTTATTCTCCCACCTCATTCTTGGTCTACCAACTGGGCGTTTTCCTTCTGGCTTTCCTACAAGAAGCTTCCATGCAAGTCTTTCATTCCCCATACGTGCAACATGTTCTGCCCATCGCAGTCTACGAGACTTAACCGTTCTTATTATATCTGGCTTCCTATAAAGACCATGTAGTTCATTGTTATGAAGTCTTCTCCATTCACCTGTCTGTTCATATCTCTTTGGTCCAAAAATTTTCCTAAGTACTTTATTCTCAAATACTTGTAATCTCCTTCCATCCCTTAAAGTAAGAGTCCATGTTTCGCACCCATATAATATAACTGGTAGAATAACAGTTTTATATATTTTCAGTTTAACGTTTTTTGAAAGGAGTTGGAACATCAAGAGTCTCTGCAATGCATAATAGCACGCATTTCCAGAATTGAGCCTATGTTTAATTTCTTTGTGCATCTCATTCCTATTTGTGATTATTGTTCCTAGGTATTTGAATTCAGCCACTTCCTCAAAATTTCCCTCATTTGTCATTAGCTGTCCATTTCCATTACATAATGTATTTCTACGTGATTATTCATTAAAAAGGTTTTATTAATAAAGGTCCAAGGAGCAAGTCCTCCAGGAGGGACTATAAGCCATGGTCCCCAAGTGTGAAGATTTTCAGGCTCGTAAAAGATCCTTAAGCCTGAATAAAAGGGCCTCTAAGTAAAATTTACTTCCAAGTAATACCTTAGTTGACTATTATATAAATGGATTGCGCACAAATATGCAAAGATGATAACACAACAATCACTAATACTTCAAGTTTGTCTTGCGTAATCACAAATTGTTTTTGTTCTTTGTGTACATGTTTCGATGTGATATCTTTCCCATTTTTCTTCACATACTTCGCATATGCATGACATCTTCGGGTCATGGAATGTTTTATCTCTACACATTAGGTGGTAGAATCCATGCACGCTTAATCTTATGATGACGTGTCGTATCTGGAAATTTGCTTCTGTCCAGTTCCTGTCTATCATCGCTCCGGTGCTGAAGAATTCCGGCCATACTTCCTCTCTTTTCCTGCGTAGACATTGTAGCGCATGTTCAAAGGGTTGTGTGGTTGGTAGTAGGTATAGAGAAACTTCGAATAGAGGGAAAACTGAATACAGTGACAACTAAAAAATTTCGGTCGTTTACGATGAACTACAATGAGCAAACTACAATGGTAGCGCTGTTTCGTAGTAACAGAATATGTAACTAAATAAAACAAATGCAAGGCAC
>JASPKZ010010318.1:0-42574 GCA_030220185.1 Diploptera punctata | reverse complement strand
CTGCCATCAAACGGAGCCATAATAAAAAAGTCATCGAAAAAACGAACAGCAGAGAGAAAAAGATATCGCCGCGAAGATTTCTTCTTCTACGCCTCAGATGCCATGGTAAACAGAGAGTGGACTGGAAGTAACCAACCACAAAGGCACAGAATCATAGGTTTAGCAACACACGGATATCATCACAAAAATGTGGCAAAAATGCAAAATTCCACCAACCGAGTGATTCGTGTGAATGCAAGATATGCGACCAAAAGTGTGAGCGATACCATTACAAACAATGCAGAATATGGACAGGATCACTGAACGAACTCATAAAAGACAAATCATAAACTTATAACTTAATGCTCTTTCGAGTGCCTCTTACCAATTTATTATTATAACCTTGGATTTTTTCACAAAAATTACATAATTTCAAAAATGTCGAAAACTGCAAAAATACAATCTCGAGGGCTAGTCAGCGAACTATAATGCAAAAAATCTGGTTAAAATAAAAAATTTGAAAATCGTGTTTTTTTTATTTTTTCACAAAAATTACATAATTTCAAAAATGTCGAAAACTGCAAAAATACATTCTCGAGGGCTAGTCAGCGAACTATAATGCAAAAAATCTGATTAAAATCAAACATTTGAAAATCGTGTTTTTCCAAGGATTTTTTAACAAAAATTACATAATTTCAAAAATCTCGAAAAATGCAAAAATACAATCTAGAGGGGTAGTTAGAGGATTATAATGCAAAAAATCAGCTTAAAATAAAAAAAAATTGGAAATCGAGTTTCTTTTTCCAAGGCTATAACCTTTGCTATTTTATCAAACATTACATAATTTCAAAAATGTCGAAAACTGCAAAAATACATTCTAGATGCCTTGTCAGCGAACTATAATGCAAAAAATCCGGTTAAAATAAAAAATTTGAAAATCGTGTTTTTTTTTTCCAAGGCTATATATAACCTTGGATTTTTTTCACAAAAATTATATAATTTCAAAAATGTCGAAAACTCCAAAAATACAATCTAGAGGGCAGTTAGAGGATTATAATGCAAAAAATCAGCTTAGAATAAAAAATTTGGAAATCGAGTTTCTTTTTCGAAGGCTATTTCCTTTGCCATTTTATCAAACATTACATAATTTCAAAACTGTCGAAAACTGCAAAAATACATTCTAGATGGCTAGTCAGCGAACTATAATGCAAAAAATCTGGTTAAAATAAAAAATTTGAAAATCGTGTTTTTTTTTTCCAAGGCTACCTTGGATTTTTTTCACAAAAATTACATAATTTCAAAAATGTCGAAAACTGGAAAAATACAATCCAGAGGGCTAGTTAGAGGATTATAATGCAAAAAGTAAGATTAAAATAAAAAATTTGAAAATCGAGTTTCTTTTTCCAAGGCTATAACCTTTGCTATTTTATCAAAAATTACATAATAGTAAAAATGTCGAAAACTGCAAAAATACATTCTAGAGGGCTAGTCAGCGAACTATAATGCATAAAATCTGGTTAAAATAAAAAATTCGAAAATCGTGTTTTCTTTTTCCAAGGCTATATAACCTTGGATTTTTTCGCAAAAATTACATAATTTGAAAAATGTCGAAAACTGCAAAAATACAATCTAGAGGGCTAGTTAGAGGATTATAATGCAAAAAATCAGTTTAAAATAAAAAATTTGGAAATCGAGTTTCTTTTTTTGCTATTTTATCAAAAATTACATAATTTCAAAAATGTCGAAAACTGCAAAAATACATTCTCGAGGGCTAGTCAGCGAACTATAATGCAAAAAATCTGGTTAAAATAAAAAATTTGAAAATCGTGTTTTTTTTCCAAGCCTATAACCTTGGATTTTTTCACAAAAATTACATAATTTCAAAAATGTCGAAAACTGCAAAAATGCAATCTCGAGGGCTAGTCAGCGAACTATAATGCAAAAAATCTGGTTAAAATAAAAAATTAGAAAATCGTGTTTTTTTTTCCAAGGCTATAACCTTGGATATTTTCTCAAAAATTACATAATTTCAAAAATGTCGAAAACTGCAAAAATATAATCTAGAGGGCTAGTTAGAGGATTATAATGCAAAAAATCAGCTTAAAATAAAAAATTTCGAAATCGAGTTTCTTTTTTTGCTATTTTATCAAAAATTACATAATTTCAAAAATGTCGAAAACGGCAAAAATACATTCTCGAGGTCTAGTCAGCGAACTATAATGCAAAAAATCTGGTTAAAATAAAAAAATTGAAAATCGTGTTTTTTTTATTTTTTCACAAAAATTACATAATTTCAAAAATGTCGAAAACTGCAAAAATACATTCTCGAGGGCTAGTCAGCGAACTATAATGCAAAAAATCTGATTAAAATCAAACATTTGAAAATCGTGTTTTTTTCCAAGGATTTTTTCACAAAAATTACATAATTTCAAAAATCTCGAAAAATGCAAAAATACAATCTAGAGGGGTAGTTAGAGGATTATAATGCAAAAAATCAGCTTAAAATAAAAAATTTGGAAATCGAGTTTCTTTTTCGAAGGCTATTTCCTTTGCCATTTTATCAAACATTACATAATTTCAAAACTGTCGAAAACTGCAAAAATACATTCTAGATTGCTAGACAGCGAACTATAATGCAAAAAATCTGGTTAAAATAAAAAATTTGAAAATCGTGTTTTTTTTTCCAAGGCTATAACCTTGGATTTTTTTCACAAAAATTACATAACTTCAAAAATGTCGAAAACTGCAAAAATACATTCTAGAGGGCTAGTCAGCGAACTATAATGCAAAAAATCTGGTTAAAATAAAAAAATTGAAAATCGTGTTTTTTTTTCCAAGGCTATAACCTTGGATTTTTTCACAAAAATTACATAATTTCAAAAATGTCGAAAACTGCAAAAATACAATCCAGAGGGCTAGTTAGAGGATTATAATGCAAAAAATCAGCTTCAAATAAAACATTTGGAAATCGAGTTTCTCTTTCCAAGGCTATAACCTTTGCTATTTTATCAAACATTACATAATTTAAAAAATGTCGAAAACTGCAAAAATACATTCTAGACGGCTAGTCAGCGAACTATAATGCAAAAAATCTGGTTAAAATAAAATATTTGAAAATTGTGTTTTTTTCCTCGGATTTTTTCACAAAAATTACATACTTTCAAAAATGTCGAAAACTGCAAAAATACAATCCAGAGGGCTAGTTAGAGGATTATAATGCAAAAAATCAGCTTAAAATAAAAAATTTGGATATCGAGTTACTTTTTCCAAGGCTATAACCTTTGCTATTTTATCAAACATTACATAATTTCAAAAATGTCGAAAACTGCAAAAATACATTCTAGAGGGCTAGTCAGCGAACTATAATGCAAAAAATCTGGTTAAAATCAAAAATTTAAAATCGTGTTTTTTTATTTTTTCACAAAAATTACATAATTTGAAAAATGTCGAAAACTGGAAAAATACATTCTCGAGGGCTAGTCAGCGAACTATAATGCAAAAAATCCGGTTAAAATCAAAAATGTGAAAATCGTGTTTTTTTTCCCAAGGCTATAACCTTGAATTTTTTTCACAAAAATTACATAATTTCAAAAATGTCTAAAACTGCAAAAATACAATCTAGAGGGCTAGTTAGAGGATTATAATGCAAAATATCAGCTCAAAATAAAAATATTTCGAAATCGAGTTTCTTTTTCCAAGGCTATAACCTTTGCTATTTTATCAAAAATTACATAATTTCAAAAATGTCGAAACCTGCAAAAATACATTCTCGAGGGCTAGTCAGCGAACTATAATGCAAAAAATCCGGTTAAAATAAAAAATTTGAAAATCGTGTTTTTTTTCCCCCAAGGCTATATATAACCTTGGATTTTTTTCACAAAAATTATATAATTTCAAAAATGTCGAAAACTGCAAAAATACAATCTAGAGGGCAGTTAGAGGATTATAATGCAAAAAATCAGCTTAAAATAAAAAATTTGGAAATCTAGTTTCTTTTTCGAAGGCTATTTCCTTTGCCATTTTATCAAACATTACATAATTTCAAAACTGTCGAAAACTGCAAAAATACATTCTAGATGGCTAGTCAGCGAACTATAATGCAAAAAATCTGGTTAAAATCAAAAATTTGAAAATCGTGTTTTTTTTTATTTTATACACAAAAATTACATAATTTAAAAAATGTCGAAAACTGCAAAAATACATTCTAGAGGGCTAGTCAGCGAATTATAATGCAAAAAATCTGGTTAATATAAAAAAATTTAAAATCGTGTTTTTTTTCCGAGGCTATAACCTTGGATTTTTTCACAAAAATTTTGTAATTTCAAAAATGTCGAAAACTCAAAAGTACAATCTAGAGGGCTAGTTAGAGGATTATAATGCAAAAAATCAGCTTAAAATAAAAAAAATTGGAAATCGAGTTTCTTTTCCCAAGGCTATAACCTTTGCTATTTTATCAAACATTACATAATTTCAAAAATGTCGGAAACTGCAAAAATACATTCTTGATGCCTTGTCAGCGAACTATAATGCAAAAAATCCGGTTAAAATAAAAAAAATTGAAAATCGTGTTTTTTTTCCATGGCTATAACCTTGGATTTTTTCACAAAAATTTCATAATTTCAAAAATGTCGAAAACTGCAAAAATACAATCTAGAGGGCTAGTTAGAGGATTATAATGCAAAAAATCAGCTAAAAATAAAAACAATGGAAATCGAGTTTCTTTTTCCAAGGCTATAACCTTTGCTATTTTATCAAAAATTACATAATTTCAAAAATGTCGAAAACTGCAAAAATACATTCTAGAGGGCTAGTCAGCGAACTATAATGCATAAAATCTGGTTAAAATCAAAAATTTGAAAATCGTGTTTTTTTTTTTCCGAGGCTATAACCTTGGATTTTTTGACAAACATTACATAATTTCCAAAATGTCGAAAACTGCAAAAATACAATCTAGAGGGCTAGTTAGAGGATTATAATGCAAAAAATCAGCTTAAAATAAAAAATTTGGAAATCGAGTTTCTTTTTGCAAGGCTATAACATTTGCTATTTTAACAAACATTACATAATTTGAAAAATGTCGAAAACTGCAAAATTACATTCTAGAGGGCTAGTCAACGAACTATAATGCAAAAAATCTGGTTAAAATCAAAAATTTGAAAATCGTGTTTTTTTTCCAACGCTATAACCTTGGATTTTTTCACAAAAATTTCATAATTTCAAAAATGTCGAAAACTTCAAAAATACAATCTAGAGGGCTAGTTAGAGGATTATAATGCAAAAAATCAGCTTAAAATAAAATAAAAATGGAAATCGAGTTTCTTTTTCCAAGGCTATAACCTTTGCTATTTTATCAAAAATTACATAATTTCAAAAATGTCGAAAACTGCAAAAATACATTCTAGAGGGCTAGTCAGCGAAGTATAATGAAAAAAATCTGGTTAAAATAAAAATTTTGAAAATCGTGTTTTTTTTTCCAAGGCTATAACCTTTGCTATTTTATCAAAAATTACATAATTTCAAAAATTTGGAAACCTGCAAAAATACATTCTTGAGGGCTAGTCAGCGAACTATAATGCAAAAAATCTGGTTAAAAAAAAAAATTTGAAAATCGTGTTTTTTTTTCAAAAAATCACAGTTTGAGAAAAAAATCCACATTCAAAAAAACAAGAGAGAAAAACTTATGATTGGATCCTTTTAGAATTTACCACGTGTTTTGTTTAATTTGTGCAATTCATACCCATAACATAATTTAAATAATTTCCTTATAATATTAATTACTTAATAAAAACTTCATATGTTTAATCAACTATGGTTCCAGACCTTGACTTAATTTACTACTTTGAAAATGGACCTCCATGAAATGTAATTGATGACCCCTGATATAGACCATCTTCAGTTTTTCCAGATTGATGTTACCGTGTAATGTACTATATATGATTTTTAAACAATAAACACTCGCCTTTATCAATGCTCCAACCCTGTAATCAAATCCTTTAAGGCATTAGTCTCCAACACACTTTTAAATTGACTCACACACACACACACCTATATTAACAGCTTGGCAGTTTTTAGCCTCCTTTAAGTACCTAGGCACAATACTAAACGATAATAATACTGACGATTTTTATTATTAATTTAACACTTCTCATAGAAGGATAAATTATATTTGAAGAGAAAAATTTTCGCCTAGACCGGGACTCGAACCCGGGACTCTTGGCTTTCCGGGCCAAGTGCTCTACCAACTGAGCTACCGAGGCGAGTTACGATCTAGACGCAAATTTTTCTCTTATGTACGTTGTAATTCCCTCGTGCCAAATGCTTGAAACCATAGCTTCTATCTTTGCAAATGGCAGCTTCTATCCTTCTATGAGAAGTGTAAAATTAATAATAAAAATCGTCAATAGAAGCCCTACTGGCTATAAAGTAGTGTTAAATTCCCAATAAATGTCTTCTTAACTTCAAACTATTCTCCAAAATCATACTAGAGCGCATCGAGCTAACATTACGAGCAAACATCCCCACGAATCAATTCGGATTCACTCCAGGCAGATCGACCCTACATGCATACAAGAAATCCTAGTTGAGATAGAAAATAGCATGGCACAACCAAACATATGTAATATTCATAGATTATTCAAAAGCATTTGACAGCATTGACAGAAAGTTACTATGACACAAGCTGGAGAACGCACTGGGCAGGACAAGTCACGAACTGGAGACAATAAAATCGATTCTCAGCACCAACTATGTAGCAATCTATGATGGTATTTCAATGCCAAAAAATATTGCTCAAACAAGAGGAATTCTACATGGAGACCCACTGAGCCCAGTGCTCTTTAACATTATGAACATTATGACGGCCGATATTGGGCAAGGTATAAGCGCAAAAAATATAAAGCTATTAATGTATGCCGATGACATGGCCATCCTCTCCAAGAGTCCTGAAGATCTGTAAGAGGCCATGGAGAATATCAGAAAATGGGCGTCAGAAAATTCAATGGAAATAAATAGCTCCAAAACAAAATCAATGAAGTTCAGAAGAGGAGGGAGATTATAAAAAAGGGACCAATTTATGTGCGGCGACTCAGCCCTAGAAATAGTCCCCAACTTTAAGTACCTGGGAGTGACGCTGCAGACCACTGGAACCATTTTCTCACCATGCATATAAAAGACAGAACCACAGCGTTAATAAACTCGATGTTTGACATCCCCAAGCTTCAGAGACTGTCCCAGTCAACGGCGATGGCGCTGTTCCAACTCAAGGTAGCACCAGCGGCCACGTACGGTATTCAGATAATTTGGAGTCACCTAACAGCGAAAAACCTCAAGAAATTGGAGAATGTCAAGAGGACCTTATCACTCTCAAAGTACACAAGAAACAGCTACCGGTACGCCTATAGAATAGCACATGAATCCTACTTCATTGAGGACATCAAGCTCCGGTTCAATCTACCAGAAACCCAGGCATATAAAGACGCCATCAAAGAGAGACAAAACAAAGCAAATGCAATACCGATGGAGATAATGGAAGCAGAAACGATGAAAACTGATGTGTGGAAAGGACCGAACTTCCAACTTCGCCACCTATACACACGCTTCGCCGCGCATGGTTTCCACGGTAAGATATGACAGAATCCGCCATACCACGACCCAAGGAGGACTGCAGATGTAAGCTTTGCGACGAGTCATGCTCCAAGTACCACCTAATGAAATGCAAAAGCAGAACTCAACCTCTCATCACAATTACAAAGAACTGGTGAAACTCAAAATGTACACATTGTGTTTAATAAAACCTATTATTAATTATGCATTGTAGAGACTCTTGACTTCCCAACTCTTTTCAAAAATGTAAAAATGAAAATGTATAAAACTATTAGTCTACAACTTACATTATATGGATGCGATACATGGGCTCTTACTTTAAGGGAAGAAAGATTACGAATATTTGAGAATAAAGTTGTTAGGAAAATGTTTGGACCAAAGAGAGATGTACAGACAGGTGAATGGATAAGACTACATGACAGTGAACTACATTATCTTTATAGGAAGCCAGATATAATAAGAATAATTAAATCTCACAGACTGCGATGGCGGGACATGTGGCACCCAATGGAGAATGAAAGACGTGCATAGAAGCTTCTTGTAGGAAAGTCAGACCAAGAATGAGGTGGGAGAATAACATTAACTATGATTTGAGGGAAGTAAATTATAAGGAAATGAGTTAATTTTTTTAAATTCATATCACAGTAATTCATAGTAGAAAGTCTCAAACATCGCAACAGTCGGTCCCAACATTAGCTCAGGTTAGGGATGTATGGAGAACTTATGTCCGCGCGGCCATGAACCTACAGGTTTGATAGTGCCAGTGAATTAGAAGTAAAGAGCTGAATCGTTTCATAAAGTATAGGATAAACATGCCGCGTTCCTAATTTGTGATAAATGATCTTTTCTTTTTTGTAATAGATATATATCGATTTGAAAGCATGAACTTCAAATCGATTTCAAAGATTAAAAAATCTACCGCTGTTGCTATTGAACCCAAAACAACGGCCGCTTAACATTATGCAATATTTATAAACTGTAAGATTTGAACCGACTGTTACGATATTTGTTTAAGTTTTTCTACTATAAATTACTGTGATATCAATTTAAAGAATCTAACTCATTTTATTAATATGAAATACTTAAACATTAATACAAATCTGGTAAATAACAATTACTTGTTTTATTTTTCATAAACTACCAATTCCTACTCTGATTAACCATTTAATGATCGCCCTGCCATCTATTGGCAGAACAGCTGTGTGAATCTTCATAGGGAGATTTGGAAGTAATTTTTTTTTATTCTTTTGCCAACATAGTACGCGGGTCAAATTCGCATAGCGCTGTAAGTCAGCTCTAAGCCAGCTTCAGTGGCTTAATTTTCTCTTTGGACAATTTAAATTTGAATTAATTATGGCTGTTAAATGAAAGTGCGTGTTGTGTCGCTATAGAAAGCATGCTAGAACCAGGGTTTAGAACATAGAGGTGTTTGAACATGTACAATTGTGGGTGTACAGTACGTAGAGAACTGAAAGCATGTCATTGGTTACCGTTCTCTATGTTGGTTTAAATTAGTTATTTTTCAAGGCTTGCTATTGGCTACTCGCTAGCGAATTAACTTGGTCTATGGTCACAACACACAATTGTGCTTAGAGCTGACAGGCACACTTTTACCGAACACGAACTACCAACATAGATTAAATATATAAACATACGTAATAATCCCTGCTACCAGTTCAAAATGATTGAATGAGCTATAGTTACTTTTGTCTAACATCTCCTTAATGTGTCGTCCAAATGACCTAGTTCACTAACGATAAGGAAAGGAGATTACGAGTATTGGAGAATAAAGTACTTAGGAAAATTTTTGGACCAAGGAGAGATGAACAGACAGGTGAATGGAGAAGACTTACATAACAATGAATTACATGGTTTTTATATGAAGCCAGATATAATATGAACAGTTAAGTCTCGTAGACTGCGATGGACAGAACATGTGGCACGAATGGGGAATGAAAGACGTGCATGGAAAACCAGACGAAAACGCCCAGTTGGTAGACCAAGAATGAGATGGGAAAGTAACATTAACTATGCTTTGAAGGAAATAGATTATAAGGGAATAATTGGAAAGCATTAGCTCAGGATAGGGATGTACGGAGAGCTTATGTCCGCGCGATCATGAACCTACGGGTTCCATAGTGCCAGTGAGTAAGTAAGTAAGTTCACTAATAATCCGTCATTATCTGTATGTAGGCCCATTTCTTTCGTCTGCATACATTTAAAAATAATTTTAATATATATCTGTATTCTCCCATTTCCATCAATTTTTTTTTCTGCAACCAAATAATATAATTGTATGCCACAATCAATGTAATTTATAAAATAAATACTAGAATTTTTCCAATATGAGACCAAGGAAAGTATTAAGCTGTTTCTTAAGTGAAGGGTTATTTCCTTCATTTTTCATATTTCATTGTTCATGAGCACTTTAATATCTAAAATCTAATCAATTCTACTTTTTAAAATCTATTTTTCGAATTTAATAATAATAATAATAATAATAATAATAATAATAATAATAATAATAATAATAATAATAATAATAATAATAATAATAATAATAATAATAATAATAATAATAATAATAATAATAATAATAATAATAATAATAATAATAGTAATAATAAGACCTGCTGGTCTATTCCGATCTCATCATGTTAGAATAATTAGTCTATCCATATTATACTGGGTCTTCCAACATTTCTTCGTCCTAGTGGTTTGTAATGATGAATCTGTTTCGGAATTCGATTGTTATCCATTCTGTTGATGTGGTCCATCCATTCATATCTGTAAAATGTAGTTCTACCTAATAGTTTGAATATATTCAGTTTGAATATATTCAGTTCTCTTAGTATATCCTCACTTCGCCTTTGATTCATTATTGTATAGCCAGCCACACTCCTCAGAAACCTCATTTCTGACGTTTCTATTCATCGTTCCTGGTTTTTGGTTAAGACCCAGTGTTTCGATCCATACCGCCATTGTTTTATAAAATTTTAAAAGTGTCTCCTTTCTAGTTCCTTTGAGACTTCGTTTTATGGTGCAACACACATAATTAAATTTATTTATTTTGTTTTTAATGTCTTCACTTTTTCTATATGACACATTGTATCTCAGGTAATTAAAATTGCTCACTTGTTTTATTAATTTATTCTCTAATTGGATTTTTACGTTTAGTGGCTCATACCCTCGAAAGGCTAAAACTTTTGTTTTTTTTAGAGTAGATAATATAATAATAATAATAATAATAATAATAATAATAATAATAATAATAATAATAATAATAATAACTCCGCCATGGCCGGTCCCAAGCCCGGATGAGAAAGGAGGAGGGGGAGGAGTAACAACCTCGTTAAAAAACCAGGGTTCAGTTGGCTCCGACTGATAGTACTCTGTAAGGGCCCCTAGCCAGGGTTACGGTGAAGACCTCAACGGCAGAGTCGGCGCAGAAGGAGTCCTTCATCACGGCGGATCTGGCGGAAGAGGCAACCCTATCTCTAAGGGAAATAGAGAAACGCTGCCTTGCGGTGAAGAGGGATCTTCAAAGGCTATGGGAGGAAAACCCAGACAGAAATTTTCCTGGTCCTCCAGGTTGGGGGTTTATGCTGTGGGCCAGCTCCCCACACATTAGAAAAAAAAACAAAATGCTAAAAGACCAAATCAATCAAAGCCGGACGGAAAAAAGTATGAAAGACAAAAGCAACGAAAACGGACATTGAATATAGGCACGTGGAATGTACGAGGAATTAGAAACAAAATTAATGAAGTAGCAGGAGAATTATTCCAGAACAATATAGATATTGCAGCAGTGACGGAAACAAAAAAGAAAGGATCGGGAAATTCATATTTAGGAAACTACATACATTTTTGGTCAGGTGTAAATAAATCAAAAAGAGCTAAAGCAGGAATATCAATGTTTGTAAAAAAGAAATACAGTGGGAGATTTAAATGGGAAAGTGGGTAGAAGAAACAATGATAAAGCAGTAGGAAAATATGGGGAACAAGAAGTCAACGATAATGGAAATAGAATCATAGAGATGTGCAAACAACATAATTTAAAGATAGTAAACACATTTTTCGACCATAAGGATATTCATAAATTTACTTGGGAACGACCTAGTCTCAATCAGAAATCAATAATAGACTACATAATTGTAAAGCAAAATACTTCCTTATTTATTAAGGACTCAAGGGTTAAAAGAGGAGCAAATTGTGGTTCTGACCACTATCTACTCACAGCACAGATCATCCCCAAATTCCCTACAGGGAAAAAAAGTGCATGATGAAGCAAGGGAATCAACAATGCAACCGAAGCAGGAAGAAAAATTTAAACTGTATTTATTTAATCAGGATAGTATCAAAAACTTATATAAAGAAAGACTGAGGATTAAAATTGAGAATTTGGATTACAAGGAAGACATAGAAGAAGAATATAATCAATTAAAGGAAATAATACATTCGGCAGCAAAAGAAGCATTAGGCACAATAAATAAAAACAAAAATACCCAAGATTGGTGGAATGATGATATTGAAGAATTAACCAAAAAGAAGAAAAAATGCTACTTAGAATGGTTGGCAAATAAAACAACAGAAAATTGGATAGAATACAAGAGAACAAACGCCAAAGTTAAAAGGAAAGTGATAGAAGAAAAAAACAAATTATGGAAAAGCAAATGCCAAGAAATAGAAAGTTATATAGGAGGATCACAATCATCAGAAGTATGGAGATTTCTAAAAACACTGAAAACCAACCAAGGACCCAGCAAGATAAATTTGTTAGCAAAATCAGACGCAGAAAAACATTACAAAGCTTTACTGTCAGAAACTAGAAATGAGTTTATGGAAACAACAGAAAATCCATCCATAGAAATGAACGCCCTGGAATTTGATACAATAGATATAGAATTAGAAATTCAAACCCTAAAGAATAAAAAGGCACCAGGCCGGGAACATACCAAATGAGTTAATTAAATATGGCCCAAAAAATTTAATAGGTAGATTGAGGGACCTTGTATAATAAGTGCATTGCAATACAGAAGATTCCTGATGAATGGAAAATAAGCTACATAGTACCAATATACAAGAAGGGCGATAGAAGAGACGCAAAAAACTACAGAGGACTAAGTATAAATAACACATTATATGGAATATTTACGAAGTTATTAAAAACAAAGTTACAAAAAGATGTTAAAGACAAATTAGGAGAAGATCAAAATGGATTCAGACCAGGAAGGTCATGTGTGGACAATATATTTGCAATACAACAGTTAATTGAAAAACGGACTGCAGTTGGAGAAGAAACCCATTTGACATTGATAGATTTAGAGAAAGCTTATGACTCAATTCCGAGGAACAAATTATGGGAAGTATTGGAGAAATACAATATTGACAGAAACCTAATAGAAATTATTAAACAAACCTATAAAGATAACTCCGCTTATGTTAAAATGGGAAATATAATGTCTAATCCTATAAACACCTCAAAGGGATTGAAACAAGGGTGCAGTCTATCACCAATTTTATTTAATATTTATGTAGAATTTATATTAACGAAATGGAAACAAAGCTGCAAAGGTATGGGGATCCCAATAGGCAATAGATTTTTGCTGACATTACAATTTGCCGATGATCAACTGGTTTTAGCGCAAGACAATTTTGATATGGAATTCATGATAAAAAGGTTGAAAAGCACATATGAATCATGGGGTCTCACAGTAAATTTTACAAAAAACAGAATATCTGGCAATAAACAGCAATGAAATAGAAAACTTAGTATTGGAAGATGGAATCCAAATAAAGCAAGTGAAACAAACTAATATTTGGGAATGATTATGGATAACATCGAAGGTATAGGCAAAGAGAACATAAAACATAGAATTGAATTGAGTAGCAAAATAATATCATCATTAAATTCCATATGGTGGGATAAGCATATTTGGAAAGACACAAAAAAATATATTGGTAAAACATTGGTGGAATCTGTCGCAATGTACGGAAGTGAGGTATGGACAATCAATAAGTACTACAAGAATAGACTAATAGCTCTAGAAATGGATTATTTACGAAGAAGTGCCAGAAAGTCTAAATTAGAACGTGTCACAAATAAGGAAATTAGAAACAAAATGGAAGCAGAAGAAAGCATAATTGAAAGAATTGAGGAAAAGGAATTAAAGTGGTTAGGACATGTTTTAAGAATGGAAGATGAGCGATGGCCAAAGCAACTATATGAATGGCATCCTAACAGAAAGAAGAAAAGAGGAAGACCAAGGTTAACATGGAAGGAAAACATGAAGACAGTAATGCAAGCTAGAGGGCTAAGCATCGAAGATGCCCAAGACCGTAGGCTTTGGAGGTTTGGCACAGGAAGACGGCAGCAGCTGTAAAAACCTGAAGATAGATAGATAGAATAATAATAATAATAATTTATTGGCTTTATTCAGTATGCTCCATTGCATAGCGTAATACTACATACTATATTTGAATTTACATCTAATTAGGTTGAGATTATGGTTCTTATATACACGATATCCATCGCTATGGTCTCGAAGTAGCGTCTGCCTTGTCACGCAGTGGGCCCGGGTTCGGTTCGCGGTCGGGCCAGGCTCCTGGGTGAGTTTTTTTTCCGGAGTTTTACTCACCTTTAAGACAAATATCAGGAAGCTTTTGGCCCAATGGTCCCCGAAAATCATCCGGTCATCATCACCATCCTTATCATTATCATCACCATCCTTCACCGGTGTGGAAAGCAACGGGAAGCTACCACAACTATAATTCCCTAGTAAAGCTGCAAAGCATAGCATGAAAATGCTATTATTGCAGCAAAAGACCTGCCCTCGGGCAGAATTACTATGAATGGATATACACGTTATTAAATGCTTTTTCCTAATCTGATATTTTGTCTATTTGCTAACATAATATGTACAATGATTGATTACTATGTTACAGTTTGTTTATAACATGCCAAAGTCTATGTTTTTAATAAATTTTTAAAATGCTATAGATGTCTTGAGAGTACTTGCTCCTCAGGTACTGCCCATTGTGATTTTTCCAGTTCAATCGCCAGTTTCAACTCGTCCATTTGTTTGTGTAATTTTGGACACCTGTAGAGTAGATGCTGTACCGATTGTTCCTCTTGCAGACAGGTGCAAGTGGTATAATCTATTGCACCAATCCTATTGAAATATGTCTTCGTTTTGCCGCGTCCACTTATAATTGCGGTTGTTGCTGGGTTAATAGGGATTTTCAGTTTCATTCTAAGGATGACAGAAGGAAGGAATCGTCTGTATTCGGAGCCTTTGGCTGTGTTGTTCCACTTACTTACTCACTGGCACTATCGAACCCGTAGGTTCATGGCCGCACGGACATAAGCTCTCCATACATCCCTATCCTGAGCTAATGCTTTCCAATCATTCCCTGTATAATCTACTTTCCTCAAATCATAGTTAATGTTGTTCTCCCACCTCATTCTTGGTCTACCAACTGGGCGTTTTCCTTCTGGCTTTCCTACAAGAAGTTTCCATGCACGTCTTTCATTCCCCATACGCGCAACATGTCCTGCCCATCGCAGTCTACGGGACTTAACTGTTCTTATTATATCTGGCTTCCTATAAAGACCATGTAGTTCATTGTTATGTAGTCTTCTCCATTCACCTGTCTGTTCATCTCTCTTTGGTCCAAAAATTTTCCTAAGAACTTTATTCTCAAATACTCGTAATCGCCTTTCCTCCCTTAAAGTAAGAGTCCATGTTTCGCACCCATATAATATAACTGGTAGAATAATAGTTTTATATATTTTCAGCTTAACGTTTTTTGAAAGGAGTTGGGACATCAAAAGTCTCTGCAATGCATAATAGCATGCATTTCCAGAATTGAGCCTATGTTTAATTTCTTTGTGCATCTCATTCCTATTTGTGATTATTGTTCCTAGGTATTTGAATTCAGCCAATCCCTCAAAATTTCCCTCATTTGTCATTAACTGTCCATTTCCATTATATAATGTATTTCTACGTGTGACCATATATTTAGTTTTACTGATATTTACTTCCAGTCCTAATTTCTTAGTGTTACTCAATAGTGTGTGCGTGTTGGCCTTTAGTATCTCCTCGCTATCGGCCAGTAGTACTACATCATCAGCATAAACTAACAGCTTATTAATACCATTGAGTTGTAAGCCTTCCTCATTCTCTAAAGATTTAATGGCATGTTGTTCCACTGCTGTTGCCATTGCTGAAGTCCTTCTTCCTTGACAGCATTCACGACTGAGATTTTGGGTTGTTTGGTATAGACTAGGTTTGTGCTGTTTTCAAGAGCTGCTTCTTTTGCGTATTTGTCGGCTAGCTCATTCCCGCTGAATCCTGCGTGCGCTTTGATCCATGAGAAATGTATGACCCACTGTTGTTGTTTAAGGCTTCTAAGTTTGTTATATATTTCCCCTATTAGAAAGTTATGTTTAGAATGGTTTTTTAATAAAGCTATTGTTATTAGGCTATCTGTGTAAAGGACGATGTTTCTTTCCGAATTCATGATGTCCAGTTCGAGTGGGGCTTCCAATGCTTTTAAAATTTCAATCTGTTCAGCCTGATTGCTGGAGCTCTTATCGTGCAGTTTGGCTTTAATTCTATGTAATAATATACCCTGTTTATAGAACACTGCTGCTGCTCCAACCATGCCTTGTATCCTACTTCCTTCATCAGTGTATATTACTAGATTATATATATATATATATATATATATATTGTTTTTATTTACTTCCTCTATTGTTATTCTGTCGGCTGGATGTGGCCAGTTACTTGTTTGGAGTGGCGTGTCAAAATCCACGCCGTCTAGTGTTATTCCACGTGTGATTCTATGAATTTTTGAAGCTTCGTTAATTGTTATGTTAATAAGTTTGACACCAGCAATTACACAGGAAGATTCAAAGGATAGTGTTTTGTAGGCCTTAGCTATTTTGACGTTTAGTAATCTCTGAACTCTCTGAAGTTTCTGTAAATTCTTCTGTTTCGTTATGGAATGTTCCCAGACTAGTGATCCGTATGTTAGAATAGGTACCATTGCTCCATTGTAGATGGTCCTGAGAGCTTTGTGGCCTAGGCCCAATTGCAATTGTGCTGTTTTGCTAAGCATATTTATTAGAAGAAGGGACTTCCCGGATATATAATATATGTGCCTATTGAAGTTGAGTTTTTCATCCAAAAATATAGCTAAGTATTTTAGTTCTCTTGTCTGTATGAGTTTAAGTAGATATTAATAGGTTCTTCGCCAGATTTCCTTCTCCGTGACATTAGCAGAACTTTTGATTTGCTCTCATTAAACTCGACTTTGTTGTTTTATGTCCAAATTTCAATTTTCTTCACGTCTGCGTTTGCTAAGTTTTCTGCTTCCTTGTTGCTGCTACCTTGAGTAAGCACTAGAAGGTCGTCCGCGAAAGCAATAATTTTGGAATGGATGGAGAATTCCTTGCTGAGAAGAGAGTTGTACATCACATTCCAAAAGCCTGGCCTGCACCAAGACACTTGTGGGCAGCCCTTACTCACTTCTTTTGTTACTTTACAAGTATTTGTTTGTACTGTGGCAGTTCTGTCTGTGAAGTAGCTTTTTGTTAAATTAAAAAGGTTATTGGGGCATCGAAGTTCTTTTAAATTAAGTAGAATTCTGGGCTACCAGGTAGCATCGAACGTCCAGACTGACAGCAACAAAACAGTTTCTCTTGTGGAGATTTTCCTCAATGAACTGAACTGCCGCCCTCACCGCGTCTACCGTTCCCTTTTGTGGCATAAATCCGCACTGGTTGTCACATAATAGAGCATTGATGTACAGCCGGTGTAGAATCCTATCAATCAATAGCTTCTCAAGAACCTTTCCTCCCATATTTATCAAACTTATTGGTTGATATTTTGTAACTTGTTTCATATGTTTTTTTCCTGGATCAAAGGTTTTGAGCGCATGCAGGATTTATTCCGGAGTGAATTGTTTGTCATCTTCTATTGCTGAATGTTCCATCGCTTGATGTCTGATATCCTTTTGGTGTAAAGTATCTTCTTGGGCGTTATCGTCTGGTACAAAATGATCCAACATAGTTTTTAGGATGTCATACAGGTCAGATGTGTAAGTCCCACCAAGTTTCTGGATTGTTGTCATTATTGTTTTAGATGTGAGTTTTCCTGTTGCAATTTTATAAGCAGCGTTCCATGGATTTGGACCTTCAGTTGTGCAAAAGTTTTTCCAGGAGTTGATTTTTTTCCCGTTGGATGTTATTTTGGTATTGTCTTTTATCTTCTTGATATTCTGTTTTCCTGAGCGCTCTTAGGGCTTCATCCTTACGAGTTCTTTGGAGTCGACGTCTTGGGGCACTGCCCTTGTTCCGCTGTATCTTTAGGTTTGTAGTCCATCATGGGACAGTCCTTCCTTCCGATGGTTTCTTTTTCTTTAAGGAGTAGCGAAAAGCTGCTTTGCATGCGGCCGTCACACAACTGTTAAACCTTTCAGTAGTAAGTTCTGTGTCTGTTGCTCTCTTTGCTTTTTCATTTAATTTCCTGTCCAGAGCTTTCAAGTCTTTGCCGTCGTTTTCGCATTCGAACGTGGATATGATTTCTCTTTTGATGCTAGCTTCAAATTCTGGAAAGTCACTTTCTTTGACGATGTACCTTATGCCTGTATGGTGGTTATTATAGCAATCACTGTACATTATTTGTTTGGCTGTTGTAAGGTTGAAACTGATGGCCTTGTGGTCTGCACAGCTTTCTTGCTCATCAGATTTCCATTCTATTACCCTATGGCCTAAACCGGGATTTGAAATTGTTAGATCAATATTACTTCGGCCTCTAGTGGATTCGAATGTGGGTAGTCCGTTGTTCTCATTTAGGACGAGGAGGCCACTTGTTGTTAGGTATTATTCTAGCAACTGTCCTAGTTTGTTTGTTACTGTATCGTACCATGTTTCACTCCCGGCGTTTGAATCGATTGCCATGAGAAGACCGGATCCATTGACGTGGTTCTTTATCAATTCCATTTTATGTATGTTAGTTTTCATATCAACCTCGGAATCACAATACATGTTCACGAGGTAGAATTTTGATTTACCAGTTCGAACTTCTATCACAACACAGTCTTCGTCTGATAATTGATTAATCATTAGTATGTCCAGTGCGGGATTGTTCACTATAAGGGAATGCTCTCTTCTTGCCTTTCCTTGTGCGAATATTCGGAATGTTTTCGGTATTCCTGCGATTTTGTTTTGAATTACATATGTTTCTTGAATAAATGTAATGCCTAATTTTTTTCGTTGATAAGTTGGACTAGGTTGTTTGTAACTGTTCGAGAATGTTGTGCATTAAGTTGCAGGCATCTCATGGGTTCAGGGATTTTTTTACTTCCTGCGGATATAGGGCGTTTATCCATATTAAAAGTCAATATATTGAATAAACTTCCTTAATCCTGTTTTGTAGCAGCCGCAGTCTTTGTCTAGTGATGAATTGTTTTCATCAGCTGGTTGTTGTTTGTTGAAATTGATGCAGTTAATACACCTTAACTCGACTCTTGTCGCTGAGCAGTCTTGAATTTTGTGGTTTCCTGCGTAGTGTGGACATGTTAAATATCTTCTGCAGTCCTATGCTCGGTGATTGTATTTGTTGCACTTGAAACACCTGTTTATTTTTATGTAATCTGCATTGTTCCACACGTTCCATCCTATTTTAATTTTCTTCTCTAGAAGTGTCTTTCGGGTTTCTGACATAACTTCCATGACTAAATTTGTGTTTTTTTTGTCTTTGAATGCAAACTTCGGTTCAACAACATCAATAATAATAATAATAATAATAATAATAATAATAATAATAATAATAATAATAATAATAATAATAATAATAATAATAATAATAATAATAATAATAATAATAATAATAATAATAATAATAATAATAATAATAATAATAATAATAATAATAATAATAATAATAATAATAACAATAATAACAATAATAATAACGACAATAATAACAACGACAATGATAACAACAACAATAATAACAATAATAACAACAATAATAACAATAATAATAACAACAACAATAGTAATAATAATAATAATAACAATGGTAATAATAAAACGAATAGTGCATTTTCAGAGAAAAAAAAAATTGAAATTTAGGATATTTCACTTAAAGATAAGAATTTTTTCGACATCATTTAGGGACTTTTAGCATAACAGTGTTGGCTGCACTGCACATGATGTCATGTTCGTCTATGGATAAGTTGAACGTTTTGTATATGTCAAATTTTAAAACAAAATAATATATAAATTGAATAAGGTTTTTGATTATGAAGTGTCCCTGTGGCTGTATTAAAAAATATAGTGTGAAAATTGAATATGTTGCTGACTATGAAGTGTCCCGCACAATGGCCGAACTGTGTAAGGCTAAAGTAGCTTGCTTTTGGTAATAACTATTTTTGGAAAAATTCTAGTATTTGTTTTAGAAGTGACATTGATTATGACATACAATTATATTCTTTGGTTACAGAAAAGAGGAGATCGAAGATTGTACTGGAAAGTTGATTGTTTGAATTATGCCTTTGATGTGAATGATGATAATGGATTTATTTACTATATCGAAGATAGCCTGATAATTCACAAACATGGTGAGGTTTTCTTTTTTGTTATTGTAATAAATAAACCATACTCTTTGGGTGAGGTAGGGTATATGCCAAACACAATTCTACGTGTACATTCTTATGCCACTGATACACTAAACACTTGTAAACACGTTTTGTACTGTTTTAAACATTTTGCAACGATCTTCAAGCTTTCTTTACAATATTTTATATTTATATATTTACGTAAAACATGATCGTGGATACATTACTTACTTGCTATTTTCCCATGTTCCAACATTGCCACCATTTGAAAATAATTTCAAACCATATTTAGTGTTAGTGTACATAAAATAAAATTAGTTTATAGTTCATTAAATAGTACACATGTAAATTGTTTTGTTACGTTAGGAAATGGGAAGTTGGTTTACGTCCATTTTTTTAAGCATTTGGGAATAAATAATCTGCATGTAAATTGTTTTCTTTGGTTAGGAAATGGCAAGTTAGTTAACGTCCATTTCTTTTTTTACATTTGGAAATTTATTCCCAAAGTTGGTAACACCGACTGCAGAGCCATCTATCGGAGGCTATATTAACCATTACAGCAACTCGCGCATGTGCACTGCGATTCTGTGGAACTTAGAAGAATTCGTCTGAGACATAAAACCGACTTTTTCCATACTCTTTTAATTGTTATAAGATTTATTTGAAAAAAGTCTAGTATTTATTGTTCACAAATTTTTCTAATTTGTACAAAATTGTAGTGTGAGTGCATGATGCTCTTACAATTAATGTAGCTTTTGCTAGATGGCTCTAATATCGTTTAACAATAAATGGAAAAAGTCCAGTATTTGGTGGACACAAATTCTTCTAAGTTCTACAGAATCGCAGTGCGCATGCGGGAGTTGCTGTAATGGTTAATGTAGCCTCCAGTAGATGGCTCTGCAGTCGACATTACCAACTTTGGGAATAAATTCCCAAATGATAAAAAAAAATGTATGGAAACTAATTTGCCATTTCCTAACCAAAGAAAACAATTTACATGCAAGTTATTTATTCCCAAATGCTAAAAAAATGGACGTAAACTAACTTCCCATTTCCTAACCTAACAAAACAATTTACATGCTTATTATTTAATAAACTATAAACTAATTTTACATACACTAACACTAAATATGGTTTAAAATTATTTTCAAATGTTGGTAACTCCGATTTGAGAGCAACCTAGCTGACATTACATGAAGCATTTCCACGTCTCTAGAACCCGATGCACAAATTTTACATAATTTATAAATATTTAATAAGGATAAAGTGTATAAACCGTTGCACATGAATTCTTCTAAGTTCTATAGAATCGCAGTGCGCATGTGCGAGTTGCAGGATTTGCTGTAATGGTTAATGTAGCTTCCGGTAGATGGCTCTGAAGTTGGCGTTACCAACTTTGGGAATAAATTCCCAAATGCTAGGAAAAAAATTGATGTAAACTAATTTCCCATTTTCTAACCTAACAAAACAGTTTACATGCATATTACTTATTTCCAAATGCAAAAAAAAAAAAAAAAGGACATGGACTAACTTCCCATTTCCTAACCTAACAAAACAATTTACATGCATATTATTTAACAAATTATAAACTAATTTTACATACACTAACACTAAATATGGTTTTGAATTATTTTAAAATGTTGGTAACTGGGATGTGAGAGTCGCCTAGTGGATGTTACATGAAGCATTTCCACGCCTGTAGAACTCAATGTACAATATTCGCGTAATTTAGAAATATTTAAAAATCGTAAGTAATATTTAAATTAATATTGGGATGTAAACATTATGAGGTTATATCATTAATAGTGAGTGGAGAACATATTTTAATCGACTCACCTCATACATTTTCAAACTTCTTTGATACTGACGGTTTCAGACAAAATCATGTCCTTCTTCAGTCATGGCTTCCACTGATGAAATTCTGTGATTATTGATTTCTTTAGTGACATCACTTCTAGTGCTGCCATCTTTCGTTGGGATTATAAACTTTGTAATTAAATTTTTATCCACTGGAATATCGAAATTCATAGATCGATATTTATTCTTCTGAATGAATATCATTTCCCAAATTGTCAATTCCAACGGTTTATCCAATTGTTTCAAAAGTTTTGCTTCTTTTTCAATTTTATGATATTCTAGTAAACTATGTGCAGCAATTGCTGATTTTTCAATTTCACAATTTTTAATATTTCTAAAATGTTTTTAAATATTTATTACACACCATATTTGCTTGCGTAATTTGTGCTCCCGCATATTTTGTGCAGCCTAATTTTTAAGGTATTATTTTGAACTTTATTTTTGCTCTGTGTATTTTGCGCATACATTTTAGGTACCTTTTCTTTTTAGTGTAGTAGGAATTTTCCTCCTCTAAATTTCATTGCCAATTCTTACATTCCAACGTAGGTCATTTACCAGCAACTGAACTACCTGCTTAACAAAGGATCCCAAAATCCTGCTACTTTAACAATGCTTGCCCTTGGCAGAGACAAGTTTAAGAGAAGTAGATACCAGTATTTCAATTGACTTCCAACACTTCTATTGTGCACTTGCATTTATACAGTATTTCAAGATGAGAAAGAAAAATAACAATTAAAAAGCATCATATAAATTGAAAGTGATATGTTTTGCAGAACATTTGGACAATCGTGCAGCAGAAAGAGAATTTGGAGTTCTCGAATCCAATGTGCGTTATTGGAGGAAACAAAAATATGCGCTAAATAATTAATACAGTAGTTGAATTGTTTCATTTGTATAATAATTATTGTTTATAGATTTATTATTGCATGATTATTATTTGTATAATTCAAGATTACGTACAGTGTTATGCTATAAAATTATAAGAGATGACAAAATTACTGTATTATTAATTACTATACTTACATACCAAAATTGAGAGAACTCAGAATATTTTAAAAATTTGTTTATTTTATGCTCCCCAATTTTTCAGTGGCCAAAGTAAATTAAATAGTGTGCAAAGTACATGAGTAAATATGGTACAGTGAGATCAGTTTAGTAGTGGAAGGCAGACACGGGGATTTCACTATACACTGCTGATGCACTCGCGGCAGGAACGGACAGCATAGGATCGTGGTGATACAACCACACATATTTTCGTAACTATTTTACAAATTGTCGTACTTACCAACTTTATTGAAGCAGGTGTTGGAACTATTCACCTTCGTTGCCCATACATTTTTGACACCTCTTTATAAAATTTGTTGTACATATCATGGACTGTTGAATGTGATGGAATTTTACACCTGGGAATCGTGTTTCAAAACGTCTTCGTACTTGGCTGGCAAACTGAGTTAATAAATATTGGGATATGCTACACTTCGGGTCGCACAAAAATTTTTCTAAGTTCTATAGAATCGCAGTGCGTATGCGCTAGTGCTCCAATTATCCCAGGTAGATAAATGCAACCTCCAGCAGTTGGCGGTATATGTATGTGAAATCAGTATGACCAACATTGACACAAAATTTCCAGAACTTGTCTAAAAATGTATAATTAACACGAAATGAACTAGTGGAAATATGATTTTACGTGGTAACCGTCCGATATTTTGAATTTTTCATAGAATAACAGATATGAAGAGGTAATTTATTTTACGTATCAAATCACATTTAAAAAGCAAGGAACCTAAAAGCTAACCAAACCTAAATCAATTACTGTAACACAAATCAATTACTCTAACGTAGGTGAAATCCAGGGAACGTGGAATCACATTTAAAAAGCAAGGAACCTAAAAGCTAACCAAACCTAAATCAATTACTGTAACACAAATCAATTACTCTAACGTAGGTGAAATCTAGGGAACGTGGAATCACATTTAAAAAGCAAGGAACCTAAAAGCTAACCAAACCTAAATCAATTACTGTAACACAAATCAATTACTCTAACGTAGGTGAAATCCAGGGAACGTGGAAATGGTTGGCAACATCTGGAGTAGTTTGGGTTGTTGATGGTGGCAACGCTGGAACAACATAGGAAGTGGAGGGAAAATAACAAAGAGTAGGAAGTAAGCAATGTAGCACGACCGTGTTTTACGCAAATATATAAATATGAAAAAAAACTCGTTGCAACATTGGAAGATGTTTAAAATGTGTTTAAAAGTGTTGCAAAATGTTTTAAACGTGTTTAAAAGTGTTTAGTGCATCAGTGGAATAAGATATTAAATTGAAAAATTTTTGCGACCTGAAGTGTACAACAGCCAAATATTGTTCATAAATAAATACACGTTGTTCAGTAGAAAAATTACTAACCATTATACAGTTTACACCCATACACACGTGATTCACTTTACACTTATGTTTCATAAGATACAAATTTTAAAATTGGAATAACTTATACACGTGTCTTTCAGTTTACATTATACACATGTCATTCAGTTCACAAGGAAAAGCGATCAAGCACCTTATCTACTCGAGGTACACTGTCTGACTGTGGCCGTGAACTCGTAAACTGCTGAGTCAGCACACATTTCAGGTTCCGTGCCTGCACGTGTAAGCCTTCATTATCGCACAGCACAAATCCTGCATCTGCCTTCCACTACTAAACTGATCTCACTGTATATGTCTTAATTAAATTGACTGCCAAGCAATCATGACATTTCTTAGGTGGAACAAAGCTAATGCTTTATGTCTTGATGAATCAGGTACAGAATTTTTTAATTGTGCTTAGTTGAGCACAATTTATTCATGCTGTCAGCAATCCATAATACCGATGTGTAACTAAATTCTGCCTTACTATTGGTGAAGGCTTAAATATTTAAATATATGCATTTCAATTCCATGCTTTGTTACTGCCCCCAAGACAAAAGATCGCTGGGGCGTCCAAAAAAGCACTGGATGGAAAATTCCTCTTTGAGACCGTAACAGGCCACACGGCCTAATATTTGCATTGATGATGATGATACATTTCAATTGGTCATTTCAAAGTCTTAAAGAGTGGTATTTAACCAATCAGATTAAAGATAGATCATTAAAATATCCAGTTAAGAGCTTGAAATTTTAACAGTTTAATAAATACTATATTTCTCAAAATACTCAATAATGTACAAAATCAATTATCATAAGTAATGTCACGAGTGATTTCCAAATCATTGAATTTATCTAGAGGATTTGGAAATTAAGAATGGCATTTCTTAGTACTAATTAACAAATAAAATTAAGCTGTTTCCTCAAAAATGATTATTTAAATACAATTATTTTAAAATATTTTTATACTTAATATAAATGCTGATGTTTGAAAACAAATCTGAAATGTATGGTTAGTTTCATTTGTTTATCCACTGCAACTTGATCATATTATTTATTGCCAAATAGGATCACAATGTTGTAAGAATGCACCCAAGAGAAAAAATGAAACACATCAAACTGCATATTTTAACCAACATGATACATTATTTATTAATTTTTTTTAGTAAACAACTCAGTAAAATCATTATTGAACACACAATTATAAAATGTGTAGTTCAAAGGAATCTTCATTATTTGCTATATTCAATGTATTTATTGGAGAGTCAGTCACTACAAAATAATGCTGTGATCTGTTCAGAATATTAAAAAGGAGGAGCTTTCTTTATCACAAAAGCAGGAGGTAGTAAAGAGAATTTGATAAAGAGCGAATTAAAACACAACTGTGATTGGTTGTAAAACAAAATTCATTGAAACGTGATTGGTCATTGACTCCCATATAGGGCATGAGTTAAATAGTCAATGCAATATCTTTTAATTATTACGCCAATTTTTTTTATGTATAAAAAATCATTTAGATTCTTTAATAAATTTAAACTTATATTAAATATTTTATCAAATAAAATATTTTGTTTTAGTACTTTCATATTGTCCTAATCTCCTGCTTTAAATGTAGGTTTTTGATTATGAAACAGGATTTACTGGACTTCTAATTAATAATATTAAATTAATTTTGGGAAGTAAACATTATGAGGTAAGATGTTGAAATGACTCATTAATTTACTAATTATGAGGTATAATCATTCAAATTCATCGGAGAAGATTTTGTTTTAACAACTCACCTCATAGGATTCATGCTTCCATGATATCACAATTTCAAACACAGTCGTGTTCACCTTCAGCCATAACTCCGACTGATGAAATTCTTCGGCCGTCAACTGTTCTATTATCGCCATCTTCAGTGCTGCCATCTATGATTGAATTTATGAACTTCGAAATCAAAGTAATTTCATTAGGGATATCAAAATTCATTGATCTATCTTTGTTTTTCTGAATGTATATTTTTTCCCAAATTGTCAATTCCAAAGGTTTCTCTACTTAAAAAAAAAGACAATGAATATACTACTCTACAAAATTGCAAAGAAAAGAAAAAATACAAGAAAATTACTTACCATTCTGAAATGCATAGAAAATTAAAAAAAAATTGACAAATACAACATTTCTTTGGCACCAATAAATACATTTAGTCTGGGTAATCTTCTTAGTACCAATAAAAAAGTCAATGTTCCAGACAGTAAGAAATCTGGAATTTATCAAATAAGTTGTGAAGATTGCAATAAAGTTTATATAGGAAAAACAAAAAGGAATTTGGAAATTCGGACGAAAGAACATTTCAGAAATATTAAAAATTGTGAAATTGAGAAATCTGCAATTGCTGCACATAGTTGAACATCATAAAATTGGAAGAGAAGCTAAACTTTTAAAACAAGTAGAGAAACCTTTGGAATTGACAATTTGGGAAAAAATATACATTCAGAAAAACAAAGATAGATCAATGAATTTTGATATCCCTAACGAAATTACTTTGATTTCGAAGTTCATAAATTCAGCCATAGATGGCAGCACTGAAGATGGCGACAATAGAACAGTTGACGGCCGAAGAATTTCGTCAGTCGGAGTTATGGCTGAAGATAAACACGAGTTTGTTTGAAATCACGATATCATGGAAGCATGAATCCTATGAGGTGAGTTGTTAAAACAAAATGTTCTCCGATGAATTCTAATTAATAAATTTTTTATTGCTAATAAGTAACTACTAAAGAAGTGCTTTAATGAAAGAGGTCCCAGGGCTCAAAACATGCTGTAGTGGTGTCTATGATGATATGAACTATTATGCATGTTTAATTTCATTTCAATCACGCCACATGATTGAATATAATTTTTAAAAATCATTTTATGGTACTTTATGATTTTACAGATTCCTTGTGACGTGGAAGGAGGAACAGTTGGTGATGGAACAGATGTCCATTTCCTGCAAATTTGGAGAAATGTTATCAAATGAAGACCTGCACAGCTACCACCTCTTGACTTCTGTTTGCTTGACTAAATTATTTTGAGTCTGTAATATCTTACCTCAATAAAGAATAATACCGAAAACTTCTCTCATAATAGGGAGATATTTAATTTTCTTTCTGGGTTCAATTCCCAGTTGATTTATTAATACATTAATTTTTTCCTCCTTGGGTATTTCTTGAGTGTCATAATCAGTGGATGCTGATTGTTTCAAATTTTAAAATATATTAAAAAATAATCCAAAGTAATTGAAGGAATGATTTGAGTATGGAAAATTTCCTTCAGAGGGAAAGTTAAAAACTTGTGGTCCCATATCACTGAGATATGTGACTGTTGAGAACTCTTGAGTACCCAAAAAGCATATCCCTGGAAAAATGCCTTAGTGTAGGGAGCCATGCCATAGACTGCAATTAACTTTGTGGGAAAATAGGTGACATAGGTTAATTAAAAAAAAACTTTATACTTGACCTTGCATACGCATGTTTTAAAGAATATCATTCCTTTCTCAACTAAATTCTGACATAGGTAAACTGTGGTGACATTTGGTTATGTCCTGGATTTGCAGACCATCAGCCTTCTTTCTTAACTAAATTCTGGTAAGTTTTGGAGATATCTAGTTATATTTTAATATAAAATTGATGAATTATATTTGAAGAGAAAAATATACGCTGAGACTGAGGTTTGAACCCAAGACCTTTTGCTTTCTATACGAATACTCTACCGACTGAGCTACCTGAGCACTCCTATCTAAATGGAAATTTAATTCCCAAGTGCCAAATGCTATGAACCATTGTGCAATCATACAAATGGCAGTTTCTTTATTAAGAAGAGCTTTATTGGGAATTTTACATTACATTATAAAGCCAGTATGACCTCTTTAGATGTTTCTATTATTCATTTATTTAAGTGAATAATAAAGATATAAAACTGATAATTCACACTATTATTTTATCAACAAATTGTTTTATTAAAAAATTCAAAAATAAACTTTGTATTAAAAAAATATATTATGTACACAATGTTGACACCTAAATGAGCAAGTGCTTGTGCTCGAATGCAGTTCAGTTACTCTGAGACTCATAGTGGCCAACTTGAGGAAGTTGACTCTGAAAAGAAAGCCATATATGAGCCAACAGTTGACTATTACATAGATAAATACCAATTGGATAGTATAACTGTCACAGGATTGATGATCGGCAAGAAGTACTACATCAGGATTCTAAGCTAGATTTTGGAATTTCTTAGATTTGGACAGAGTGTATCTTTCTAAAATTGCCATTGCTGTCATTAGAGGGTCAATTTCAATTTTAAGAAACCATCTTTACAAAATTTCTACTTTATAGAATATACTTCAATTACAATTTGAATTTTTTTAAAGTATTTACAAGATGTATTTCATCAATTTAAAAAAAAATTGTATCACTTTGTCCTTGAGGCAGTCCTCTAATGAGGAAAGTTTTATATAATAAATAAGACTTACAGAATATGTACATAACAAAATGTTACTTAATTGGAGAGGAAAAACAAAAATATATGTATATATATTAATTTAAATTTAGGATCTAGTTTCAAGATATGAAATAAATTCTGGCAAATAAAAAATTGAAAAAAAAAATACACGGGAGAATAAAATTAGTAGTAGTAGTAGTAGTAGTCTAATGCCCATTAGCTTGGATGTGTTCCATTTGCTTTCTTGCTTCCCAATAGAGTCCTGCCAGAGTTCTTGTAGGTGACATCCTAAGAGCCTCACAGCTAGCTAGATGATCTTTGTTCAAGAATAAAATAAACAAAACAGTATAAAATATTTAACTTTTATAGGAATTAATCACTATGAGGTTTAATTTATGGTGAAATTAAATGTTTCTTACCTCTCCTCATATAAGTCTTCTAAGTAGATCGCGATTTCGATACCATAACGGTCTCATATTCAGTATTTCTTTGGCGACTGATGTTATGTCGATCAGAAGAAACTCTTCTTCTTCCCACGGTTGGTGGACCGATGAACCTCTGGATCAAGTCAACATTTTCGGGAATTTCAAAGTTTGACCTGATCCAGAGGTTCATCGGTCCACCAACAGAGGGAAGAAGAAGAGTTTCTTCTGATCAACATAACATCAGTCGTCAAAGAAGTACTGAAGATGAGACAGTTATGGTCTCAAAATCGCGATCTACTTAGAAGATTTATATGAGGAGAGGTAAGAAACATTTAATTTCACCATAATATAAAATATATTTATATGGGTTTTGGAATAATTATTCCATCATAAGTATTTTCACAACCGTTGTTCTGTTGTGATGGTGCACTGTGTCTTATTTCAATATAACCAACAGATGGAGAAAGAAGCACTGCACCACCTCGACAGAACAACGGTTGTGGAAATATTGATGATAATTTTGAAACCAGTCTAAAAAGAAGAAAATATGAGATGAGGTGATATTTTTATTATTAAATTATTAATACCTCATAGTGTTACTTCCTGCTAAGCTTAAAAATAAGCTTTGTTTTCATTTGAATTATTTTATTATATCCTTTTTTATCTTTTATTTTAGACTAAATCAATACATACTTTGTGTAATAATATTGTATACATGGTATGTAATTTTGTTTATTTTTTATTATTTCACTCACCTCATACTTCATAATTCATAGCAGACCCTGGGTTTCTTCACATAATTTGTGACATTGTCAATGCTGCGTCACGTTCACAACTGACGTCCAACGGCCTTCTATCCTGCAGACTGATCTCCACGCCATCTGGTGGCCGACCGAAGAATTTCCAAATTTGGAAATCTGCAGGATAGAAGGCCGTTGGACGTCAGTTGTGAACGTGACGCAGCATTGACAATGTCACAAATTATGTGAAGAAACCCAGGGTCTGCTATGAATTATGAAGTATGAGGCGAGTGAAATAATAAAAAATAAACAATATTAAAGAACCTCATAGTGTTATTTCCTATCTACATAACTTAATGGTATGTAATTATTTATTTTTGTTTATTGTTACATAACTTATTGTTTACAGCTCCATGGATTTGGTTGGTGACTGTTGCTGATTTGGTTTCATCTCAGTGGTTCAACTGCAGTGATGCTGCTAGAATGTGGATACAGAAATTGGAAGATATTATGGTAAGTTATTGGAAAAATTTCTTTAGTATACATCTTGGGAATTTTATGAAAATTTTATAAAACCTAAGGTTTTTAGAAAAGGCATGTTTGAAGATACAGATTATCATATAGAAGTTTTTCTACGAAAGAAAAAAAAGAAATGATTAGTAAAATTAGATATCTTAAAAATAATATTTCATCTTCGTTATCATTCAGTGGCCTTTTTTAATGCTTCTAGCTCATTATGATTTTTATATCCCAATACAATTAAGCAGTATCACTTTTTTTTTTTATTTGATGTTATCTATGTTCCGGGAAATTCTCGTATAAGACTTGAAAGCATAATAATAGTCCCTTCGATTGGTTGCTGGCCAAAGGAAGGCAAGACCAGTGATGGGGCTGCCATCTTATAGCCTCTGGTCAGGCTTTTCTGGAGAAGAAAAGAAAATAAAGAAAAGAAGAAATGGAAGAAAGGAAAGACTCCCTAGCCCTCGGATGCCCTAATAGCGTCGGGGTCGAAAAAAACAAGTTAACCAAGAGAGGTTAGATAGTAAAGTTAAAAGAGTGCAAAACACAAGTAAGTGGAAGAAATGTTTTGCTCAGCTTGGGCACCTTGTGGTCGCCATCCACATATCCCCTAGATGAGGACCCCTGAGGGAGGGACCCCATACAAAGTAAAATCTGTCTTCAGAATAACATTTTAGAGAGATCTAATCAATTTAAATATCTTGGATATTATCTCTCTATCTGGGATGAAAAGGATATCCCTGAAAAAGTTACTAGTTATAATAAAAGTTTAGGAATTATTAATCAAGTTATGAAACCATCCCTTGTACAAAAAAACACCAGATTACGTTTATGTAACACTTTGGCTAGACCAGTGTTGACCTATGGTAGTGAAGCATGGACACTAAAAAAACAACATGAAAGCAGAATAACGGCTTGTGAAATGAGATTCATGCGCAGAACAGCGGGTTACACCAGATGGGACCGGAAAAGGAACACCGATATCTTAAAAGAATTGAAGACTACGCCAATTTTGGAATATATTAAACAGTACCAACTAAATTGGAAACACCATCTTGAAAGAATGAGTTCAAATCGGATCCCCAAAGCTGTTTATAATTATATACCAAGAGGACGAAGATCACTGGGCCGTCCTATGAAACGCTGGAGGGAAAATTTTCTATAGGATCGTAACAGGCCTTGGCCTAATACTTGGAAGGAAGAAGAAGAAGGTGTTATCTATGTTATATACATGCATATTGTGCATTCATCTGAGTTTTTAAATTCTAATTTTAAATTTTAAATGGAATTCTTTCCATCTCACCTTAAATCCTGTCTGCAAATAGACCAATTTCGTAACCTTTGTGATTACATCTTTAGTGTTTACACAACCAATGTTCTATCATTCTGGAATACTACAAGTTTTAAGGCGCGATTCACACAAGTAAACTAATTGCACAGTTTTATGTGTTGAACATTTTCATCTCAAGTAATGATAAATGGTGGTATGTTAATTATTCTTTTAACACTACCTTTTAGTTAGCAAAGCTTATATTTCAAAATTTGTCCTTTAACTCTTTGCCCAGCTCAATGATTTCTACTAGTTAGCTGTGGAGCGACATATTCATTTTAGGGTATTTAAATTTTAAATGTCTTCTCGACAATTTCAATTTTAGAATGGCATATATGGAATAGGTATGGCCACTTCTAAAGCATTCGACACAGTCAAGAGATCAAAACTCTTAAATATATTGGAAGACAGAAATGTACCAAATTTACTTCGGCAGAACATACAAAATATTTACAAAGACAACACCATAAAGATTAAATTAAATAACAGATTTTCTGAAGAAGGAATTATAAATCGTGGTGTGAGACAAGGCTGCCCCCTATCCCCAACACTCTTCGCAATTTATATCAATGAAGTAATATGTTGCTGGAACAAGAAATATAAATTTGGAATAAGAATATCAGAAAATAGAAAATTAAACACCATATTGTTTGCAGATGACCAAATAATAATAGCAAATTCCGAAGATAATCTACAGAAAGGTCTGTATGAACTTAACAAAATTACAGAAGAATATGATTTGAGGATATCTACAGAAAAAACAAAAATTATGGCATTTCAAGGTGTAGATCCTGTCAGAAGTAAAATTGTACTGGACAATAAAATTTTGGAGCAGGTGAATAATTTTACATATCTATGATGCAATATCTCATATGAAGAAGAAAAGGATGTAAATGCAAAAATATCTGAATTTTTAAGAATTTTAGGGTTAATAAATTCTATCTTCAAGCCACAGTTAGTCCAAAAGCATTCAAGACTGAAAGTGTATAAAACGCTGGCTCTTCCAACTCTTTTGTATGGTAGTGAAGTATGGACGTTGAAACAGAAGGATATACAGAGACTTAGATCTGCTGAAATGAGGTATCTTCGGAGGACTGCAGGATACACACTACTAGATCACAAAAAAAATGAAGACATCTTAGAAGAATTACACATGAAATCTTTAGAAAACAAAATTTCTGATTATAAGTCAAGATGGATGCAACATGTTCATCGAATGGAAGATCACAGAATACCCAAACAAATGTTAAGATATCAACCTGCAGGAAGAAGAAGACCAGGACGTCCACTCAAAAGACTTTTGGATGGTATTTCTCATGAGGCCAAAACAGGTCAACGAATGGCCTAAATTCGTGAATGTACTATGATGATGATGATGATGATGATGGCCACTTCTATGAAAATAATGTGAAACAAATTACAGAATCTGGTTGTTTTGTAATTATGAATTTCTTGATGAAATAATTATGCAAATATGTAAAGATACAATACATGTTTCATATATATATATATATATATATATATATATATATATTTATTTATTAATCCAATCTTAATTCAACATCTTATGGAGATGACATTGTTTACAATATCCATAACATATATTTCTAAAATCAATATATTAAGATATATTAATTAGGCTATTTGTAAATTTTAAATTCTAGCTCAAAGTATTATGCCAGAGTTTAAAAAATACTATATATTGCATAGAAAAACAATATACACACAGAGAAAGTAGTATCATAGGTTACATATAGCATATCCAATGTTCGAATATGGATACAATGTATTTGTTGAAATTTATTAAATTTACCTACAACTTTATTTTCCTATTTATTTTCTTATTACTCTCTCTCTCTCTATTTTGTATCTGAAGAAAAAGTTAACCCGTATGCCGTAATAATTTTAATGTAATATATCGACAAAAAAATGAAGTGTTATACTTTTATAAATAATTTATTATAATTTTGGTCTCTGAATAAAATTTTCTGAGTAATCACCGAATTCGAATCATGTTTTTTTTAAATCACTAATAGCTAAATTATTAATATTTAATTTAGTAAGAGAACTCACCACTTTCGTGTCTAGCTGTTCTTCTCAATTGCACAATACACAATATTTATTGCTTATATACACATAGTTGAACATATATCACTATAGGCCCTACTTAAAAACATTACAAATTAAACTTTTTGAATTAAAAGAGTAATTATTGTTCTCGTTATAATCAGTGTGCTACGATTTCTTCATCACTGTCACTCGTTTGTTCTATATCACTATTTTGCACTAAACTACCCATCCAAGAAGCGTCAGAACTATCACTTTCATAATTAAATTCCTCTTCTATCGCGGCCACAATGTCTTCACTGAACAATCGGTTTAAATTAGAGGTAGTTTTACTAACACATGAATTTTTGCTTTCGCTTGCCATGGTTACAGATAAACTGGTGGAGGCTTTCAAAAATAGGGTTGAAAACACAAAAAAAGTACCGTTAGAATTTTACAAAAATTTATAAAGCAAGCCTTGTTGTCTCATTTAATACATTCCACAGATGCCAAAGAATGACTGACATGTCACAGTTTTCCAAGAAAGTGAATCCAAGTTTAAATACAGCTGTTTTATAAAGAGGTACGCTTTACTACGTTATACGGGGCAGGGACAAAGCAAGTAAGGTACGCTTTACTATGTTATACAGGGCAAAGGGTTAATATAAGTGATACAGGGTTGCAAAGGATAGTGAAGTGCATTCCATAACCTTCCCTATCCAAATCTCAACCTTAACCTGCTTGTGGTGCAACTTGCTTTTACAAATGAGGCTATGAGGACCGAGTAATGGCGGTATAACCACACCATCAGAAATAGAGGAAAATGCTATTTCAACACTTACACTGGCATGCTATGGCGTAGAAATGGTCCACAAATGGTGCTTGTGAGAATGGTCGGTGGATACAAAAAAATATATATCCTCCCAGCAAGGTCCGATGGACCCATTAACCAACGGCATTAAAAAATAGTTACTTTTATGCTGAACTAATGACAGCAAATGGCTTCATTGCCAAGGCCCAGCATTTGAAAACAACAACATATAAGTGATACATTTAAAATAAAAAAACATTGAAATTATCACTTTGTAAATTAACACTAGGGATTACTTTAATATATTTTGTTTCCAAATACTTCTAGAAAAAATAAAACAGTCAATATTTTGGTGTGTTTTTATTGCAGTTATAACGGGTACTTTTGTGACTTATTACATAAAACTTATTATGGGAAACAACATTATGAGACGTTGAAGTTAATAAATAAAATAGGTTGTAATTATCTCATCTCATAAACTCTGTGTTCTTCAAAGCACAGGACCATGGGTTCTGGAATAGTTGTTCCCATCGTCAACCATTTTTATGACTCAAAAAAGTAAAAATGAGTCATAAAAATGACTGAAGATAGGAACGACTTCCAGAAACCATGGTCCTGTGCTTTGAAGAACACGGAGTTTATGAGATGAGATAATTGCAACCTATTTCATTTATTAGTTTTGTGACTTATTTGTTTCTGGAACCATCCATTCTGCACTTTCATCTCATTTCTCAAACAGGAATCCAGTAATTCTCTTTATTCTTTGTTTCAACCTATCGTTTCCAATCTATGAATTTAAGTCATCCATTATGTTCATAACACCAATTTCTATATTACCTAGTAAAGAAGCCAGATATTATTCCAGAAATTCCACGTAAAACTACAGTAGCAAAATTTAGACTGCTTACAGAACATGACTATTTGGCCAAACATCTATATAAAATAGGAATCTACACGAATCCAAATTGTCCTCTATGCAATAAAGATGAAGAAATGAATGAAGAACACCTACAAACCTGTGAAGTATTACCTGTTGGATCCACCATAGAGAAATATTGGAGAGCAAGAACGCTAATGGCTTCGGTGCCAAGGTCCAGCATTTGAAAACAACATATTACCTATAAAAGTATTTAAGAATAATAGCTTTTTTCATCAATGCAGCCAAGTTGTGTATTGTTATAATTTCTTTAACTTTTATTAACATTTTGATTTCCCAGGATACTGCTATACATAAATTTTATATCAATAATATTTCTCTTTAATCTCTACTATTATTTATTTTATAAGTCCACCGCTGTGGTCTCGAGGTAGTGTGCTGCCTTGTCATGCAGCGGGCCCGGGTTCGATCCCTGTTCGGGACAAGTTTCCTGGGTGAAGTTTTTTCGGGGTTTTTTTCTCACCTGTAAAACAAATGTCAGGATACTTTAAGGCCCAAACGGTCCCCAAACATCATCTGGCCATCATTATCGTCAATATCATATTCACCTCATTAGATTAAGTTTAGGTTTAAGGCCTCTCCTGGTGCATCATTACCCATCGTCATCACCCATCATATCATTGGGGCAGAGAAACCCCGCCTTCCAGGCTCTCCAACCTCAGAAGTGGGTTACAATACACCAATGTCAGGAGAGAATACCTGAAATGTCGAATGACAAACAGGTGGCATTGAACAAAAAAAAAAAATTATAAGAAGTCAATAAGAGACCCAAATCACCCAATTAAAATTTAATAATTAGTCTTGAAACTGATAGTTTTGCTATTGAAACTAGTTGGCTCTTTTAAATTTTAATTTGGTCACTTGGGTCTTTTATTGACTTCTTATAATCTAAATTTATCACCAAGAAGAGCCTTCTATTGTATTAATATATACTATTATTACATAACTTATTGTTTACAGTTCCATGGATACAGTTGGTGACTGCTGCTGGTTTGGTTTCATCACTTTGGCTCAACTCCATTCATGCTGCCGGAACAGCACTGAAAAGAAGCAGAAATTGGAAGATATTGTGGTGAGTAATTGGAAAATTTATTTAATATATACACTACTCAAAAAAATTAGAGGAACATGTTTAAACCAAAGCCACAAAATAAATACTGTAACAGTTTAATTTTTGAGAGTCAGATTTTATGAGTTCAAGTATTGTTTAAAATCAGATTGAAGATCTTCTGGGTTTTATTAATTTTTCTCTGAATATGTTAGTGAAACTCCAAGAGTTGCTGAAACCAAAGTGAGTTCGTATTGATTTATATTTTTAAAAACAGGTTTGAAGAATAATCTGTGGTAGGGAATTGTTATTTTTGTGTTCTCTGAAGCTAATGCAGAGCAATGAGACATCTGAATGAAACATCAGTTGCATGAGGAGTTGCATTGATTGAAGATGGTCGTTCCATTCGCCATGTCTCTAGGATTCTTGATGTCAGCCCTTCTGTCATCCATAGGCTGTGGAGGCGATATAGAGAGACACACAGATACAAGAGGAAACCCGGGCAAGGTCGTAAGAAGAAGACTACAGACGTACAGGATAGATTTCTTGTCTTATCAGCTTTGCGCAGAAGAAAATCTACAGCCAGAGATCTACAAAATCATTTACACACAGCAACTGGGACAGTAATTTCTGATCAGACTGTAAGAAATAGACTGAGAAAAATGCAAGGTCGAGGTCTAGAGTCCCCTTTAAAGCCCCTCGTTTAACACAGCACAAAGAAGCCCGGCTGCAATTTGCTCAGAATCATGTCAACTGGCAGCTCCACCAATGGCAGGGTGTTTTATTCACGGACGAATCAAGATTTTGTCTAACAGGTTCTGATAGTCATACACGCGTATGGAGACATCCTGGTGAACGTTTTGATCCAGCCACAATTATTGAACGTGACAGATTTGGAGGTGATTCGGTTATGGTTTGGGCTGGGATTACTCTTGAGTCTCGGACAGAGCTTGTCGTTGTCCCACAGCGTATGAATGCTGATATTTACATTAATGACATTATCCTCCAACATGTTGTACCCTTTGCTTATGGTATGCATTCTAATTTTCTTCTAATGCAAGATAATGCTAGATGTCATACAGCACAGGCTACCAGAGATGTCCTGCAAGAATACCAAATTTGGATGATGGACTGGCCTGCATGCAGTCCGGACCTTAATCCGATCTAGCATATGTGGGATACGTTGGAAAAACTTGTTCGTAAGTATCCTGCTGTACCTCAGAACCTTGAAGAACTTTCTCATGCACTCACTAAGGAATGGGAGAGAATCTCACAAGTTTCTGTAAGAAGGCTTCTGCGAAGCATGCCTCGTAGGTGTAATGGAGTCATTCAGGCTCACGGAGGACACACTAAGTACTGAGTGTTGAAATAACCATAGAAACTTTGATTCCAAAATTGTAAATCTCAAATTTCCACTTTGTTTTCGGTAACAAATGATACCTTGTTCGTGTTGCTAATACTGTACAAGAAAATATTGTTTGAATGTCTATTCTAATTTTACATAAATCTTGAATTTATAGTTACAAAAAGATCAAACATTAAATTGTTTCAATATTCATTCTCGTTATATTTAAATTAATATTGGGAAGTAAACATTATGAGGTCTGGACATATATTGAGGTAAGATGTCCAGACCAAAAATAATATAATTAAAATAACCTCAAAATATAACTTCCTAAAATTAAATATTAAATATTAAACATTATGAGGTTATATCATTAATAGTGAGTGGAGAAGATATTTTAAATCGTACATCAGACCTAATACATTTCAAAACTTCATTAGATACCGACGTTTTCAGACAATATCATGTCCATTAGTATTGTCTGAAAACCGTCGGTAATCAAAGAAGTTTGAAAATGTATGAGGTGGTAGATTGAAATTGTATTAATATGTTGTTCTCCACTCACTATTAATTCATTCTCGTGTTTTGGTTTAAACACGTGTTCCTCTAATGTAGTTTCGAGTAGTGTCAATTTGTGGAATTCTATGATGACTGGAGAGTAACCGCACATGTTTAAGAAAAAGCTTTGTTTAAGATAAAAGATTTTCATATGGAAGTTATTCTTTGAAGGGAAAGCAGATATTAGTCAAATTAGATATCTCAAAATTAAAGAAATAGCCAAAAAGAAAAAGGAATCATATTTACAATATTTGAAAAATACTACTATCTTCTTAGTGTATCCAGCTATTTGTTGACAACACAAAGTTTCACTTCGAAAAATAATAATCCTGGAAAACATATACAACAGAATGCAATATAGCAAAAGCTAAAATTTGAAAAATTAAGCAGGATTATTGGGAAAAATATTAAAAAGATTTAGAATATGATATATATATATATATATATATATATATATATATACACACACACACACACACACACACACAGGGTGATTCACGAATCATGTTTTGTCTCATTATATCAAAACTATGAACATTAGTGTGAATCGAATTATGGAAACATGTGAATAGTTGATGTGCCTCTATGCGGAGATGCTCAGCACCTTTTGATGTTTATTCGTCTTTAAGTTATGGCTTCGAACTTCATTATTTTTAATTTATCATGGCACATTTCTTTCCTTCGTTCGAAGTGTCCTTGGACAAGAAATACATTGCCGTTGGAATGAGGTTTCTCTCTCTATTGGTTAACGTGTTACAGATGTGTGAAAGTTGACATCTGCTACTGGTAATTTTTGCTAATAATTGGATTATTTCTTATGGGGGTATGTGAAACAACGTGTCTGTGCCACGGAACCAACCATTCCTGACGATATGCAACATCGGATCAGGGAAGCATGCCAGTCCTTGTAAGAAGATCCTTTTGGAAACGTATTCGGGAATGCGTAAACAATAATGGTGGCACTTTTGAACATCTACTTGGTGATTAGACACCTGTTCCTGTAGTAATAGGGTAAGGTATTTTGAAACAGGGCGTCTATACATTGATATACAGCCCATTGCTCCTGCTAATTCAACATCTTGTAGGACTGTTCTAATATGGCATAACTAATTATTCAGATTGTATTGTAAAGCCAAAAAATAGATCTTTCATTCGATGAAAAATAAAATAGGAGATTGCATTTAAAATAACAGTGGCCAATGTTGAATCTTTTCTATAAATGTATAGAAACCTTTCCTAAGTGTCCCTGCATACTCACAACATTATGCGATTCATCTTTCAGGTATCAAACCCATGATAAAATATATGGTTTTCACATAACAATAGGTAACACAATTCGTGAATCACCCTGTATATGGAGGCCAGCAAAAAATATGGGGAACATTAAGAAGAAATAAAATGGAAATTAGGGATAGTGTACAAACAAACAAATTAACAATGCAAGAGTGGCATAATTATTTCCGGGAACTGTACAATCAAGAAGAAAATAATCAGGATGTTTATGAATATCAAAATCAAGATAAATTATTTGAAATAAAAATAGATGAAGTAACTGACAAAGAAAGGAGATTGAAAAAATTGAAAAGCTGCAGGTCCTGATACGATAACAAATGAAATATATGGTGAAATTAAATGTCTCTTACCTCTCCTCATATAAATTTTCTAAGTAGATCGCGAAAACAAGGGTGAAAGAACATAAAAAATGGAGAAGTGGAAAAGTCAGTGGTAGCTGCTCATGCTTGGTCCGAAAAAACATTTAATTGAATCAAAAGCGAGTCTAATTAAACAAATAGACAAACAAAAGGAACTCAGGGTATGGGAAAAGATCCACATTCAGAAAAACAAAGGAAAACTTATGAACTTCGAAATTCCTGCAAATTTTGACCTGATCCTGAGGTTCATCGGTCCACCAACAGAGGGAAGAAGAAGAAGAGTTTCTTCTGATCGACATAACATCAGTTGCCAAGAAGGTGCTGAAGATGAGACCTTTGTGTTCTTGAAATCACGATCTGCTTAGAAAATTTATATGAGGAGAGGTAAGAAACATTTAATTTCACCATAAATTAAACCTCATAGTGATTAATTCCTATAAAAGTTAAATAAAAAACAAATGAAATGTTGAAATATGGGGAAATACAACTGATAAAGGAACTACAGAAGTTATTCCAAAATATCATAATAAGCGGTACCACCATACTAGAATGGAAATCGAGTGTAACTATTCCAATATCTAAAAGGGTGACAAAACTAAACCAAGAAAATTATCATGGAATTACATGACTTAACAGTTCTCTAAAAGTATTTACAAAAATATTAAACATTAAATTAAATATTATAATCCATATTAAAGAATAACAAGAATTTTGGAAAAATAAATCCACATTAGATGCAATTTACATAAACAAATTGTGGAAAAATCATGGGAATTCAATAAACCAGTATTCATGTTTTAAAATCATTAGGAAGTAACATTATGAGGTTTAATTTAATAATTGAGTTTGTATTTTTTTAACATTCTTACCTCATATGATTGTTTAGTTGGACATATGTTTCAAGGCTGTTGCCCCATCTTCAGCAATGCACAAATTTATTTTTTATTTTCTTCAAGTTGTCGGCTCTGGAACTGTGTTCCAAAGAACTTGGTAATGAGGCTCCTTTCTCCGGGAATTTCAAAGTTCATAATTTTCTCCTTGTTCTTCCGTATTATAGATTTTTTCCCATATCATGAATTCACTGGTGTTTTCTAACTGTTTTAATAATTTTGTATTTAGATGTATTTTGTGTTTATCTGACCAAATGTGAGCTGCTACTGCAGATTTCTCTACTTCCTTTTTTACATTTCTTACGTGTTCTTTAGTTTGTTTAAATTTATCTTGTTTTCCCTATATATATATATACTTCATGACATTCTGCACATTTTATTTGATATATTCCTGATTTTTTACTATCTCTATTTTTTTCATTTTTGATGGTTTTCATAAGTTTTTAGGCTAAACTTATGTGGAAATATCCAACTTTTTTTTTAAATTTATTGTGTGCCGAAGGGTGATATGTGAATTTCTAGTATTTCTTTTCTTTTGGTATTTCTATCTGAATAGTGCATTTATTTCTCAATTTTTGTTTTTTGTACCTATCATTTTTTTTTGTGTATAATTTTTTCCTTCAAACCAAATGTATTTTGCTACCTCAATAATTATGTGTTCTTTTTTCTGTTTAATAATTTTCACTGTTCATAGGTATTGATTTAATGTAGTTATTTGTGTGTGTTTCTTTCCTATAAATGCAGAATTCTGTTTCCTAAAGAAAAAAACATATCCTCCCGCACACCCATACATCTACCCGTCTACACATTCACTCACCCACACAATACACCCACCCACACATCCACACACTCACACACACATCCACTGACACTCACATTGACCCACACTCACATCCACCCACCCACACATCCACCAACATACAATCCTTATGCAAACCCACACACCCATCCAGCCACCCACATATCCATTCACCAACACACCTATCCAAACACACACCCATCTGCCCACACACCCATCCACCCACACACCCATTAACACACACACCCATCCACCCACCCCCACACATCCACCCACCCACACATCCACCAACCCACACATCCACCCACATATCCACCCACCAATACATCTACCCACCCACACATCCATCCATGCAACAACACCCATCCACCCATGCACCCACAACAAATCCACCTCACACCATCCTCTACACACCCATCTACATGAGACAACCCATCCACAACACAGACCCAACCACCACCCACCAAATCCCACCACACACGCATCACATCACACACAGGTCAATCCAACACCACCAACACCAAGCAAACAACATGCCAATCAAC
>JASPKZ010010317.1:0-78549 GCA_030220185.1 Diploptera punctata | reverse complement strand
CTCTTTCTCTTTTCTCTTTCTTCTCTTTCTTCTGCTCTGTCTCTTTCCTTTCTCTTCTCTTTCTTTCTCTTTTCTTTCTATTTCTCTTTCTATTTCTTTTCTCTTTTCTCTGTCTCTCTCTCTCTCCGCCTCTCTCTATCTCTCGTTTTGTCATTACTTTCGTCTGTATTCTCACGGAAATTTAATAACAAATCTACATATAAGTTCCCTCTTTATTTTTACTCTTTATTTGACATTTAATTCTGATTTATTTTTTCACTACAATTATATTATTATTATTGTTATTATTATATTACTGTTATTATTTTATTATTATTATTATTATTATTATTATTATTATTATTATTATTAGTATTATTATTAACTATCTTTAACTGCTGGTAGTATCGAACCTTTATGTATGAGCTCTCCATACATCCTTATCCCGAGCCTACGTTTTTCCAATCATTGCCTATATAATTTACCTCAAATCATGGTTAATTTTATTCTCCCGCATTATTCTTGGTCTGTATACTAGGCCCTTTCCTTCTGGATTTACTACAAGAAGATTCTATGCCTATCTTTATTCCTGAATCGTGTCACATCGTAACCTATGAGGCTTAACTGTCATTATGTCTGATTTCCCATAAAGATAATTTATCTCACTGTAATTAATATTTTCATTGCCCTGTCTATTCCTCTTCCTTCGGTTCAAATTGTTTTAAGAACTTTATTCGAAAATTATTTTATTTTCTAGTAATATTTTCTTTTCTCCTAAAGTAGGGACTACTTTCCATATCCATGTTATATAACTGAGATAATAATTTTCAAACCCGGCCGGACTCAATGGAATTTTTAGGATGGAAAAATCCATGGAGCAAGTCCTCCGGTGGGACTTTAAACTGAGGCTCCCGAAACCAAAGATCTTCAGGCTCGTAAAATATACTTAAGCCTAAATAAAGAGGCGTCTAAGCAAAATTTACTGACCTCCATCCTAATAATACTTCAGTTACCTACTCTCAATGGGTCCGTATGTTGACGGCATACCATTCATGGCATCTTTAAGGAAATAAGGGTAATTAAATGAACTTGGTATAATAACATCTAACAAAGGAGAAGATAAGGGACAATATTGGGTTTTTACGCCGTTTTAGATAGAGTACCGTAGACAAGACATGTGGTATATATAGTCTATTTAGAGAAACATACAGCAGTTGTAAAATTGTCATTGTCTTCTTTTAGAAACTTAATTGATGTTAGAATAACGGTTGTATTAAAAATGTTCACAGTTTCCTTAGAATGAAATGATTAATGTTATATTGGTTTACGCTGCCCCGGGACAGCGTAACTCCATCTTCCAGGTGCCCCAACCTCAGAAGTGGGTTGCAATACCGCCATGTCAGGAGAGAATACCAGAATGTCGAAATGACAAGAGGTGGCATTGAATAAAAAAATATCAGTTTACGCCCCATTTACATTTTCTCTAAATAGAATGCAGTAATATAATGTAGATACGTTTCTAGCTATGAGAAAATATGAGAAGCGATGGCTCCTCTTTAAGGGTCAATGGCTCCTGATCCCGGTCCTCATTTTGAGAACATTAATTACAATAAAATTCAGTATATTTCATATTAAAATCAATGTTCTTCATGCGCTTGCAAATATAAAACGTAATACGCATTTAACGTAAAAACTGGAGAGAATGGATTGATTTGGCCCGCGATTAGACGGCCCTGTACATACACTGCTCAAAAAAATTAGGGGATATTGTAGAATAACCTATTAAGACTATGCTTTTTGGAACAGTATTAGATGCAATCACTTTCTATTACTCCAAGATAATGTAAACAAGAGTTTGAAGTTGTTACGTAACCCCGGTACCACACCAGAGGGCAGTGTCTGTATTGTTGATGTGAAAGGGTGGTGTGGGGGTGAATGTTTTGTTGCTGTTTTTAAATCCAGTCCAGTTTTCAGTTAGTGAATGACTTGCCTTAGGGACAGTAATGCCTCGACAACGTGATTTACCTGAACCAATGGCTTGGAGGGCCATATGAAGGGTGGAAGCTGGACAGACACAACAAGAGGTGGCACAAGCCATTGGGGTGTCTCAAAGCATGATTTCCAGACTTTGGAATCGTTTTCAAAGAATAGATACTGTTCACAGAAGAGCCGGACAACGTCGACCACGGGCAACAACAGCAAGGGATGACCGTTACCTCTTGTTAACAGCCCGTCGGAATAGACAGCAGAATGCAACTCAACTGCGAAATACACTTCAAACAGCAACAGGACGCAGGGTGTCAACTCAAACTGTCCGTAATCGACTGCATGGAAGTGGTCTCTATGCCCGTAGGCCCATGGTGTGTACCAGGTTAACTCCACAACACCGTAGAGATCGCAGAAACTGGGCGGAGGAACATCGTGGGTGGAGGCATGCCGAATGGAGATCAGTTATTTTTTCTGATGAGTCGCGATTCAACGTGGAATGTGATAGTCGGCGTGTATTCATCTGGAGGGAAAAAGGGACACGAAACAATCCAGCTTTTGTACGTGAAAGATCCCCATATGGTGGCGGTGGATTGATGGTGTGGACAGGAGTCAGTAGTGGTGGACGTACGGACCTCTACGTCATCCAAGGTGGTACTTTGACTGCGGTAAGGTATAGAGATGAGATTCTCCGACCTTTTGTCGTGCCTTATGCTAGTGCCATAGATGATTCTGTTCTTTTTATGGACGATAATGCACGACCCCACAGAGCTGGCTTGGTGGACGACATGCTGGAAGTGGAGGGTATCGAGCATATGCAATGGCCAGCTTCCTCCCCGGACTTAAATCCGATTGAGCATGTGTGGGATGCATTAGGCAGACGCATTGCAGGCAGACCAGCACCTCCCACAACTGTTCCAGAGCTGCACATTGCTCTTATGGAAGAGTGGCCACGTATCCCCCAAGAACTCATTGCTAACCTCATTGCATCAATGCCACACAGGTGTGAGGCAGTGCTGGCCGTTCGAGGAGACCATACACCATACTAAAGAAACATTTTCACCCATGTTAATGTTGCTTTGTTTGTTTGCCATATTCCTAATCAGGATCTCTTTGACATCTGGTGTGGTACAGAGGTTACGTAATGACTTCAAACTCTTGTTTACATTCTTTTGGAGTAATAGAAAGTGATTGCATCTAATACTGTTCCTAAAAACATAGTCTTAATAGGTTATTCTACAATATCCCCTAATTTTTTTGAGCAGTGTAGTTTATTTTAGCTCTAGAAGCTATTCCCTGCGCTATCCCCACAATCATAGTGTATTGCCTGCAGTGTGAATGTGAATTGTAACTCCATACAGTACTTACTTGGAAATTCCAAGTTGAGAATCAAATTCAATTATTTCTGAAGTACTGAATTAAAATTAAATTCCATAATATTTTATTTAAAATAAATGTTTGTAAAAAAATTCTTCAGAAAATGACTTACAAAGGACAATTTTTAAATTAAATAATATTGCGCAAGATTACAACCTAGAAATGTCTTCAACAAAAACTAAAGTAATGACCTAGTGTGGCAAAGAAATGGAAGAAAAAAATTGTACTAAATGACAAAACGCTAGAACAAGTAAACGATTTAAATTATCTAAGTGTAGCTTTAGGTTATAATAGAGAAAAATACATAAATAATAAATTACAAATATTTCAATATGTATGTGGCAGCCTTAAAAGAAAGTACCTGCAAGATTGCATGGCTCAGAAATATGGACTCTGAATAAGCAGTCAATTAAAAGAATAGAAGCTGCAGAAATTAAATATTTACGATTTGTGGCAGGATATACTTTAATGGATAAAAAACGGAGTGAAGATATTCGTAAAGAACTACAAATATTCAGTTTGACAGATAAAATAGAAAAGTATAGGATAAAATATTATAAACATGTCTGCAGCATGAATACCAACAGATTACCTAGGAAAAGTCTGAACAATCAACCAAGAGGATGAAAAAGAGATCGGGGACACCCACGAAAGAGATGGAAAAGCATCTATAATACTTGCAGCGGAACGAAACAAAAAGGTTCAATCCTTGCAAGAAGAAGAGGAGGAGGAGGAAGAAAAATTCTTCTCTCGGTACGAGTGCTCCTAATTTTCGAACCAATCTTTTTTAAATTCTCTAATATTAAGGGTGCGGCTTATACGCGGAGATATAGTGACATACAGTACTATATAAGGAAAGTTTATTTTTATCAGGTTCCATCTAGCCTAGAACTGAGGATCCGGGATTAATGAGAAGAGTATAATCTTAACATAACTCCGCATTTCAATTTTTTAACTCTCTGACGGAAACGTTTTATTTTATATTATTTTTAGTTTTTAATTTATGTGAGTTTAGATGCAGTACATAATTTATACTACAACTAAAAGTTGGCCTATTACATAAGTTATGTCTTCAGATATTTACACTTTTAACCAGTCTTGCCCAATTACAACTATTGTTCCTATTTTAAAATGTACACAAAAAAAGATAAATGTCTTGAAGTAAAAGCGTCTGTATATTTGGAAATGTTCGCGACATCATAGCTGGGGACTTGCATTCCTAGAAAGCCCGCCCAACTTTTGTTCTTTGTTCGTCTGGAAGTATCCGGTTCTTGAACCCAAGCCACACTGCGAGAATTTTGAACCATAGACTGTTTTGCTCATAACATGTGCAACATTTCCACTAAATGAATTGTTGCTTTTATTTCAGTAAAGTAATATATATTGAAAATTTAAATACTTTTTTAAATCAAACCAAGTACTACATTAAAATACATGATAAAAGTCTATTCGGGTAACAGTCAAAACGTAAAATTAAAAAATATAAAATTATTCCTCTTTTTTTTAAGTAGACCTGTCTGAAGTTAATTAATCATGATCATCACAAATGCCAGACATTAGGCCTAGTACCCTACTGTTGGTATTGGAATATGTTCCGAAAGGTCTAGAGTTGTAAAACAAGTTGAACCAATTTGAAGAAAGCGGGATCTTACATGTCATAATTATATAATTTTATATTTTTAAATGCTGTATTTTTTATCGTATAATTAAGCACAGATTTAGCAATTGAAGCTACTTTTGGCATCAAATTACCTCAAAATCAGAATACAGGCATGCTGTTTATTGTTAAATATATTAATTTTTTACTATGAGTAATTTAAAGAGCACTTCTCAATATGTTTCTATAAAATAATAGAATACTTCATGCATTAAATTACTTTAAACAAGGTTTATAATTTATAACTAACTCACTGGTATTATTGAACCCGTAGGTTCATGGACGTACATACGTAATCACTACATACACCTCTATCCTGAGACAACGTCTTCTAATCATCCGCTGTATAATGTACCTCCTTCAAATCATGGTTAATGTTATTCTACCACCTATCTATTGGGTGCTTTCCTCTGGTTTTCCTACAAGGATTTTCCATGCCCCTCTTTCATTCTCCATTCTTGCCACATTTGCCTATCGCAATATACGAGACTTAACTGTTTTTTTACGTCCGGATTCCCATAAAGATAATATTGATCACTGTTATGTAGTCTTCTCCATTCACCTGTCTGTTCATTTATCTTTGGTCCAAAAATATTCCTAAGAACTTTATTCTTAAATACTCGTAATCTTTTCTCCTCCCTTAAAATAAGAAATGTAATGTAAATGGGAGAATAGCATTTTATATATTTTCAGTTTAACTTTTTTTTTAGAGAAGTTGGGACAAGAGCCCCTGTAATGTATAAGAGCACCCATTTCCAGAATTGAGCTATGTTTAATTTCTTTGTACACCTCATTCATGTTTGTTATTATTGTTCCTAGATTTCTTTTTAATTTAGCCACTTTTTCAAAATTGCTCTTATTTGTCAGTAATTGTCCATTTCCAATATATGATATAAAGTGTATACGTCACCATGTATTTAGTTTTATTAATGTTTACTTACAGTCCCAATTTGTTACTGTTACTCATGAGAGTGTGCGTGTATCTTCTCGCTACCGCCTAATATTACTATATAATCAGCAAAACGTAACAGGTTATTAATACCATTGAGAATCAAAGTCTTATATAAATAATATTTACTATCGTACAAAATGCACTTAATTTCGTACGAGTTCAAAACTCCTTATTTACACTACGTACACGTTGTTGATAACATACAGTATTGGAAAATGTTAAATAATATCGATTACTGCTTATAAAAGTGGTGTAAAATTCTCAAACATAGATACTTCTAAATGAAGCCGGCCGTTGACGTTGGTGTTGACATCTACCTGGCAGCGGACGAAACGAGAATTATAGATTTATATACGTGGAAAGAATTATTAATGTTTGTACCATGTCTACAATAGTGCAGTGATCTGCACGCTCGTACGGATAATGAGAGTTCCACAGTTCGATTCCTGGTTCAGACATTGATTTTTCTTTTCACAATATCATTATAATATTATAATATGATCCATTATTGGAACTGTGTTCAAATAACAGTATTGGAAAATGTTAAATAACAGCTGAAAGTGTAAAAAAACAGATACAAAATGTGTGTATAGCTGAGTTATCAAATGCATTATTCACATTTTATTAAGTACCAGATTGAGACTAAATTCCCATGAGAATGATGCATTTGTGCTGGGCATCTACTAAACATATTAATGAACACATGTGTGAATATCAACAACAACAATAATAATTATAAATTAATAATTATAATACAAAATTTATTTAAAATAAGAGTATTTGAAAATAAAGTTCTCAGGAAAAATTTGGTCCAAAGAAAGACGAAATATTTAACAGAGAACTGCATGATTTACTGGAAACCAGATATAATAAGAACAGTTAAAAGTCATGGACTCAAATGTGGGATGATATAAGAGTATGGAAACATCCTTGTAGGAAGGCTAGAGTAAGTCACTTATAAGAAGACCAAGAATAAGATGAGAAAATAATAGTGACCATTATTTGAAGGAAGTAAATTATACAGGAAATAATTGAAAATAATTATATCAGGACAGGGATGAATGGAAAACTTGTGACCGCACGGGCATGAGCATCCGAGTTCGATAGTGCAAGTGAATTAGTTATTACAATAGTTATTAGTTTGATGAAGTCTATTTGAAGCAGTGACTAAAAAAAGTGTTCAGGCTTGCGACTTGAAATTCGGTCAGGTTAGATAGATACATAAATAGGTTTCTAAGATATAAAAATCCTGAGATAACTTTTTCGAGATGGAAGTGAGCCCATATCGCAGATTTCCAGCACATAAATGATCCAAATCCTGAATTATAAGCCTTTGTGGAAAACTTGTCGACATTTTCACGCCTAAATTTGAGATGCGACGCTGAAGACTTGTGATATTAAAGAGTGTCATTAAATTTAAAATACTAACCAATTAACACCGATTCAAATGATAATTGTTTCAAAGAAGTGAAATTTTCAAATATATATTTCAAATATTTCATAATTGCAGAATGTGTTAGGATACTAATATATATATATATATATATATATATATATATTGTTCGTAGTGTTCTGGCCAAGAGCAGGTCTTTCACTACAAATTCAGCATTCTCCACTCTTTCCTTAACTCAGTTTTTTTTTTTCTTTTTCTATCCGCATTCAAACCATTTATTTTAATATTTTCTATCATCTGATGTATTTTTCTGCCTCTAACTTTCTTTCCATCGACCATTCCTTCTAGGGTATCCGTCAGTAGGCAGTTTCTTCTTAGCCAGTGGCTAATCCAATTTCATTTCCTCTTTTTTTATGAGTTTTCCTCTTCTTTCCAGCATTGTTCTTCCTTCACCGACTCTGTGTAGCACATCTTTATTTTGTATTTTGTCTGTCCATTTTATACGTTCCATCATTCTCCATATCCACATCTCAAAGGTTTCCAGTCGCTTTTCCTCATCCTGTCGTAATGTCCAATATATATATACATATATATATATATATATATATATATATATATATATATATATATATTTCCCGTAAATTAATAATAGATGGAGAACTAACAACGTTTTTCTAGGTTAATTATATTAGATTTTAATCATGAAGATCTAAACTAATACAGTATCATGAATTATGAACAGATGGTGAGCTAACAACTTTTTCCTAGATTAATTCTTACATATTTAAAAATTAAATTCTAAAGTACCGAAATCGAAAATGATAAAACAAAGCTCAAAGAGATTTAAATTCTCTTAAAATAATAGATTAATATATTACCTCCACCGCTGTGGTGACGAGGTAGCGCCCTGCCTTGTCACGCAGGGGGCCCGGGTTCAATTCCCGGTCGAGACAGGCTCCTGGATGAGGTTTTTTCGGGATTTTTCCTCACCTGTAAGACAAATGTCAGGAAGCTTATGGACCAACGATCCCCGAAAATATCCGGCCATCATCATCATCCTTACCATTATCATCACCATCCTTCACAGGTGTGGAAAGCAACGGGAAGCTGCCACATTTATAATTCCCTAGTAAAGCTGCAAAACATAGCATGAAAATGCTACGATTGCAGTGAAAGACCTGCTCTCGGGCAGAATTACTATGGATGGAATATATTACCACGGTAAAATTCGCGATTTAAATAATAACTGCTAAAGTGTCAATAATTATGCAAATATAAAAGGCCCTAATTAAAAATTAAGAACACTTTTAGGGCAAACAAAGAAACATGAAACATATTTATAATTATATATATATATATATATATATATATATATATATATATATAATTTTAAGGGACGTAGTTACAGGCCTATTTAGAATTTCAAAATGACTGCTAAGAAAAAATGCAATATATATCATTTGCCTTTTCAGATACTTATAAAATTTCTACTGAAGCAAATTTTGTTATATCACTTTAATGTAATCACAAAAAAATAAAAATAATCAAGGAATTTAAATAATAATAATAATATTAATAATAATAATAGTAATAATAATAATAATAATTATTATTATTATTATTATTATTATTATTATTATTATTATTCATACCATGAAATTAAAATATATGCAGTTTCGGTTTCGGCTCACTAACTACACTTTCGTCTACATTCTTTGATTACCGAAAACTTTCATTCCACGCTACATTGTGTTGTCTTTTAAAACTGTCCAGCCAACCTGAAGATGCCTTAAAATCACTATTCTATAGGAATTTAGCAACAGTTAGAGCTTGACTTTGGAGCATCGGTCCGAAAATTTGGAGATTTATCTTCAATCACTTTCACTTTTTTGTTTAATAACAATGATACATACGTTTTAGCCATTTTTATCCTGTTAATTCAGAACTCTACCTCCGAAAGATTGGTCTCAGAACTTTAACTAATTTAAGATTTTACAGTGCGATGTTTATTTGTAAGACAGGTATCTGTACTTCGCATAACGGGTGTACAGTGAGGCTGAAATAAAATTTCAGGTACAGGTAGAATCTGTAATTCACCCGGCGGCAGGAATAATTCCTTATTGTTTTTTGGCCTAACGGGAATTAAATGAAGTAGAAACTAATTTATTTCCCTGTCTTTCCGCTTTATAAAATTCTTTTTTCATAAATTGTGTAGGAATATCCTCCCGTTTCCTCGTTGGACAGATTCCGTTTTATGCCAAATAAATACACGTAAATTACTATTATTTCGCCGGGACCAATAAATTTGTTCACATTGGGCATATTTCCGCATTATTAACGTTCCGTATTACACAAGTTTTATTGTACTTATTGTTTCTTTTTTATCTCGGAATAATCTCTCACCTTATAGGTACTTTTTACATGCCACATTAAAACTAAACACGCCATTCAACACAAAGATAATAATAATAATAATAATAATAATAATAATAATAATAATAATAATAATAACAATAATAAATAATAAATAGTAAATTTTAACCGTTGAAAATTCTGTAACACTGTTAATCATTTTCTTCGAAGTCCATGATAGATACCGATCAAGAATAGAACTTAAATAAATGTTTCATCTAGAAGACCGTGAGTTCAAATCCACTAACTTCCTAAAATCCGGAGCTCAACAGAAATATCCACTCACATAACTTATTCCTATAGTAGGTATACTACAGTAGTAGTAGTAGTAGTAGTAGTAGTAGTAGTAGTAGTAGTAGATATACGTCCAAGAACATTAATTATTGGAATAAAAAATATTTTAACTACAAAAAAGTAACAGAGTTGTGTATAACAGTCTATAAATGCAGGTCGATATGCAGAGTGCCTAAATTATTAGTTTGTGAGGAAATTGAGACGAATATCCCCAATGATTGTCAGTTGAACACAATTATGCGCCTCCTACAAATGTTTGAAAAATTGGTTCCACATCAATCATCACCCTAACCGCAACCTGATTTCATTAAAACGTATCAATTTCCCCGAGTAGTCATAATTTTTAATCAACACATTATGAGGATGACAAAGTTTCAATGTATTTTTCAACATATATGACAAAAATAAAATCCAAACATTATAATACAAAATCATTTATTTGTTTTAGAAATTTCCTTTAGAATTCCTGTTCTTAATAGCACTCATTGCCCCCCGTAAATATCCAACCAGAATGATACTTTTTATTTGCATCCGCCAACTTATGATCAATCTAATATATAAAAATGAATGTTTGTTTGTTCGTACTTTATGCGCGGCCATACCGTTGATCCGATTGTGATGGGGCTCTTTGCAAAATGTTCAGGAGATTCTCGGGATGAACATAGGCTATAACAGAGTTGTGATACTCAATATTTACTTCCAGTCCTAATTTCTTAGTGTTACTCAGTAGTGTGTGCGTGTTGGCCTTTAGTATCTCCTCGCTATCGGCCAATAGTACTACACTAATAATAATAATAATAATGTGTTATTTATTCTGGCAGAGTTAAGGCCATAAGGTCTTCTCTTCCACTCAACCAGCACAAATACAAATAAAATACTTGACAAATATAGATATACACTATACTAATTATAAACAGTTAAAGATATGTTAAATGTAGCAATGTAAATATCATGTACAAACAACAGTTTATACGATAACAAGAATAATAATACTTACGATAATAATAATAATAATAATGATAATAATAATAAAACGTAATAATAATGATAATAATAATGCTAATAATAATATAATAATAATGATAATAATAACAATAGTATAAATATGATACATTATACGAGAAACACCAATTGATATATGTACCTTACACTGGGTAATGATGAAGTCGAGGTTAGAGCAAATATAAATTTAGATTTCTTTTAAAAGATGACAATGTCCGGCAGCCCCTTATTTCTTGTGGTAGGGAATTCCAGTTGCGAGAAGTGAAGATTAGTATATGACATGGAGTGATGTGATGTCCTATGTTGCGGTATATTAAGCAAGAGACTATGTTGTGATCTTGTGTTTAAGTTATGGTTGGAGGATAGATACTGGAAACGAGATGATAAATAATTGTGAATCGAGGTATGTAGGATCTTAAATAAGAGAATTAGACAGTGTGATTTTCTTCTCTCTTTCAGATGTAGCCATGATAATTTGTTCTACATCATCAACATAAACCAACAGCTTATTAATACCATTGAGTTGTAGACCTTCTTCATCCTCTAGAGAATTCATGGCATGATCTAATACAAAATTAAATAGCAGAGGAGATAGTGCATTTCCTTGCTTCAATCCATTCTGGATTTCAAAAGTGTCCGAAAACTCTTTGCCTACACGCACCCTACTCTTTGCGCCATTTAGACACATTCGTATAAGTCTAACTAACTTTTCAGGAATCCCGAACTCCAGCAGGATACTATATAATGTTTTGAAGTCTACGTATAGTTAATGTACAGTACCATTATATTCCCATTTCTTTTCTAAAATCTGTTTTATACTAAAAAATCTGATCCGTTGTAGACGTGTTTCTTCTAAATGCACATTGATTATCTCCTACAATGTCATCAATATAAGGAGTAAGTCTGCTTACTAATATATTTGTTAGAATTTTGTACGGGGTTGAAAGTAATGAGATGCCCCTGTAGTTGTTGCAATCAGTTTTATCTCCTTTCTTATAAATTGGTACGAGAATCGATTCTTTGCACTCATCTGGGTGAGCTTCTTTTTCCCAAATATTATTAAGCAACCAGTGTATCTTTTCCATCAATTTTTTCCCCCCTGATTTTATCAATTCTACTGGGATCTCATCTGAACCTGATGCTTTATACAGCTTCAATTTTTCTACCGCCATTTCAACTTCTAATGCACTTGGTTCTGCGACTAGCATTTCTACTGCCTGCATTTCTACACTCAATGTCCTGTTCTGTATGTACATTTAATAGCTGATTAAAGTAACTTTTCCATCTATTTAATATATTCTTGGAATCTGCAATCATGTCCCCATTTTCATTCCGAAATATGTTTGCACTAGCCTGAAACCCTTTCTTCTCTATTCAAATTCCATGATATAATTCTCTAATTTCCTATATTTTCTATTCATTTCTAGACAATTAATCTTCTCTCTCAAATAATGTCTCTGTTTACTCTTTAGTAACCTGGTGGTTTCCCGTCTAATACTAACCAATTGCTCTAAATTTACCTCACTTTACTCATGTAACCATTTGATTTTTGCTAGCTTTCTTTTCTTTACAATGTCGGAACATTCCTCATAAAACCATTTCTTGTTTTGCCTCTTTTTTTAAATAACCAATGCTTTGTGATGCTGACAATTGAATAGTACATCTTATAGCCTCTTATTCTTTATTTATATCAGTTTCTTCTTCGTTTGCCACATTGACATCTGAAGTTTCCTGTACTTCAAATCTATTAGCAATTTTGATTTGGTATTCTTGTCGCATTTCATCATTTTTCACGTTTTTTTAATTCAAAGTTTTCAGAATCATCTTTAGTGTTTGTTCCTCTCATAAGCCATAGTCGTCTGATTTTCACCCTGACCAGATGATGATCCGAATTGCAGTCTGTCCCTCTAACTGATCTCACATCGATGATGCTGATTATTATTATTATTATTATTATTATTATTATTATTATTATTATTATTATTATTATTATTATTATTATTATTATAAGCGTGTGTTGTTTTGATAATTACGGAATTAACTCTGCAAACGGGAGAATTGTAGAATTCCATAATAACTAACTCACTCGCTGGCACTATCGAACCCATAGGATCATGGCCGCGTGGTCATAATCTCTCAATATATTCCGATCCAAAGACAACGTTTTCCAATCATCATCTGCATAATTCACCTCCCTCAAATCTACCTACTGGGCGTTTTCCCTCTGGTTTTCCTACAAGGAGTTTCCATCTCCGTCCTTCATTCTCCATTCGTGCCACAAGTCCTGCTCATCGCAGTCTACGAGATTTAACTGTTATTTCATCTGGTTTCCCATAAAATCATGTATCTGACTGTTATTTAGCAATTTTCATTCACCTGTTTGTTCATTTCTCTTTGGATCAAAGATTTCCCTAAGATATTTTTTTTTAAATGCTCGTAATAGTTTCTCGTTCCTTAAAGTAAGAATCCATGTTTCGCATAACTTGAAGAATAACAGTTTTATACATTTTCAATTTAATTCTTTTTGAGAGAAGTTGATATGACAAATGCTTAGTAACAAGAGATATTCTTAATATGTTGACATATTTCACAAATTGATAGTCGATTCTGTACCATTCTTACAGGTAGAAATAATATATTTTATACACTTTGCAAATTAAATTTTATTAGAATGCTGTATAATGGCTATGTATAATTTCTTTTTGTGGAATTGGGCATTTTCATCAAATCGAAAGAATTTATTAGCTACATTGCGGATTCAGTTTGACGGAGGGCCAAATATAACCCGCGGGGCGTAGTTTGTGTGTCCCTGGTTTAATAGAATGGAAATACTACTTTTAACTTTATGTTATCGAGGTAAAACTGAATATAAATGAGAGCAACTGTACTTTAAGTCAATTTACTTGTTTCTCAGTGACACATTGAGTTATGGAAGTTGAGTGACCTTGGTAGTTGATTTGGCAGCGAATGATTTTTTAAAAGATCCACCGTTATACCAACAAAACCTCGTCCTATCGTAAAATTCACTTCCAACGTAATTTTATTATTTAAGAGCTCTCATCGTTCACAAAATTAGGAAACTAGAAAAACAAACGAGTTTGGAAAAAATTTGTACACAATTACAATTAAATATGATGAGATACGTTCATTAAAATGCTTCTCTATGACCTCATGAAACTTTATACTGTGGCAAATAACCCTACATGAACTTGTTTAATTACTGCAATTTACTAAAAACATAAACACGTCTTCCTGAAACCAATCTGAACAGGTGTAGGTCTGTAACCTCTAACTATTAATGCATTTTTCTCTTTTTTCATTGGTTTCTCAGGAAAGATTTTGTTTTATGCCTCTTGATCACATACAAATTCTTTTCACAACCCAGCAATGTGGAGGGTCTCTTCGGATGAGTGTTCAACTCATAGCCGGAGTCACCTCCTATACAACATGAAAATTTAACACGTGATACAACAATCATTCTCCTATTCGTACTAATCAAACCGAATGTGATGAAGATGATTATGATAGCCAGATGATATCCGGAGACTATTTTACTTTTAAATATTCCTTGGATGTCTCTTAAACGTGAGGAAAATTGCGGATAAATCACACCCAGAATACTTGTCCCGACCTGGTATAATCAGGGACCGTTGTGCCTGATCCAATGATTTTTTAACTAAATCAAATTAGTGGAATTATGACTGTAATATATTTTGCAAAATGAAAGGGCTCAACTGCATATCTATTAGCGCTTGATTTTTCAGTTATATTGTAGTAACTATAGCTCTTCCTCTGCATTTACTAACATTATTTAATATTTTAACTTTCTCAAACAATTTCTGTAACATTATTAGACAATTTTGAAGTATTAATTTAAATATTGCAAATCACAATATTATGACACTCTTAGACAACATTGTGATGATAACTGCTATTTTCTCCACAGAGTATATTTATTATTTATTTATTTATTTATTTATTTAGCCTGGTGGAGTTAAGGCCATGTGGCCTTCTCTTCCACTCACCAGGGCAAACATATATTACATCACAATATAACAATCACAATGAACTCTAATATTAAATACTAAATAAAAATTTGATCAAAAAGATAATATCTATTATATTACGATCTATAATGCAACTAGTTAATGTTAGTTAAAATTAAGACTAAAACTAATAATAAAGTGTATACAAGCAAGACATATTAAATTGTCCCTGTCTAATGTTTATAAAAAACAAAGAAAAATAATGAGATATAGAAAACTAATTTTACGTTTGTACAATATTTAAAACAAAACAAAAGAAAATATTTGTTAATCTTAATATTATTTTCATAGATGATTAAATGTATTAATTGTTAAAAGAATACTATCAGTGAGGTGTATAAGTTAGTTTGTTATTAAATAATTATTTAATTTGTTTTTGAAGGATGTTATAGTTTGACAGTCTCTGACATAGGTCGGAAGGGAATTCCATGTTTTGGTAAGTGAGACCGTAAAAGATAATGAATAATATACAGTGTGATGAGGAGGGATATAAAGGACAATGTGCTGATGGGATCGAGTGTCAAGATTATGTGTGTCGGATAGTCTGATGAAGCGGCGTGATAAATAATTAGGCGATGATGTGTGAAGGATTTTATAGAGAAGGGATAGGGAATGGACAGTTCTACGATCTCTTAGACGAAGCCACGATAATTGTTCCAGGGACGGTGTAACATGGTCAAATTTGCGAATACCACAAATAAAACGTGCGCAAGAATTATGAACACGTTGAAGTCTTTGAGTGGAAATAATATTTAAGTCTGTAAAAAGAGTGTCACAATAATCAAAATGGGGCATTGCAAGTGTTTCTACTAACATTTTCCTAAGGGCGAATGGCAAACAATTTCGTACACGATTCAATGAATGCATTATTGAGAAGACTGTTTTGCATGTATGGTTAATTTGTGTATTCCAATTTAAGTTTTTGTCAATAAATACTCCTAGAATTTTTACTGTCTCACTTTAAGGGATTTGAACTCCATTTAGTGACACATGCGAGACTGTGTTTAGGTTAATTGTAGATAATAGTCTCTGGTGACCCATAATGATTGATTGTGACTTTCTAGGATTTAATTGCAGTCTATATTTAACTGTCCAAGTCATTAGTGAGTCCAGATCCTCGTTAATTTTGGCAACAGCGTCATTTAGCGAATATTTGTGTGTATGGATGTAGATTTGCATGTCGTCAGCAAATAAATTATGTTTGCAATGCTTTAGGGAGTTAGATATGTCATGTATGTAGATTGAAAAAAGTAAAGGTCCAAGCACCGAACCCTGTGGAACCCCAGCTTTACAGAAGGACCAAGAAGAACATAATGCATGATTTCCTACAACAGATTGCTGGCGCTCATGAAGATAGGAATTGAACCATTGCGTGGCACTATCAGAGAGTAAGAGGTTTTTAAGTTTATGCAACAGTAAGTCCAAGTCTACCGTGTCGAATGCTTTACCAAAGTCCAGTAATGTAAGAATGGTAAGTTTTCGATTATCAGCAGCTTTGCGTATGTCTTCGCAAATATTTAGTATAGCAGTATTTGTATTGTATCCTGTCCTGAAGCCTGACTGAAATTGATCTAGAAGGTTGTGTTCATTTAGGTAGTCAGTCAGTTGTTTATGGACTAATCGTTTCAGAGCCTTTGAAATGGTAGATAAAATGCTAATGGGTCGAAAGTCGTTCGGAGTTAAGGGCGTTTTAACTTTAGGCAGTGGGCGTACGAGGGCTTGTTTCCACAATGAGGGATATGTAGAAGTTTGTAGTGAGGAGTTAAAAGTTATAGTAGGTAGTATACATCGATTATTTTATTCAGTAAAGTAATATTTATACGGTCAGTTCCTTCTGCTTTGGTTTTTATTCGCATAATGTCTTTCTTTACGTCGTAATCTGTAACATATGATAAATGGAAATGTTCTCTGTCGGGTTGATTTGTCAGTGACAATTCATTTATTGTTTGTTCTTTATCCTTTGGAGTAGTAGTTATACCTGTGAAGTGATTACTGAGTGTGTCCAGGGAAACAGGTAATTTGTCTACCTGTGTGTCTTTGATTTTTCTATCGCTGTTTTGGGTTATCGCTGGTTGGATCAACGTTAGGGAGTGATAAGTAAGTGTCACCCATTTTTAATAAACATTTGGTAATTTTAATATTATTAATATATTTTTAACATAGATTTGGGGATTTATTGCAAATATTGGTCATTTGAATTCCATAGCGACGGATAGTAATCGAAAATGATAATCGATATGGTTCAATTGTGGGTTATTGTTGGCTCCATAAGCTCTGGCGCATGCGCACTGTTGTTCTATAGGACTGATAATATTTCACGCTAATTTAAGTGCAGTTTTTTCCAATGAAATTTTTTTAAACGTTTACTAAAATTCACAAACCTTTGCAATATGGAACCAGGAATGTATTATACATATTAACAATAGCAGAGCTATTAATACTGTTTAAGGCAACAAAAATTTCAATTAAAGATTTGTATTAAGTTACAGGCCTATAGCCTATAAAACAATGAAATGGTGTGCTGTCAAGTGGAAAATAACTCTACCTACAAACTTTCACATAGTTTTTCAGGAATTATATTGAATGTTTTGATTAAGGAGTCAATGGTCTCCGGTGACCTATTAGAGAGCAGTTGAACATATTTTTACAGTAAAAAAAATATATTTTTATGTAATTGAATGCTAAATTTAATGTTCAACATTTATCCAGAAAAATCAATTATAGTTCTATATTTCTGAAAAATAAAATAAAATTCACGGAATTGATATGTATATAAATATACATGGCGATAAAAAAAAGTCGTTTACAACTTTTGAGGAATGATAGGGAGGTCAAGAGGCAGAGCAATTATTTTACTTATGAAAATTAATGTAGCCTAGACTTTCTCAAAAATAATCAGTCGCAAATATATAGACTCCCGAGGCTGAGCTTGACCGACTTCTACAAGGGAATGTCAAACTGAAAGCATAATTGGATGTTCGACGACGCGACGTCTATGTATTTTCTTCGTAACATGAAAAACGTGAAGGGAAATACATATGGAATTAAGGGCATGACTTTAACAGATTGGTTTAATGTATCATGCCTTAGTGCAAAGATACGGTTCTTGCTCTTATTAGAGTCGGTGAGGAATTTGGGTAGCTACAATAAGTAGCGATTTCAGGTTGAGGAAACCAGCCATAACGGCTGGAGGCCGGGCATGCCTACCTCGTGTTATTCCCATATTGACTGTCGTCTACTTCTGTAACTAGCATATCGATGGTGGATAATGAAAACCTGGTAACTCCATTTTGGTAAATTTTACAGGAGAAAAAATTAACCGTTTTAAATAATTATGAAAATTTATAAGCAATAGTTCCCACATAGTTTACTACAGAATACAGGTCAAGTTATTAATAAATTTGAAGTCCATGTTCTCAACAGGTTATGCTTCATATATGTCTGTGCTGCCTACTGGAGTTATGTGGTTTTCAATGACTGATGGAGTTACGAGGTTTTCATTACCTACCGACGATATGCGGATGTGAGGCTAGCAGTTGGAGGCTAGACCAAGAGACTTCCAGATCTATAGCGTTATGGAGAGAAAAAAACACAATCTCTTAGGATTGATTTTTTCAATTAAAAATATATTTTGTAACTCTAATTTTGGTAGGCGTATAGGACAAAATAATACTGTTTTAGAATGAATTTATTTCCATAGCAACTGTAAATAAAAAAACAACCGAGTTTTCCATTTAGTCCGACTCAGATTTATAAATTTAGTTCAACAATAATACTCTAACTCATTCTCATCTCCTACGCGATGAAGTATCTTCAGCTTCTGATATCGCTACTATGCTTCAAAAACGTACCGACTCTGAGCAATTAAAATGCCATCACTTAACACACAGAATGGGAGCCTGTTATGGAAACGATAGTGATTGGACGGTAGCTGTGTAGATTTAGGTTAGATAATGGATAGGCATGCTAGCTAGCGAATAGATGGGGATGGGACTACAATCTTGACGTGGTAGGAGGACTTGTATACCTATTTGATCCTATACTTTGAGATTAAATAGGCCAAACTAATGCCAGTCCAATTCAGTAAACAAATAACGTATTCTTAAAATCCATTCTCCAACGCATAAATTACATTATTCTTTGAAATCCTTGTCAAAAATTGTTTTCATGAAGAGATGAGTGAGAATTATGCAATATATTAGAAATATAATTTAACTCGCTGGCTCTATCGAACCCCTACGTTCATGACTGCACGGACATAAGATATCCATACATCTCAATCCTGAGCTAATAAAAATATAAGTACATCAAATAAACTTCAAGAATGGATAAGGCCAGAAACAGCACAATAAGGTAAATTATGCAAGTTGAAAAAAAAAACTATTAGAAAAAAATAGAAGAAAGATGTTTGAAATGGTATGGACACCTCATAAGAATGGAAGGAGAAGAGATAATACCATAGAAGATCCTTAAATGGAAAGCTAATGGAAGAAGTGGAAGAGGCTGACCTAGAGTTTGGATATATGGAGTGAGGAGAATTATGGAAGTTAGAGATTTGAGGGAAGAAGATGCTTTAGACAGGAATCTCTGGCGACAAATCACTTTGCGTTGAAGGAGAAACACTGTATTGTGGAATATTCCTAATAAAATATATATATTACTTGGTGATGTTAAAAATACATATACTATTTCATAAAAAATGTATTGAAGAAACTAAATATATTATTACGGTCAAAGACTTTTTCTTTCAATAACGAAGAAAAAATCGAATTAGCTAATTTAAATAAATAACGCTAATATTTATCCTAGGAATATTTAAAAAAAAGTAAATAAAAACAATGTGTAACACATAAATAGAAAATGTATAATTCACCAGTAAAAATAAAATAAAATGTGATATAAAACACATGCACAGATACAGAGAAAAAATAGAAAATTTACATCGGCCTATAAATCAGATGGGGTAGTATTTGCATTTGCAGACGTACAGACTCTCAAAATCATTGTTAACTTAATTTAATTAACCATTTAGTGAATTGAAAATAAGAATAAAATAATTAGAATATATGTAATTTTCTTGCTGAATATTTAATTCATTTTAATATATTTCTATGGAAATAAGCAATAGTAATTAATTTACCTTTGGCAAAACAATTACGGAAAAGACTAGTGAAGTGCTTTGTGTGGAGTGTAGCATTGTATGGTGCAGAGATTTGTACATTACGATGGAATGAGAAAAAGCGACTGGAAGCTTTTGAGATGTGGATATGGAGAAGGACAGACAAAATAAAAAAATGAAGATATGCTATACAGAGGAAGAACAATGTTGGAACTCATAAAGAAGATAAAAATAAATTGGATTGGCCACTGGCTAAGAATAAACTACCTGCTGACGGATACCCTAGAAGGAATGGTCAACGGAAAGAGAGTTAGAGGCAGAAAATGACATCAGATGATAGACTGTATTAAAATAAATGGTTTGTATGTGGATACAAAAAGAAAGCTGAGATAAGGAAAGAGTGGAGAATGCTGAGTTTACAGTGAAAGACCTGTTCTTGGGCAAAACACTATGTATGTACCATAGCAACTAAGTGTTTCCGTTGTATACATTTTAAACGTTGGCCAATCAATCTTAAAACCCATATTATTAATTCTAAAATGTGTATATTTTTTCATAATACCGCATGCTTTTCCATCATATTAAGACCTAGGTGAAGGATAAGACAGTTCTGTCATTTCTGCCAGGGCCTTTACTGTTTAACAGGATTCCATAGAATGATAAAGGAACTAAAGAACCGTTTTATATGCTGTGGTTTAACTTCACATCCGAGGGATCAAAGATGTTTTACGTTCTATAAAGGACAGCTCGGATATGGGTATAAAATTATAGACGACGTTCGGGAATATTTGGCCAAAAAAAAAAAGTTTGTAAAAGGAAAATTTCAACGAAATGAGACACCAGATTAATGGCAGAGGTTGAAAGGAATATCTTTCTATCTATCTTCAGGTTTTTTACAGCTGCTGCCGTCTTCCCGTGCCAAATCTCCAAAGCCTATGATCTTGGGCATCTTCGATGCTTAGCCCTCTAGCTTGCATTACTGTCCTCATGTGTTCCTTCCATGTTAACTTTGGTTTCCCTCTTTTCTTCTTTCTGTTCGGATGCGTATACTTAGAAGGTAGGTAGGAGGTGTTTTTAATTTTTCTGACCACGACCAGACAGTGACAAATCGTTTTATGGGGGATGTCAACCACAATATAGCATTTCAACAAAAACTAACCGTGATCACATTTTTAATTTTTTTCTTCAAAATGTTGTGCATATAAGTATCATAATTGCCCCCTCTTCAGAAAAATATGTTTCAAAAAAATCTATCAAAAATATACCAAAATATTGACACATTCTCAATATGAACCAAATAATACGTACCATTTTCTCCAAAACCAGTAGGCCTAAGGATAGAATTGTAAAATTTTGGGTGTAATTCCCTCAAATATTGTCTAATTCGTTGTGACAAGAATATTTTGCATGTAGATGAATTAGTTATGTTGATTTTATTTTGCCGTCTCGGTATACGCATTGTTAGCGCGCGTGGCTGCAACTGGGACCATTTGCAAAAATATGTAATAATGGCAAAAAATAAAATTAGTGTGTTCATTCAACAGTGCAACTATTAAATTTATGTTTTAAAATTTCTAGTTGTTCCAAGACACACAACTGGGAACTGTTACCACAGACTTGCAAAATATTTTTTTTTATTCAATGCTACCACGTCGTCATTTTGACATTCTGGTATTCTCTCCTGGCCTGGCGTTATTTTAAGCCACTTCAGAGATTGGGCCACCTGGAAGGCGGAGTTACGCTGCGTATTTATTTTAAAATATTAATGTAATTAATATTATTAAGTTAATTAATTATTAATTTATTAATATAATTAATTTAGTTGCTTTCTTAAATTTAGCTGTTAGTTTCGAATCCTGTCTGTTCCAGAGAGGTATTGGTGTTAGGTCATACAGCGATTTTTCGGAGTTTCTCGGGATTCTCCCACTTCCCGAATTTCATCCCATCATCACTCTTCATTCTCCCTTCCCCACTCTTCATGTCATTTCATTTCTCCTTCATTCATTTCATATCACTCTTCATGTTAGGAAAAAATAGTTTTGTTGGCATCTACATGTGTTGAAAATATGTTATCGTGGGGATATAGTGAGGGCTCATTGGCTCATGACTCCGAGCCTTATCAATAAAAAAAGCAGAAGGGGCCGCGACGTTAGCTCTATATACTCATGTGGTGCGCTAATCCTATATTAGCTGTTCACCCAATGGGTTTTCTTAATTTATAGCGAATCATTTCACACAGTTTTGCAGCACTAGTTCTACATTGTCAAGATTTTACACATCGAGATTGATGTTATCTTCCTATGTCAGTTTAGTTTCCAAGTTCCGTGGTTCCGTATTACTCTGGACCAGTGGATTTTGCGATAATTTTCTTGGAGGTGTCGATCTACGTCATTCTGTCTTCCTCTTCTGCCAATGCGGGAGTCCCACACGGTGGGGTATAACATCAAATGCTATTTGGAGGCCTTGTAACACGACCATCCTATTTCCATGTCAGAATGTATGCGTCTAGAGCGACATCGATTAGTCCTGACATTCTCTTAGGTTGGTTGTTCAAATTTTTACTCTTAAGGATACCTCTAGTATCTTCCATTCGAATTTTCGTTGGTAAATTCTTATGCTGTTCCACAGTTTATACAGAGTGTAAAAAATCGTTCATTTACAACATTTTAAGAATGAAAGAGGAGATGAACACAAACACTTTATGATGTGATAAAACTCACTATCATGTAAAATTTGGCCGCCTTGTTGCTCTAAAGAGATAGATTTTCGACTTAGGTTGTGTTACAAAACTTCATTCGAACGTGTTAGATTGACAGAGATGGAAAAAAAAACAACTGTTTAACCGTATGCGACAAATCATCCCCTCATGAACTCTCGTTACGTTGTGTGAAATTTCTTACTTAATTCAATACACAATTAGTTCCTGCGTACATTAAGCCTTAAAATCCAGCAGTTACACTACGTTTCCGTTAAGCACCCTTAAACTTTAAAGCTACCATCGAAAAAATAGTTCTTCTGCCAAAGCTTTCAAGATAAAAAATATTTATTTTTACTTCCTGTATGAATAAATATATGTTATCAAAATGCAGTACCATTAATTCTTCTTCTTCTTCCTTCCAAGTATTAGGCCAAGGCCTGTTACGATCCTATAGAAAATTTTCCCTCCAGCATTTTGATCCTTCCGGGAAATTCTCGTATAAGACTTGAAAGCATAATAATAGTCCCTTCGATTGGTTGCTGGCCAAAGGAAGGCAAGACCAGTGATGGGGCTGCCATCTTATAGCCTCTGGTCAGGCTTTTCTGGAGAAGAAAAGAAAATAAAGGAAAGAAGAAATGGAAGAAAGGAAAGATTCCCTAGCCCTCGGATGCCCTAATAGCATCGGAATCGAAAAAAACAAGAGTTAACCAAGAGAGGTTAGATAGTAAAGTTAAAAGAGTGCAAAACACAAGTAAGTGGAAGAAATGTTTTGCTCAGCTTGGGCACCTTGTGGTCGCCATCCACATATCCCCTAGATGAGGACCCCTGAGGGACCATTAATTCTTAATAATTATATATAAATTAATTAGTGTATAATGCTATTGTTTTATTATTTAATTGTAATATTATTGTGTTTTCTTTATGTAATTGTAATGCTATTGCTTTTTTTTTGTTTATTTTTCTTTACACTAGTACCAATTATTACTTTATTGTAACCGACTGTCAGCAGCACGTACGGCTTACTGCCCGTGCGACCCATAGTTGTAAATAATATTGTAAATATCTTACTTTTTGTCTAATAAAGTCCTACTACTACTACTACTACTACTACTACTACTACTACTACTACTACTACTACTACTACTACTATTTCCTGTATCATCTATGTAACATTTTAATAAAATGTTAACACCCTGTATTACACAGCATTTATTGATATGCGACCGGAATATCATAGATGTGATATGATTAATAAATTCAAACGTTTCAAAATTAAGGGTATGTAGGATGTTGTGTCGTAGGGTGCAAGAATAAGGCACTATTCACTACATAAATTTGCTTTTATTCAGTAACAATGCAATACAACGAACGCTTGCCAAGGGATCCTTCGAGCTACTGACGCGCGGGATCTCATAGCGCGCAAGGATCTAGCACCACGCGTTCACGGGCGAGGATCTAGGAGCGCGTGCTGTGTGATTAGCCTAGGGCGGCTGCAGAGTGCTGCCATCTGTCGACGGCCGCTTGTGGCGGGGGAATGTCTCATGATGCCACAACAGCCCCCTTGGGGGAAGAGATGCTCACGGCTTGAAAGAAATCCGGAAAGATCTCCTTGCGCCCTGAACGCGTGGTCAGAGGAGTTGTCCGTTTGTTGAGCTCTGTCGTTCGTTGTTGGGGCGAGAGTCCGTCGACTGTTCAGCTCTTCCATTTCCCAGTATGAATGCTGGTTTTACTCGGTCAATACTTACGAGAACGGGGCCGTGTCTGGTCTGCAACGTAAGGCTATCTCGTCTCGCTGAAGAACCTGGTGAGGGCCAGAGTATGGCGTTTGAAGTAGCGCACGGTATCGTCTCGTTAGAAGGCATGAGTGCAGGTGGCCATATCTTTTTAGAGATGAAGGAGCTCCGTTGTCCATGTCGAGCTGGTGATGATGTTGTTCTGAACGTCGAACTGTGCCCTCCTGAAGCATGGCGTCGAATTATTTCTTTGTGATGCTAAGGCGGTTTGGGGCAAGTTGGCGTGGTCTGCAGGAGACGGGTGGTCCTGGAGTGATTCTGATGTGATGTAGTCTGTGGTGGCGGACTTCTAAAAACTCCGGCGGGTAGGGTTAAATCGGGCAACTCTGCAATGATGTTGTGGTATGGAGTAAGGATAGCTAGGGATTTGATACTCGGTTGAGTTGTTGGTGTGGGGTGGGCGGGTACGGACAAGCTGGTAAGGCCATCCACTAAATGCTTGTTACTACAGTCGAAGTAGATGGAAGTGGGAAAGGAAATGTGATCACAATGACAAATTTCCTAGTAAAATCTCGTCGTAGCCCATGGTTCAGTCTCACTGGCAGATACCCGTATGTTGTGATGGGTGTGTTGTTGGCTGCGACCAGTTCGTAGCCCGTATGTCGGCGACGTCCTTGTAGGAGGCGTCGAGGGTAACAGGAGAGTGTCGATGAGGAATTTGTGCCAGCTGTTTCTGTCTGTGACGAAGAGGCGGCTTTCAGTTAGATGGCAGCCGTTCGCCACAATCACACTGCCGGTGGAGTTTGTTGAAAAATTGCAAGGAGGTGTACATTTCTGCGCCTGATCGCGGAATTTTCGGCGATACCAGCAGAAACTATCGTCAGTGGAGTTTGGTGGTGGAGTCGGACTGTTGTCCACGGGAGCGGGATCGCGGACGAAATATGGTCTGTAAGGCGGCCATTTGTTGCGCCAACTGGTCAATGCGTTTGCTCGGTTCACTGATTTGACTGTTGTGGGATCCGGGTTTTACTGATGAACAACCGGGTGGAGGGGCATTGGTGGTGTTACTTCTAGAATCTTATCGGCCAGTATAGCGACTCTGACCAGTGGAAGCTCGGCCTATGTTTGAAGAATGGCTTACACTTGCTGTGGGAGGCATTGAACTCACAGTAGGTTATCTTGAACCTGATTGGCGCCGGCAAATGATCGGAGGTATCGGAGGAACTGGGAGGGTTTAAGACCTTCACAAGGTCGGCACCATTACACACTTAAATATTCGCTCCTATTACCTAGCTCTGCTTCCATTAAGAGTTGCCTCACTCGTTGTTCCTCGGATATGGAGCGGCAGCGGATCAGTTCCGATTTTAGAAACTGGTAGGCCCCGTGCGCTGGAGGGTTGATAATTATGTCCTCTGAGGTAATTATGTCGGCTGCGAAACGACTCTCGAAGTTCGATACAACGTACGCGTATTTGGTTGAGTCTTGCGTGATGCCTGACACAATAAATTGCGCTTCGGCTTGGACGAACCAGACCGCCGGTTTGTCGGGCTAGAAAGTGGGTAATTTTACACTCACACGGTTAACACTATTACTGACCTGTTGAGTGGAATCCATGGCGGCGTTTGTCTGTTGTTGTAACGCCTGATTGTGTTGTAGAAGTGTTTGCAGTTGCTCTTGTAAGCTTTCCATGTCGGGATCACCAGGAAGTTATGTCGTAGGGTGCAAAAATAAGACACTATTCACTACATAAATTTGCTTTTATTCGGTAACAATGCAATACGACTGCTTGCCAAGGGATCCGCTGAGCTACTGACGCGCGGGATCTCGTTAGCGCGCGAGAATCTAGCATCACGCGGGCACGGGCGAGGATCTAGGAGCGCGTTTCTGTCTGGTTGGTCTAGGACGGCTGCAGTGCTGCCATCTGTCAAAGGCCGATTGTGGCGGGAGAATGTCTCATGATGTCGCCACAAGTAGGCCCTATATAATAAAATAACATAATTTATTTAGGAAGCAATAATATTTCCTCAACTTCAACATATCTTACTTTAAATGGATTTCCTGTTAACCATTCAATGTTATGTTCGCATCTTATGCTGAACAAGAAATTAAATAAGAACCAATGGATACTTCAAGTGTTCAAAAACTGAGAGATGCATTCGTCTCCGAGGTAGCTTTCAAATTTAAGAGTACCTGCCGGAAAAATGGTTCATCTGCCAGAGCTTTGAAAATAGAAATGTTTATTTTTATTTCATGTAGGCTTATCATCCCTGAAACATTATAATCATTTTTTGTGGTCATGTCTGTATGAACACACACACAGTCTATTGAAATTAGTCGAAAAACTCAGGTGCGATATGATCTAAACTGTTCAAATGTTTCACAATGAAATATAAAGGAAAATGACGTTTAATTCTAGAGTGATGATTTTGTTTAAGAAACAGTAATTTCTTCCCTTAATTTCAATATATCCTTCTTTACATTTCCTGTTGATCACTCAATGTTCGCAGCTAACATCTACCAAGAAGTGAAATATTAAGCAATGTGTGGCGCATTTAAATTGAGAAATAAGAGGATACTGCATTATGATTCGATCTTCATTTATTCCTACCCTGCGGTGTCCATTGGTAATACAAACAAGCTTCATCCATACAACCCCCAGGGCTAGAGTCGAATGCCAATATTTGTCCTGAGATTGGCTTCATCGTTACTCATATATGATACGTTCATTGTAACATCGTTTCCATATACAATATAAAAAAATAATTTCGTGTTATCCCTCAGGATTATATGTTTTATTAGGTGGCAAGGTAAATAATCATTCCTGATTTTATTAGATTTATAAGTGTTCTTTCAGATTATTTGTTACGTTATTTTGCAAATGTATTTGACAAGATTCTCTAGAGGACCTGAAGTTAAATTCGTATATTTTCTTTTGTGACGTCTTATGTGTGACATGTCTTAGCGTAATTGGTTAGGGCAATACGTTACAAGCTAGGATATTACGGGTTCGATTCCCGATAGGGTTGAAATTTTTAAACTGGCCTAAAACATTTGGAGGGAACATTGCCCGGAATTGACTCAACTTTTAATATAAATGGGTGCCAGCCGCATTAGCTGATGTTACAGATCTGTCTAGAAGGGCTGACAACTCGGCTAACATCTTGTGCCGATTGTCTGCAAAGGTAGGAACCTCAACCTCCTTAATAATCTGATAGTCTCTTAAAGACTGTATATAGTCAATGTTTTTATTCAATGAAATAAACTCCATGCAATATACAGAGTGTCCCATGCAAACCTCCCACATTTTAATTAATCATAACTAACAAAGTATGCGGAATTATGAAATAGGCCGGTATTAAACGAAACAGAAGCTCAAAAAATTGTCATTGCCACACACTAAAACACCTCTATATGTACACCGTTGGTAGCACGAACAATATCAAGTCTGTATTCGATTTCGTGTCACGTTCTGTCCAACATGTCCATTGGTACTGTTGCAATTGTGTCAAAGATACGGGTTCGTAAATCATGAGAATCTTGTACTGGAGTCGCAAACACACGGTCTTTTACATACCAATAAACAGTTTGTGCTCGTTGCTGAGGAGTCGCCATTTTGTTTTATGTCATTATTGTCCAATATGTGACAGATGAATTAACTACAACAGTGAAAACAAAAATTCTTTGAATTTCTCTTTCTTTTAATACCAACCTCATTTCATAATCCCGCATACTTTGAGAGTTAAAAAATTGATTAATTAAAATGTGGGAGGTTTGAAAGGGACACGGTGTATATATATTGTATGTGTGTTGTATGTGTATATGTAGGCTATAGTGCGTTATATTTAAGTATGTGAGTGACAGTGAATAAATGTTTTTCTGCTGGTCATAACGTTTTTGTCATCTGATCCCTGGAACTTACGACTGAATGTTGGCACCATCTGTTGGAAACAAGTGACAACCATTAAGATTTAGAAACGTCAACCACATACTTACATCTCAAGCACAGCCTACGTTTCTGCAAACGTCGTACATATATAAGATTCCATAAATCTTTTATAAATTTGCCCTCATATAGACCTAGTTATATCCATACATAGATCTTTATTGTAACCTGTCGGAACCTAGCAGTCTAAGGCATGATATGGCGCAGATTACGGGGACGAGATTTTCTCATTGAATTTTGGCCAGTATGGGACCATACCTTCCCAGTATCTTGACAAATTTCTGTCGATTACAATAAATAAGCATTTATATTGCGCGAAATCTTACGCTTAAGTCTGTGATTTTGCGCAAGTCCAGAAAAGTATAAGTAAAAATGAAGACGAACCGCAAACAGCAGTGTGTGTGTGTGTGTGTGTGTGTGTGTGGTGTGTGTGTGTGTGTGTGTGTGTGTGTGTGTGTGTGTGTGTTTGTGTGTGTGTGTGTATGCGCGTGCGCGTGCGTGCGTGCGTGTGTGTGTAACAGAAGTCATGTGACAATTATAATTTCAAAAGTTCGTGTTTTTTATTAATCTGAAACATAGACGTTCATGAAAGCTAATAAAAACAAGATACAGTCTGCCGAAATGAAATTTTTAAGAACTGTAAAAGGATGTACCATTTTAGATAAATCTACAATAAAAATAGGTAAGGAAAATGCTAGAAATAAATTATTAGGAAGAAATAATTATAAACTATGAAATGAATGAAGTCAGCATGTTGATAGAATGCCGGAAGAGATGATCCGAAGAAGAGTGTTGTATTAGAGGCCTAAGAGAAGATGACATCCGGGAAGACTAAGAAGACGATAGTCAGACATGTTTTGAAGCCGGACCAGGCAATATTTCCTAATACCTGGAATGTAGAAGAAGATGATGAAGAATTAGAAGACAATAAATAAGAGGCTACTGGTTATAAAACAACTAAAACGGCTGAACTTACTGTCACTATCGAACCCGTAGGTTCATGGCCGCGTGAGCATAAGCTCTCCGTACATTCCCATCCTGAGCTAATGTTTTCCAGTCTTCTCCTGTATAACTACTTCCCTCAAATCATGGTTAATATTATTCTCCCACCTTGGTCTCCCTATTGGGTAATTTCCTCTGATTTTGCTACAGAATGTTCCATATCATTCTTTCATTCCTCATTCAGTATTCTGACAGCCTCTATTCTTGCTGGATAATCATCTACCTGTATAAAAACTGACATGGGATGCGAATTCAGCAGCTGACTGGCAGATCGAAGGCCTTCTAGGCCTCTTGCAATATCTGGTTTATAGCTCTGTAAATATTAGACATATTTAATTTTGGAGAGATATTAGTATTAAGAAAACAGAAAAACGGCATTATTTTTAAAACTTGTTTTTAATAGTACAAATCCAACATGGCGTGGGATAGGAGAGGAATCGGCCGCTATTAATTGTGGCGAGTCATAACGATGGGATAAATACCACACAACAAACACAATAACATCAAGCCGAATAAACACGCTTGTAACAATATTGAATTTTGAGTTTCTTGACATGTCTGACACTAATATCAATAACAAAGTCATTTCGATGAAAAATAAATACCAAACTGTTGGTTTTACGAGAATAAAAAAACATACATTATCCAATTATTACGTCGCCAAATACCAATATGAAAATAAATATACATTTGTTAAATACAATCCAATCAAAGCTAAATTTAAAATTTTCCCTGCTTAATATTTTTATGTCTAGGAATTAACTAGGAAACATAAATTTCCATTCAAACAAATTATTTGTTTAAATGACTCACAGATATATGCAATTAATGACCAAACTTTAAATTAACAGTATATTGTTTCTAATAACACGTCTTCTCCATCATTGTTTAAGGGGGGTGATGGGTGAAAAATTAACCATTTGAGATCAAAATTGGATTTTTATATTAAAAAATAACCTGTACTCTAATGTATATGTTGTCAAAGTTTCAGACGCCTATGGCGCTTCTACGTGCCGTAAATTACATCAGAGTTAAAGGCTGCATCAGTTAAATACTACCTGCATGCAAATCTGTACACTTGTTTTTCCACACTTCTATTTTCACTGCATTTTTGTACATTCAACATTGAATGGAATTCAGACATTTTGTCCTAGGAGATTCAAAATTTTACTGTATGTCCTAAAAACAATAGGTAACAAAGACGTGCATGGGTTTTATGATGAAGTAATATTTTAAGAAATAAAAAATAAAATATATGCAATTATTTTTTTTTGTAATTCCACGCATGAGGTACAACATTTTTTCTCCCTTTGTATTCTCATTATAAGAATTCTAATGCATGATGTTTTTCTAAATATTTTAGGGGTCTTGTAAAAAATATCAGACATTTTACTAAAAAATTGTGGAACCAATTTAATTATAATATATGCATTTTTTTAAATATAATATTTAATAACTCATAAAATAAATGTCACACAAGAATGAAACTTAAACACATCATTATGTATCATACAGTGAATGTTTCTACTAAACATCAAGTCTCTAGATCAAAACATATGGAAAGTAGAAATTTCACCCATCTGTAATATATATTGAAGTATATCATAATATATATTGAAGTATATCATAATATATATATATTTTATAATATGAACATTCATTATAATGTATGACTGTCCTAAATTAACACAATTATTGACCTAATTGATCTTTTTGTTAAAATATGCTGAAGAATGATTTTAAAGAATTCTGTCATGAATATTTAAATAGGTATTACCTTTGTAGTTATTTGGAAAAGTCATGCAGTATAAGGGATTGTTACACAATAGGTAGTCTTACCTAATGATGACTTAGCTTTTAAAAGGTCATAGGTTAAGCGCATTCAATATGCTTTTCAGAAAGGGAGAATCTGGTTACATGTACAATACAACCAAATTGATTCTCACGTATACATTGTAACTACGTCATTACCCAACTGGTATATATGTATGAAACTTATGATTGTAAGTGAGACAGTTTTTTTCATCGGTGTTACCGATACCCTGTCTCACGTTTTTTTGTATTAAAGTCTGTTGTTTCTCACTACTGCTCCGCTGTGTCTTCTTATAGTTAGGTTTAATCCTATCTACTAACCACATTTCCGAAGAATTCCTGGGGTTGATTCCTAATCTATAAATTTACAGATATCTACTAGAACTTCAAGACGATCTTCACCTCCTGACACAACTCTTACTTATTTTGATTATTATTTATACTTTAAAAATAATCCTTATAATTATAGAAGGAATCGACCACCCAGATATTACATGGTGGCAGCGCATCGGGATTGGAAAACCAGCGAGCAGTGGAGACATCCGAAGGTGCGAACGAGCTGGAGAGACTCTTCAATTAGTCCCAGATAATTCAGAGCCTATCTCGAGGGATCAACGCTCCAGAGTAATCCACAGGCCGTGGTACCCGTAAACGCACCAGAGGAAAGCAGACAGTGGTCCTGAGGCCAACACCAGCAGCCACCGACGCGCTCGAGGGACGTCCTTGGTGTTCAGCCGTTGGCAGCCTGCACCCGCGAGAGGAGTCGCACCCTGAGGGGAGCTGAAAGGCCATCACTACGACTCTGAACTGTGCATCTCAGACCACCCTACATCTTTCTTTAGGTGAGTCCAATTCCATTATGGCTAGCGAGGGCGATATTGATATTAGCGAGGAAAGCTATATCCCTGTAGTTCAAGCAGTTAAGTTGATACCCCGAACATTCGATGGAAACCCCAAACATTTAAGAGAATTTATAGAAGGAGTAGAAGCTGCGGTTCAGGTAGTCCATCCAACCAAACAACCCTTATTGTTAAGATTTATAGAATCCAAAATTTCAGGAGACGCTAAAGATAGACTTTTAGCTAGGACAGAGAGAGAAACTTGGATTCAATATTGGAGGAGAACTTTTCTGTAAGGAGAACGCTAGAATATTATGCAGGAATACTCTTTAATTCAAAACAAAGTACAAATGAAACAGTTGCACAGTGGGGTTCAAGATTAGATGGAATAGCCATGGATTTAAGAAGAGAAGTCAGAAATAGATTGGAGAGGTTAGAAGACGCGATAATTCGAGATATGTAGAAGGAGGCCTACAGCTGATAGGAGAATTTTTAAAAGGTACTTTCGTAGCAGGGTTAAAGGACGATAGATTAAGTATATAGTAAAGGCTAAGGGTGAAGAAGAATCATTAGCGCAACTAATCGAAACCGCATTACAGGAAGAAAGCGAGGGAAAGTCCACGAGATTTAGGGGTAATCAAAATGAGACAAGGACATCCAATCACAGGGGCAGTAAAAAGGGAATTTAGAAGACCGTACGGATCAGAGATAAAGAGAGAGGTTAACCTGGCCACAAAAGAAATAAGGTGTTATAATTGTAATGAGATAGGGCACATTAGTAGAGAATGTGGAAGAGACCGCAACCCCGTAGGCATGGAGGAACGGGACAGAGCAGCTCTGGGAGGCCGCCAGGGAAACGAGAATTCGGGTTACCTGAGCAGTCGCAGGTAATCCTCCCGTCTGACTGCGCGCCAGGACTCATGAGTGCCTGAGGGATCATACTAGGGTAAATATGGAAGGGGAATTACCTGAACTAGTTGATCAGAAGTTTAAGGATAGGATAGATAAAGCCGCTAAAATAGTTAGTGACGCAAACGAATCCCCAGATGACAGTGTTTGTTGGGCAGTGTCGCAAGGCGAACTGCATAAGTTGACTAGAACGCCAATAAATGGGTTCTGTGACTGTGGGCCTAGCGTGGTTGGGGAACGCCAAGAGACTGTAGGCTCGAAACAGTGGAATAATAGAGAGAAACGCCAGGAGATTGTAGGCTCGAAACAGTGGAATAATAGAGAGAAACGCCAGAGATTGTAGGCTCGAAACAGTGGAATAATAGAGAGAAACGCCAGGAGATTGTAGGCTCGAAACAGTGGAATAATAGAGGGAAACGCTACGAGTCGTCCACAAGGGTAGAACTTGGGATAGTGGATTTAAGGAAAAATCCAAGGACACCACACCTACCTCAATGGAGACAGCGTGTTGTGAGATCGAAGTAGGGACTCTTAATGCTATTAATCAGTGGGACGCCTCTGGTTATGAACCGAGACCCTGGGAGATGTATATCCTAAGTGAACAATTAAAAAAATGGCCTAGGTTTAGTATTGATAGATACTGTGCACAAATATCATTAGTTAAAGAAACATCACTAAAGAGAAACGTTATAAAGGATAACTGTAATATGAAAATACAAGGTATTAGTGGGAACTCTATAAAAGTAAATGGGATAACTCAATTAGTATTGAATAATTGTGAAAATCATACAGTTGTTAATTGTCATATAGTAGATAAATTACCCAGAGATTTAGATATAATTTTAGGCCAAGACTGGCTCATGGAACAAGGTTATATGTTAAATAAAAAGATGATTATTCCTCCGTATAGTGAAAATTTAATGGAATTTCCTACGAACGAAAGAGGGAACAGATTCATAGACGGCAAATTTTACAGCCAGGGCTAATTTGCGCTAACGGGATAACAAAATGTGATAAGACATTCACATGCCTAGTAATTAATTTAACAGCTGACGCACAGATAATAAAGAAAATACCAGAACTAGTTAAACCGCCCACTCAAATAAGTAAGGAACAGGAAGTATCAGTTGAAAATTTCGTACCTCAAAGATTAGATTTATTAAATAAAAATCTGAGACTTGAACACGTGAAAGAAGGAGCCCATAGTATACGAAACATTTGCACAGAATACGCGGACATATTTAAGCTTCCGGGAGATAGACTAACAAGCACAACAGCTGCTACACATTCCATACCCACACCTTCAATTCCTAAAGGAAGAGCTATAACTTTGAAGAATTATAGGTTAGCAGAGGCTCATCAAGAGGAGATTGACAAACAAGTTACACAAATGTTAGAAGACGGTATTATCGCACATAGTAAGAGCGAATGGAATTTTCCACTAATAGTAATACCTAAAAAGGAAGATGCTTCTGGAAAGAAAAAGTGGCGAATTTGTATAGATTTTAGAAAGTTAAACGAAGTAACCGTAGGAGACAGCTATCCTCTTCCTAATATACAAGATATATTAGACAAAATAGGAAAGGCTAGATATTTTCAGCAGTAGATTGCGCAAGTGGATACCTTCAGGTGCCGATCGCTGAGGAAAGACCAATGTAAAACCGCTTTTAGCACCCCTAACGGACATTTCGAGTACAAGAAAATGCCTTTTGGAGTTAGGTCGGGACCAGAGCTACATTCCAAAGGATGATGAACTCGGTACTCCAAGACTCAATAGGCAATAGATGCTTTGTGTACATGGACGATATATTAGTAATGGGCGAAACCTTAGAAGAAACATAATAAAAAATTACGGGAAGTGTTTAATCAGTTACGGAAACACAATTTAAAAATCGAACCTGATAAATGTGAATTTTTGAGAGAAGAATTAAAATATCTAGGACACGTGGTTACCGCTCAAGGTGTCAAACCCGATCCGAATAAGATACAGGCAGTTACCGAATTTCCAACTCCAAAGACACCTAAAGACATAAAATCATTCTTAGGTTTGGCAGGATATTACAGAAAATTTATAGAAGAATTTAGTGCGGATTGCAAAACCTCTGACTGAATTGTTAAAGAAAGATAAAAAATGGAAGTGGGAAGATACGGAACAGAATAGCTTCAATAAATTGAAAGATAAATTAACGACAGCTCCGTTGTTACAGTATCCAGATTTCACACAAACCTTTATAGTAACGACAGACGCGAGTGGATACGCTTTAGGCGCAATTCTTAGTCAAGGAACGTTAGGAGATGATAAACCCATTGCTTACGCTAGCAGGACTTTAAATCAAGCCGAATCGCATTACAGCACTGTAGAAAAGGAACTATTAGCAATAGTATGGGCATGCAGACATTTTAGACCTTATTTACTAGGACGTAAATTTCAAGTAGTGACAGATCACAAAGGATTGGTCTGGCTATTTAAAGTGAAAGACCCTAGTTCGAGATTAATACGTTGGAAACTTCAACTTTCAGAATTTGAATTCGAAATTCATTATAGGGCAGGTAAAAGACACGTAAACGCAGATAGTTTGAGTAGACACCCTGTAGAATGTTGCACCTTGGATAATACGCACTTAACTGAGGATCGTAAGAAGGAAATAATCAAGGAATTTCACAGCTGTCCAATTGGAGGACATCTTGGAATCAATAAAACTACCGATCGAATTAAATTATACATAACTTGGCCGGGAGTAGAGAAAGACGTAACCAATTACATTAAAACTTGTAAGATTTGTCAATTTAATAAAGACGAGAAGCAGAAAGTAAAACAACCTTTAGAGGTCACGGACACACAAAAGGAACCTTGGATAAAAATTTATTTAGATATAGTGGGACCACTTCCGCTAACCGAGAGAGGTCATAAATATATATTAACTTGTCAAGATAACTTAAGTAAATATTTAATAGTCATACCCTTAAAGACACAAACAGCTGAAGAAGTGACAGAAGCTTTCGTAAACAATGTTATTTTAATTTATGGGATTCCTGATATCATATTAACTGATCAAGGAACAAATTTTATGTCAGATTTATTTAAAAGAATATGTAAACTATTTAAGATTCAGAAACTAAGCACTACTGCTTATCACCCTGAAAGTAATGGAGCTCTAGAAAGAACTCATAAGACCTTAGTAAACTACTTACGTTGTTTTTGCAATCCTAGAGGAGCCGATTGGGACAAATGGTTACCTTTCGCCAGTTTTACGTACAACACTACCCCCCATAGTATTACTAAATACTCTCCTTATGAATTATTGTATGGAAGAAAATGTAATATCCCAGGAATTTTACAAACTAAATCACAACCTTTATATAATTACGACGATTTTAATTCTAAATGTACGGAATAAATTGCAAAGTTGTCATGAGATAGCTAGAGAAAGGCTTATTAAGTTTAAGGAACTACAACGATCGCGTGTGAAAAGCAATTATGTTGAATTCAAGAAGGATGATCTAGTACTTCTCAGAGTAGAAAATAGGAATAAATTAGATCCAATATGGAAAGGTCCATATGAGGTTAAGACTACTGAAGGTCACAACGTGATAATACAAAAGTTAGGTAAACGCAAATATGAGACGGTACATTCAAATAGATTAAAGCCATATTTTCCTTTGCAGGGAAAAGAAAATGAAACTTCATAACACATGGGTAACGCTAAAAATGTTAATACCATTTTGGTTGGGGAAGCTTACAGACGCTCAAGAAGTAAAAGCTCTGGATTCGAAGACCGGTGTGTACTTTGACGAGATAGGAATTATACAATTTTACCCTATACAATGGAAAGTGGTAAGTTATATAAACTTGGAACCAACTAGAGATCTTTGGAAACAGACAAAAAATCATTTACGGTTGATAACTGATTATTGTGATAAGATAAAGGGAGAAAAGTGGTATCATTTGACAGATTGTGGGAGTTTAAATCACTTTGTAAAACCAAAAGTCAGGTATGTTGAAAATTTAAAAGAATTAGTCACAGAATATTTAAAAACACCTAATGAACAGAATACTAGAAGCAAGAGAGGCGTTTTAAATTTTATGGGAGATATTGCTAAGATATTATTCGGTACTCTGACTCAATCTGATGCAGAGGAATATAATAAGCACATTTCACAGTTAGAGAAGGAACAGGCAGAATTTTTGCATATTCTAAAGGATGAAATTACAGTGATTAAATCAACCATTAATTCAGTTAATTTAACTATAGCAAGGGTGAACCGGAATGAAAATATTTTAAAAAATGGTTTAATAAAATTAAATAATTATACCACTAATAGGATTAACGCACTGCAGAAGGAAATAGAAGGTATTAGTTTAGCCAATGAACAAATAAGGATTTCTCTTAGAGGTGTGGAAGAATGCCAGCATTCTTTTGAGCTTCTTATAGACGCATTTGTACACGCAGAGCAAGGAACTCTTCAACCTCAATTAATTACGGTGGAAAGAATTAAGAATGTTATGAAAGCCCAAACGCTACCAACTGGTCTGGACTACCCTAATTTTTCTTTTTCAGAACTTCAAAATTTAATTACACCTCACACCTATTCTTATAAACAATATCTAGTATATGTATTACAAATACCCCTTCTCTCTCCTACTCCGTATCACTTGTATAAAACACTTCCTTTTCCTGTCAAGAAGGAAGGTAATATTTACATTTTTCTAAGCGCAAACAAAGAATATATTTTCAGTGACCCGTTGAGACAACATTACGGAAAAAATGACAACTAATGAACTAACAGGATGTTTTCGTCCTAATCTTTTGCATTATGTATGTAAAGAAAATATACCGATTTATTTGTACACCCCTGAAGCTGATTGTGAAGCTTCACTTCTTCATCCATCCACCACTAAAGTTCCAAAAAGTTGCGAGACTAGAATTTTCACATTGAACAAATCCTACTGGATTCCCTTATATTTATCTAATGAATGGTTATTTGTCACCCCAAAACCAGATCGTATGACTGTGTTATGTGGCGACAAATCAACACAACTCAATATTGAAAAGGAAGGTAAATTATCGCTAGGACAGAATTGCAAGGCTTTTAATGCCCACGTAACCTTACATGCCATGAGTAATTTGGTAAGTAACTTAACCATAGATTTTATACCGACAGCACCTCTTGACTTCGACTGTTGCTTTGATATGGATAAAACTAACGACTACGAGAAATTACAATTGGACATGCCTATGTCTAACCTAATGTCATCGGTAGATGATTTGAGAATGGCCAGTATGAAGGCCGATGATTTAGGTAAGTTAATAAAACAGCAAGAAGAAAATGATTATTCGAAGTGGTATATACATATAACCACATGGAGTTCTGTAATGGGTACGATCATATTCGTAACCTTGACTTGTTGTTGTTGCATTTGCTGTTGTAAGAGCTACAGAACTTTAATATTTTGGTTATGGGATAAATGGACTCCAAGAAAATGCTGGAAGGAGACGACCGAGAGGCTGTGTGTTAACATACATAATTACTCTGGGCATGATCGTGTAGTATACACTAAAACTACAGGTAATGATGAGAGTTCACCTGTCGTGTCCCTCAAGTCATCACCGCTTATCGGAGAAAGAATTAGAGACCCCCAGTTGTCCACAGAATGTATCCCCAAAAGATGAAGAAGATAAAGATAGTATTGCGCATAGAACTAGAAATAAAAATAAAACATTTCGTTAGTAAAGTTTCGAATTATGTAATTCAAAACTTTCTATAGGGGGAAGAGTGTAATATATATTGAAGTATATCATAATATATATTGAAGTATATCATAATATATATATATTTTATAATATGAACATTCATTATAATGTATGACTGTCCTAAATTAACACAATTATTGACCTAATTGATCTTTTTGTTAAAATATGCTGAAGAATGATTTTAAAGAATTCTGTCATGAATATTTAAATAGGTATTACCTTTGTAGTTATTTGGAAAAGTCATGCAGTATAAGGGATTGTTACACAATAGGTAGTCTTACCTAATGATGACTTAGCTTTTAAAAGGTCATAGGTTAAGCGCATTCAATATGCTTTTCAGAAAGGGAGAATCTGGTTACATGTACAATACAACCAAATTGATTCTCACGTATACATTGTAACTACGTCATTACTCAACTGGTATATATGTATGAAACTTATGATTGTAAGTTAGACAGTTTTTTTCATCGGTGTTACCGATACCCTGTCTCACGTTTTTTTGTATTAAAGTCTGTTTGTTTCTCACTACTGCTCCGCTGTGTCTTCTTATAGTTAGGTTTAATCCTATCTACTAACCACATTTCCGAAGAATTCCTGGGGTTGATTCCTAATCTATAAATTTACAGATATCTACTAGAACTTCAAGACGATCTTCACCTCCTGACACAACTCTTACTTATTTTGATTATTATTTATACTTTAAAAATAATCCTTATAATTATAGAAGGAATCGACCACCCAGATATTACACATCACCTCCCTTAATCTCTTACCTTATAGGTTTTTTTTACATATCTCGCTTCGCCCGAGCCTTATAGTGGCTCGACGTGTCGGGAGAGGAATTTTCAACTTTGGATAATACTCAAGAACATGGAGGGCCTCCCCGAATAAATTACCAGCTCAAATAGAACCTCTATCGGGACAACACAACTTAAGAGAAACACGCCACACTCACATTCATATTAAACATGGCGAATAAGATAATGATTATTATGAAGGCCAGATAATACTCCGGAAATACTGGGGCTTTAAGTTTCCTGACATGGTCTTACAGGTAAGGAAAAACACCAAAAAACATCACCCAGAACGCTTGACAGGGCCCGCTGCGTACGAGTCAGCAAATATACAGTGAGATCAGTTTAGTAGTGAAAGGCAGACGCGAGTATTTCACTATACAGTGCTGACGCAGTCGCGGCGGGGAACGGACAGCGTAGGATCGCGGTGATACAACCACACACATTTTCATAAGTATTTTTCAAATTGTCATACTTACCAACTTTATTGAAGCAGGTGTTGGAACTGTTCATCTTCGTTGTCCATACATTTTTGACACCACTTTTATAAATTTGTTGTACATATTATGGACTGTTGAAAGTGATGGAATTTTTACACCCGGGAATCGTGTTTCAAAACGTCTTCGTACTTGGCTGGCAGACTGAGTTAATAAATATTGATCATAAATAAATACACGTCGTTCAGTATAAAACTTATCAGCAATTATACAATTTACACTCATACACACGTGATTCATTTTACATTTATGTTTTATAAGATACAATTTTTAAAATTGAAATAACTTATACACGTGTAATTTAGTTTACATTGTACACAAGTCATTCAGTTCACAAGGAAAAGCGACTAAGCACCTTTATCTACTCGAGGTACACTATCTGACTGTGGCAGTGAACTCGTAAACTGCTGAGTCAGCGCACATTTCAAGTCCCGTGCCTGCACCTGTAAGCCTTCGTTATCGCACAGCACAAACCCCGTGTCTGCCTTCCACTACTAAACTGATCTCACTGTACAATAGTATGTTACAATGTGAGGTTGGGAAGTGGTTCAGAAGCGAAGAAATGATTGATTTTTAATTCCAGAGATTCTGTTAAAACGCTACATTTTTTTTTTGCACGATGGTATTTTAAAATAATAAATTGTAGTAAATAATAACATCTTTGTTGAAAATGTTTCCGTTCATTGTAAACAACTGACTGACGTTAGCAATCTAGCCAAGGTATATATGCTAAATGCCGAAAATAATATAGTTGAGACTACAGCAGACCGTGACACCAATTAGGATAAAATGGCGGCAAGTACGAATTTATGTTTTATATTGCTTCAAATAAAGTTCAGTTCATTTAATATGCAGTGTTTTGTTTCGTATAATGTATATTACTACTGCTGGATATGTGTGTATATGCATTGTACGTAATAAGCCTATACACAAAGGTCAGTGGTTTAATTTCCTGAAATAGGTAGGTAATTTGTATTATTACAGTATAGTTATTTATAGGATGGCAAGCCCCGAAATTTAGGATTTTTAAATTTCAATCATGGTCGTCATTGCTGTAAGTACATCAGAACGCACTATCGTGCAAAAATATAAATTTGAGGAGCTACAGTAATTACTAATTTACTAACAGATGTTCCTAATATTGGTAGAGCGATGGGCATTTAACAACACATTTATTTTAAAAATTAGCATTAACTTCCTACAAAAATATTCGTTTAGACTTATCTTATTTAATTCACCAACTATGTCACCAAAGGCTCAAACACAGGGACATCTTCATAGGAACATGGAATGTTAGGACTTTATACAATAGAGGGGCACTAGAGATATTAACGCGGGAATTAGAGATAAATCGCCCTTGGATATAGTCGCTTTACAGGACGTTATGTGGCCAGGAGAAGGTAGTCAGGAATCAGGAAGCTTTGCATTATACTACGGGGTGCAGAAAGAAACTGAATTTGGAACGAGTTTCTTAGTCAAAAGGAGGATCCTGTCCGCTATTGGAGATATTAAGTTTGTCAGTGACAGGATATCATACATAATTCTAAAACATAAACGACATGATTTTATAACTGTAAATGTACATGCTCCAACAGAAGAGAACGATGACAAGATCAAGGATGAGTTCTATGAAGAATTAGAATGCTTATTTGATAGACTTTCACGATATCATATGAAAATTGTCTTAGGAGATTTTAATGGAAAAGTGGGACGGGAAGATATATTCAAACCAACAATAGGCAAATTCAGTCTTCATGAAGATAGTAACGACAACGGGGTTAGATTAGTCACATTTGCCACATCAAAGAATCTCATTGTTAAGAGCACAACATTTCAGCATAAGGATATTCATAAATACACCTGGACGTCCCCAGATGGAGAAAAACTCGGAACCAGATAGATCATGTATTAGTGGATAAACGCTGGCACAGTAGCATCATTGATGTTAGATCAGTTAGAGGGACAGACTGCAATTCAGATCATCATCTGGTCAGGGTGAAAATCAGACAACGGCTATCGCTTATGAGAGGAACAAACGCTAAAGATGATTCTGTAAAATATGAATTAAAAAACTTGAAAAATGATGAAATGCGGCAAGAATACCAAATCAAAATTGCTAATAGATTTGAAGTACTGGAATCTTCAGATGACAATGTGGTAAACGAAGAAGAAACTGATATAAATAAAGAATGGGAGGCTATAAGAGATACTATTAAATTGTCAGCATCAGAAAGCATTGGTTGTTTAAAAAAAGAGGCAAAACAAGAAATGGTTTGATGAGGAATATGCCGACATTGTAAAGAAAAGAAAGCTAGCAAAAATGAAATGGTTACACGAGCCAAATGAGGTAAATTTAGAGCAATTGGGTAGTGTTAGACGGGAAACCACCAAGTTACTAAAGAGTAAAAAGAGGGAATATTTGAGAGAGAAGATTAATGATCTTGAAATGAATGCAAAAAATAGGAACATTAGAGAATTATATCAGGGAATTAGTATAGAGAAGAAAGGGTTTCAGGCTAGAACAAACATAATTCGGAATGAAAATGGGGATATGATTGCAGATTCCAGGAGTATATTAAATAGATGGAAAAGTTACTTTAATCAGCTATTAAATGTACATACAGAACAGGACATTGAGGAGGATAATTTACAGACAGCAGAAATGCTAGTCGCAGAGACAAGTAGGCCTACATTAGAGGTTGAAATGGCGATTGAAAAATTGAAGATGTATAAAGCATCAGGTTCAGATGAGATCCCAGCAGAACTGATAAAATCAGGGGGAGAAAAATTGACGGACAAGATACGCTGGTTGCTTAGTATGATTTGGGAAAAAAGAAGCTCTTCCAGATGAATGGAAGGAATCAATTATCGTACCAATTTATAAGAAAGGAGATAAAACTGATTGCAACAACTACAGGGGCATCTCATTACTTTCAACTTCGTACAAAATTCTTACAAAATATATTAGTAAGCAGATTTACTCCCTATATTGATGACATTCTAGGAGATCACCAATGTGCATTTAGAAGAAACAGGTCTACAACAGATCAGATTTTTAGTATAAGACAGATTTTAGAAAAGAAATGGGAATATAATGGTACTGTACATCAACTATATGTAGACTTCAAAAAAGCATATGATTCAATTAAGAGGGAGAAGTTATATAGTATCCTGCTGGAGTTCGGAATTCCTAAAAAGTTAGTTAGACTTATACGAATGTGTCTAAATGGCACAAAGAGTAGGGTGCGTGTAGGCAAACAGTTTTCGGACACTTTTGAAATCCAGAATGGGTTGAAGCAAGGAGATGCACTATCACCTCTACTATTTAATTTTGTACTAGAGCATGCCATTAAATCTTTAGAGAATGAGGAAGGCTTACAACTCAATGGTATTAATAAGCTGTTAGTTTATGCTGATGATGTAGTACTATTGGCCGATAGCGAGGAGATACTAAAGGACAACACGCACACACTATTGAGTAACACTAAGAAATTAGGACTGGAAGTAAATATCAATAAAACTAAATATATGGTCACACGTAGAAATACATTATATAATGGAAATGGACAGCTAATGACAAATGAGGGAAATTTTGAGGAAGTGGCTGAATTCAAATACCTAGGAACAATAATCACAAATAGGAATGAGATGCACAAAGAAATTAAACATAGGCTCAATTCTGGAAATGCATGCTATTATGCATTGCAGAGACTTTTGATGTCCCAACTCCTTTCAAAAAACGTTAAGCTGAAAATATATAAAACTATTATTCTACCAGTTATATTATATGGGTGCGAAACATGGACTCTTACTTTAAGGGAGGAAAGGAGATTACAAGTATTTGAGAATAAAGTTCTTAGGAAAATTTTTGGACCAAAGAGAGATGAACAGACAGGTGAATGGAGAAGACTACATAACAATGAACTACATGGTCTTTATAGGAAGCCAGATATAATAAGAACAGTTAAGTCTCGTAGACTGCGATGGGCAGGACATGTTGCACGTATGGGGAATGAAAGACTTGCATGGAAGCTTCTTGTAGGAAAGCCAGAAGGAAAACGCCCAGTTGGTAGACCAAGAATGAGGTGGGAGAACAACATTAACTATGATTTGAGGGAAGTAGATTATACAGGGAATGATTGGAAAGCATTAGCTCAGGATAGGGATGTATGGAGAGCTTATGTCCGCGCGGCCATGAACCTACGGGTTCGATAGTGCCAGTGAGTAAGTAAGTAAGTAAGTAAGTACTATGTCACAATCAGATGTACTACGTACAATGTACATACAAAAAATATCCAAAAGTTAGTGTTAATATACATTATACGAAACAAATCATTGCATTTTAAATGAACTGAACTTTATTTGAAACAATATTAAACAATAAATACGAACTTGCGGCCATGTTATCAATAATTGTTCTCAAGGCATTCTGTTGTTTCAACTAATAAACATTGCCCACACTGTTAACGTTAGTCAGTTGTTTATAATGAACACACATATTTCCAACAAAGATATTATTATTTTACTATTATTTATTATTTTGAAAACACCATCGTACAAAAAATAATGTACAACGCACGTGTGAAGTGTTTTACAGAATCTCGGAAATTAAAAACCTGGCTATCGCTCTGTTTTTAAATATTTTCCTGGATTCTGGAAAAAAAAACCACTTCCCAACCTCGCATCGTAATATAGGCCTACTATTATTTTGAGGTTTTACAATGTTTTACATCTTCCTGCGTCCAAGTAATCTACTGACATTTTCCTCCACAACTCTCTATCTTTCCAATCTTCATCGTCCAATCCTTTTCCTCATGTTGCTCGAAACACCATGAATCCACGTTATTTTTGGCCGTCCTCCTCTTCTTCTTCTATCAAATGGCACCTATTCTAGTATTCTTCTTGGGGATCTGTCTTCTGTCATTCTTTTTTTACACGACCAAACCATTAATTGTTTGTTTTTATGAAATCTATAAATGGAGTTTAAACATTCATATTTTGTTTAATTACATCGTTTCTTATTTTATCTCTTCTAGAAATTCCTGCTGAATGCCTCCAAAAACCCACTTCTGCTGAATTAAACTTACCTACTATTCTAGATTTTAATTCCCATGTATCTGCATCGTATGTCATTGTACTCTTTTTTATTGTATTAAAAATGCTTGTTTTTGTTTTAGGATTTATATTCTGATCCCATAAAACACCATTTAATTTTTATATTGTACATTCATCCTCATTAATTTCAGCATCATGACTTCCATCTGCACTCATTTTTATCCCCAAATAAACATGTTCGTCCATTGTTTTATTTATCAATGTCCGTCTTCTAAAAAGAGATATTTTGATTTACCTTCTATTACCATATACATCGTGTTGTCCATATGAACTTTAATCCCCATTTTTCATATTTCTCCTTCATTTTTCTTCTCATATACTCTAAATCTTCGTAATCTGCCATTAGTAAAAAATACTTTCTTTAAAATATCCTTGTTCTACTAAATTATTTCTTCACTGTTCTTATCAAGGTTTGCCCTAGCTTATCTTGGTTCTAAGCGAATGTTGTAACAGCTCCACGTATCTTATTCAAGGAACATTAGTGGTCGACATCGGTCCAACATTAAACCGGTACGTGCACTTAGCATATCCCTAACAACTGTTATATTTTCCAACAGTGGGTTACGTACGCTGGGTAATAAAGGGAGTATGACCACGATAAAATTATTATTATTATTATTATTATTATTATTATTATTATTATTATTATTATTATTATTTTCATTTCCTTAGTTTAATCTCTTCCTTTGTGAGTACTTTTACGTACGGCACGCCGCACTGTCCTTGCAGGGTTAGAACTTTTAGGGAGATAATTTTAATTCTTAATCATATACATATTATTTTAAACAACCAAGGACATAAGGAGCCTATCGGATGAATGTTCAGCTCAATGTCTGAACATTTCCGAGGCAACAGGAAAGTTTAAGACAAGATCCACCATTCACTCATACACTCAAACTAACAAAGGGAACGTTATATAAACTAACTCACTGGCACTATCGAACCCGTTGGATCATGATCGCAAGGACATAAGCTTTCCATATATATTCCTATCTTGAGCGTATGCTTTCCAAACACGGCCTGTATAAACTACTTCCCTTAAATTATGGTTAATATTATTCTCCCGCCTCATTCTTGATCTACTAACTAGACGTTTTTTTCCTCTGGTTTTCCTACAGTAAGCTTCCATGCCCCTCTTTCATTCCCCATCCGTGCCACATGTCCTGCCCATCGCAGTCTACGAGACTTAACTGTTCTTATTATATCTGGCTTCCTATAAAGACCATGTAGGTCACTGTTATGAAGTCTTCTCCATTCACCTGTCTGTTCATCTCTCTTTGGTCTAAAAAGTTTCCTAAGAATTTTATTCTCAAATACTTGTAATCTCCTTTCCTCCCTTAAAGTAAGAGTCCATGTTTCACATCCATATAAAATAACTGTGAGAATAACAGTTTTATATATTTTCAGTTTTTTTTTCTAATTTGACAAGAGTCCCTGTAATGCATAATAGCGTGTATATCTCAATTATATTTGTAATTATTGTACCTAGGTATTTGAATTCAGCCACTGCTACAAAATTTCCCTCATTTTTCGTTAACTGTCAATTTCCATTGTATAATGTATTTATATGTGTGAACACATATTTGGTTTTATTGATGTTACTTCCAGTCCCAATTTCTTTATGTTGCTCAAAATAATGTGGTTGTTGGCTCTTAGTATCTTCTCGCTATCGCCAGGAGAATGTAATATGGATAAAATAATTATGATGGCCAGATGGTATTCGCGAAATACATTTGCCTTTCACTTGAAAAAGAACATGAAAAACCTCAACCAGTATTCTTGCCCCGACCGGAGATCTAACCCAGTCTGAGGCAACAACAACAATAATAATAATAATAATAATAATAATAATAATAATAATAATAATAATAATAATTTCATTTATATACAGAATTTTAATGTTTACACAGCTTTCTGTGCGTAAAGTTTATTTTTTCTTCTCCACACGTCTCTCTCCATCCAATCCATGTCCTGGAGTCCTCTTCTTCTCATTCCAGTTCTTATTTCCTGCATCCACGAGTTTCGAGGTCTTCCTCTCCTCCTTCTTCCAGGTGGACACCATTCCAATGTTTTCCTGGGTAATCTTTCTTCTTGCATTTGTCGTACGTGCCCATACCAATTTAATTGCTTATACCGTATATAATCTACTATTGAATAACCAATTTTCATTTTTTCTCTTATGACAGTATTTCTTATTTTGTCTAATTTTGAATATCTTGCTGCTCTCCTCAAGAAATCCATTTCCATCGACATAAGTTTTTGTTCTAAGTTTTTGTTGAATTTCCAAACTTCAGCTCCATATGTGACAGTACTTCTCACTATTGAATTATATATTTGTAACTTATTTTTCCTGGTTATATGTCTGTTCCATAAGACTCCACTCATCATTGCAGTTATTGCTCTACCTTTATTTATCCTGTTCTTAATATCACTTTCTTGTTTATCCCCTTTATCTAATTTTACTCCCAGATACTCAAATTCTTCACATCCTTCAATATACCCCTTTTCATCTTCTAATATAAAATCTTCGGTTTCGGCTCCACATCCCATATAATAATAATAATAATAATAATAATAATAATAATAATAATAATAATACTATTAAATTGTCAGCATCAGAAAGCATTGGTTGTTTAAAAAAGAGGCAAAACAAGAAATGGTTTGATGAGGAATGTGCCGACATTGTAAAGAAAAGAAAGCTAGCAAAAATGAAATGGTTACACGAGCCAAATAAGGTAAATTTAGAGCAATTGGGTAGTGTTAGACGGGAAACCACCAAGTTACTAAAGAGTAAGAAGAGGGAATGTTTGAGAGAGAAGATTAATGACCTTGAAATGAATGCAAAAAATAGGAACATTAGAGAATTATATCAGGGAATTAGTATAGAGAAGAAAGGGTTTCAGGCTAGAACAAACATAATTCGGAATGAAAATGGGGATATGATTGCAGATTCCAAGAGTATATTAAATAGATGGAAAAGTTATTTTAATCAGCTATTAAATGTACATACAGAACAGGACATTGAGGAGGATAAGTTACAGACAGCAGAAATGCTAGTCGCAGAGCCAAGTGCATTAGAGGTTGAAATGGCAATTGAAAAATTGAAGATGTATAAAGCATCAGGTTCAGATGAGATCCCAGCAGAACTGATAAAATCGGGGGGAGAAAAATTGATGGACAAGATACGCTGGTTGCTTAGTATGATTTGGGAAAAAGAAGCTCTTCCAGATGAATGGAAGGAATCAATTATCGTACCAATTTATAAGAAAGGAGATAAAACTGATTGCAACAACTATAGGGGCATCTCATTACTTTCAACTTCGTACAAAATTCTAACAAATATATTAGTAAGCAGACTTACTCCCTATATTGATGACATTCTAGGAGATCATCAATGTGAATTTAGAAGAAACAGGTCTACAACAGATCAGATTTTTAGTATAAGACAGATTTTAGAAAAGAAATGGGAATATAATGGTACTGTACATCAACTATATGTAGACTTCAAAAAAGCATATGATTCAATTAAGAGGGAGAAGTTATATAGTATCCTGCTGGAGTTCGGAATTCTTAAAAAGTTAGTTAGACTTATACGAATGTGTCTAAATGGCTCAACGAGTAGAGTGCGTGTAGGCAAACAGTTTTCAGACACTTTTGAAATCCAGAATGGGTTGAAAGCAAGGAGATGCACTATCTCCTCTACTATTTAATTTTGTACTAGAGCATGCCATTAAATCTTTAGAGAATGAGGAAGGCTTACAACTGAATGGTATTAATAAGCTGTTAGTTTATGCTGATGATGTAGTACTACTGGCCGATAGCGAGGAGATACTAAAGGCCAACACGCACACACTATTGAGTAACACTAAGAAATTAGGACTGGAAGTAAATATCAGTAAAACTAAATATATGGTCACACGTAGAAATACATTATATAATGGAAATGGACAGCTAATAACAAATGAGGGAAATTTTGAGGAATTGGCTGAATTCAAATACCTAGGAACAATAATCACAAATAGGAATGAGATGAACAAAGAAATTAAGCATAGGCTCAATTCTGGAAATGCATGCTATTATGCATTGCAGAGACTTTTGATGTCCCAACTCCTTTCAAAAAACGTTAAGCTGAAAATATATAAAACTATTATTCTACCAGTTATATTATATGGGTGCGAAACATGGACTCTTACTTTAAGGGAGGAAAGGAGATTACGAGTATTTGAGAATAAAGTTCTTAGGAAAATTTTTGACCAAAAAGAGAGATGAAGAGACAGGTGAATGGAGAAGACTACATAACAATGAACTACATGGTCTTTATAGGAAGCCAGATATAATAAGAACAGTTAAGTCCCGTAGACTGCGATGGGCAGGACATGTTGCGCGTATGGGGAATGAAAGACGTGCATGGAAACTTCTTGTAGGAAAGCCAGAAGGAAAACGCCCAGTTGGTAGACCAAGAATGAGGTGGGAGAACAACATTAACTATGATTTGAGGGAAGTAGATTATACAGGGAATGATTGGAAAGCATTAGCTCGGGATAGGGATGTATGGAGAGCTTATGTCCGTGCGGCCATGAACCTACGGGTTCGATAGTGCCAGTGAGTAAGTAAGTAAGTAAGTAAGTATAATAATAATAATAATAATAATAATAATAATAATAATAATAATAATAATAATAAAAGTGGGTTACAATATTCCGCCAGTGGCATGAGAGAATGTCTTAAGAAATATTACGGCATTTAAAAAATAATATAAATTTACATTCAACTTTCTATCATTGGGATTGCCGAAGATGACAAAGTAACTTAGTCTCTATGGCATCCAGATTAATATTATTGATTTGAATATATATATATATATATATATATATATATATATATATATTCTACAGTGATATAATTTATATTAATGATATAAAGTGTGGAATATTCTCTAAAAATTATGAGTGATTCGGCTGGTAATACATAAAATCAAATACACGAGTGAGGCGGAGTTATAGATAATTTTGTAGTTAAGTTAAATTATTTTAGATAATAGCAGAATTTCTCCAAATTAGTTAATATGGTTGTGAAAGTGATTACAGAAATATATAGTAGGCGTACTACAGAATGTATTTAGCAATTCTCGTTGTTCTTACTTTAATACTTGAGATGTTCAAAATAAAGTCCAAGTAGCCTACAATGGTTGTACGGCCTCCAGAAACATACAGACGCCGATTATGTATATCTTAATAAATCTCGAGTAATGCCACAGCGACTTTTTTAGCAGCTCTGCCAACAAGTCATAGCCCTACGTTCTCGCCGTGCTCCCTAACTGCAGTCGCAATAGACTGTAGCTAACAACAGGATGGGACGAAAGGAGAGTTCTCAGCGCCTTCAAACTGACACCTGTCGGCTAAGGGATCAAACCCTAAAAAAAAAAGAAAAAAACGAGATTCTCCATGCCTAGGGTAGGCCTGGAAAAAAGTATACCGCTACGTGCTTCAGTAAAATTTTGAAATGCACTATTATGAATATTTGTATTAAAATTAAAGGGTCCCTTTCATTCCCAAAACGTCCACCACTGTGGTCTCGAGGTAGCGTGCTGCCTTGTCACGCAGCGAGCCCGGGTTCGATCCCTGGTCGGGACAATTTTTCTGGGTGAGGTTTTTATCGGGGTTTTTCCTCACCTGTAAGACAAATGTCAGGAAAACTTTAAGGCCCAAACGGTCCCCGAAATCATATGGCCATCATCGTCATCCTTATCATTATCATCAGCATCATTCACCGGTGTGGAAAGCAACGGGAAGCTACAACACCTGCAATTCCATAGTAAAGCTGCAAAGCATAGCATGAAAATGCTATGATTGCAGTGAAGGACCTGCCCTCGGGCAGAATTACTATGGATGGGCGGAATCTACAAAACACTAATTTATCGTGTCAATTATTTAAATGTGACGGACCGCACTGAAAACAAAATCACGTATTAATGTTATTATGAGGTTATTCGACGCACAATTTAGTTCTTACTACTCGTTTGTTTTCTTCTGTTTCATTAATAGTACTAAATAGTTAACATTAATAAAATTAATTGTAAACTCTGTTAGTTACAATTTAAAATTATAATATAAATTTATATATATTTTAGGTTGTCTCCTCCACCATTAAAACATGATGTTACTGTAAGCCTTTCAGGACTAGTCCCATCATCAGCAGAAGGTACGTCTGCATCCACTGGCTTCGAATGCAAGACTGGCTGGTCCGTTATAAATTTAAAGAGTGGGTTTGAAGTACTGGGCGTGTTCTTGTTTAACAACAGGTCATTGTTGTCCTGCTTATATATTTCCAATTCCTCCATGCTGGACATTGATAGTACAATGACTATTATGCACAAAGAAAATAATCCGAATGGAATCAACGTACTGGAGGAATTGGAAATATTTATTAGACCAACAATGATCTGATATTAAACGAGAACACACCCAGTACTCCAAAACCCACTCTTTAAAGTTATAACGAACCAGCCACTCTTGCATCAGAAGTCAGTGGATGCAGACGTACATTCTGCTGATGATGGCACTAGTCCCGAAAGGCCTACAGTAACTTCATATTTTAATAGTTGAGGAGACGGACCTAAGAGGTATATAATTTTAAATTAATACTAAATAAATCAAAACAATGTATGTATCTTATAGGATACATTGCCAATTAAAGGGTTATAGATGGTGGAATATTTTTATTGATTCCAATGTAGGCCTATGAGAATTTTTTATAATACAGCTTATTTGTTAAAAATACTTCCAATCTAAGAGCTATATGAATTGCGATTCGGGTGACACGATAAAAATTATTATTGTCGGAGAAATGTCGTTTAATTTTTTGACATATATTTAAAAAATACTTCATTGGTGTAGGCAATGTGATAAATTAATACAACATAACTGAAAATAAATAAATAATTTTCAAATACATCTTCACGTTACTCAGAACAAACTAATACAGTAGGCTGGGGCCGGCTGAGTGGCATATCGACTCCTCAAAATTCATATTTACTTACATGTTCCATAAAAAATGTTTTAATCGACAACGAAAGTGGAGATGAAACAATGAATAATATATATGTTTTTCAATACGCTCTTACAACTTCATGCGTGGAAAGAAGTTTCCCGCAGTTTAAACAAGTATTTTTTATTATTATTCTTTCTTGTTTTACCTTTTGTTAAACACTGTTTTCCTTCTTGTTTTACCTTTTTGTTAACTTTCTGTTATTCTCACATATAGACACATGGACAAGACACACACCCAGACCCAAGGTGTAGATTAAAACCCCCCTACCCCGCCGGGAATCGAACCCGGGTTGCCGGAGTGGAAGGTAGGGATTATACCGACTACGCCACGGAGACGGACATCTTGGCAATAGGAAGAACAACTTTTGTATGTATATCGTTAACTAAATTTTACAAACTCGTTACGAAATGCGGCCTCTGAGGAAAACATCTCAACTCGACAACAAAACCTCACTTTCAACCTTTGTAAGGTAATTAGTTAATATTTTAATACAAATAATTCTATGCAATTTTTACGTCACAAATTACGAAAAAAACAAGCAATGAAAAATGATCGAAAACAAAATTAAAGTCGAACAGATCTTTTCGATGAAGTCCAATTTAGATGATGAATTTTTTATCTACAATTATTTATTTATTTATTTATTTATTAAATAATGGATCACAGTCTACAGAATTATTTTCATATGCGAATAGGCTTAATGAGTATAGAGGTTTTGAAGCTTGTGAATAGGAGAGACGAATAGATATCGAATATAAAACACAAAGAAATAATACTATTTTTACATACATTTTTTTCTGTGTGTTCAGTAAATTTCTTGCAGAAATAATGATTCACACGTTATAATTAATCTTAATGAAATACCTCTTTCGCCAATATTTTTTAATATATATTTAGATGATATCATTTGTACATGACAAACTTTTTTAGATGAACATTTTATGATAAACGGTACGAAAATGAACTGTCTTTTATTCGCAGATGACCAGATCATTGTAGCTTCCTCAGAAAATCAACTACAAAGATCAGTTTATAAATTATGGAAACTAATAAACAATTATAATTTAAATATATCAACAGAGAAAACAAAGTCAATAGCATTTATTGGAACTAAGCATAAAAGGACAAAAATTGTAATTGGAGCAAACATAATTGAACAAGTAACTTGTTTCAATTATCTGAGATGCATGATACCGTACCAGCAAAATTTGGACATGGAGAAGAAATTAGGGAAATTTCAACAGATATGTGGTTCAATAAGAAGATATTTGAGAAATAACACCACAAGGGACACTCAATTAAAATTTTACAAAACAGTAGCCGTTCCAACATTAACATACGGGTCTGAGACTTGGCCTTTAACAATTTCTGATAAAAACAAATTGAGACAATAGAAATGAGATTTCTCAGATCAGTTGCATGTGTATCTCTAAGAGATCAAAAGAGGAGTCAAGATATCAGAGATGAACTACAAATCTATAATATAAACGAGAAAATACACACAAATAAACGTCATTGGTTTGAACATATACAAAGAATGCCAAATAATCGTTTATCAAAACAGCTGCTTCATTATAGGCCTCTAGGCCGAATAAATGTAAGAAGTCCAAAACGTCGTTGGACTTGTAATGCGCCGGGGAGCGGAACGGGCCAACAGGCCCATATCTTGAAGATGATGATTATTATATTATATTATATTATATTATATTATATTATATTATATTATATTATATTATATTATATTATATTATATTATATTATATTATATTATATTATATTATATTATATTATATTATATTATATTATATTATATTATATTATATTATATTATATTATATTATATTATATTATATTATATTATATTATATTATATTATATTATATTATATTATATTATATTATATTATATTATATTATATTATATTATATTATATTATATTATATTATATTATATTATATTATATTATATTATAAAGTAAAGTGATCCCACAACAGGCCGGAGGCCCTTGGGGTAGTAGGAGGTTAAGGCTCCCACTTTTTCTAGACAATCGGCATTTTTATGTCAGCCGGGTTGTCAGCCCTGCGTGACGGCCGCCTTTACCCCCAGAACAAGCGTCTGGTACTCATTTCCGTTAGAGGCTGAGTCGACCCCAGTATATTATATTATATTATATTCCACCGCTGTGGTCTCGAGGTAGCTGCTGCCTTGTTACGCAGCGGGCCCGGGTTCGATCCCCGGTCGGGGCAGTTTTTCTGGGTGTTTTTATCGGGGTTTTTCCTCACCTGTAAGACAAATGTCAGGAAAACATTAAGGCTCAGACGGTCCCCGAAATCATATGGTCATCATCATCATCATCCTTCACGCGGTGTGGAAAGCAACGGAAAGCTACCACACCTACAATTCCCTAGTAACGCTGCAAGCATAGCATGAAAATGCTATGATTGCAGTGAAGAACCTGCCTTGGCACAGAATTACTATGGATGGACATTATATTATTATTACTATTATTATTAGTTTAATATATTTAATATTTCAAGCAGTAACTCTATAGGCCTACTTCAATTGACTGTCAACTAGCCAGGTCTATATGACTCATTAAATCCCACGATCAAGGCCGCATTCATTCACCGTCCATTGATCCCAAACCTTACTCAACTCAATACAGTTATCTCCATTATTCACTTCCCTCAGATCTATCCGAATATTATTCTCCTACATAACCCTAGGTCTTCCTAACAATCTTTTCCTTAATAGTTTCCCATTTTTTTTAAATTATTTCTACTATCGCCCATTTTAGATACAATCCATCTCAATCTCCTAGAAATAATAACTATGAAAATAATATTAATAAGTGTATTATGTGTTATTAATATTTAACTATATTTAATCCATAATTGGTAATTTCCGTTTAATTTAACCTGGAGAAATGGAAGAGAATACATTACGATCTCAATTTCATCAGTTAAAATATATAAATTATCATCATCTTCTTCAACAGTCCACTGATGTGGTCTTGGTTGACATCGTTGCATCGTACGCAGAAGGCCCAGGTTCGACACCCGGTCAAGAAATGTATCTTGCGTGATTCAGGGTATTTCCTCAGCAGGAATATAAATGTCAGGAAACATTAAGATCCAAATAGTCCACGAATATCATCTGGCCAACAAAATCATATTCGCATTGTTTAGTAAGAATATATGAGTTAATGGCGTGTCTTATCTTAAATATTTATGTTGTCTCGGATGTGGCTCTGGCATTGAGTTGATCACTCACCCGAGGAAACCTTCCATGTTCTTGTGTGTTCAAAAAATTAAATGTGTGACCCATAGTTTCAAATCCTCTCCAGACAGATACTGTCCCTGTAGGGTCCTTGTGGTATGGAAAAAGTAAAAGTATATAAATAGAGATGTAATCCAAGGTGGTATCGCCTCACTCTGATGGTTAACAGTTTATATAAAAGCGGGTGCCGAGAGGCAATGCTTGACATGCGGTGTTGTCACGTTTCTCATAGCGCTATGGGCGTTTAGTACACAAGGGCAGAAGACATTGATTATTATTTAAGTTATTATTTAATTTTTATGTTATTATTTGGTATTGTTTAACTTTTAGAATTAAAATTATATATGTACTCATTTATCAAATAATTTAATTCCAACATTATATAGCTTGTAGGTCAACATAAATTTCATATTCATACACCAACATGCTCAAATTTACACATTATTATTATTATTATTATTATTATTATTATTATTATTATTATTATTATTATTAATATTATTATTATTATCATCATTATTATTATTATTATTATTATTATTATTATTATTATTATTATTATATTATTATTATTATTATTATTATTATTATTATTATTATTATTATTATTATTATTAATCGTTCGGGCCTGAAACATTTTGCCATGGCCGCCACATATTGAAATCACTTATATATTAAACAAATATAATTTGTAGATATTGTATTATTATTCAAGCTACATATCACAATAAATCACTGATAATTACAACAATTAATTACGGTATACATTTTTATAACTGGATCGACTGCTCCACGTTCCGAGTTTTAATTGTAACTGAGGGAGGAATAGCAATGTGGCAACATCGTGATACTCGCGGTACTCGGGATCTTTGTATTCTAATAACATATAACAGCTGCGGGGAAACAAAGCTAGCCGCTTGTTAAGCATCATAGTGAGGCGATAATAAAGAGACAGGGAATATATTATTATTATTATTATTATTATTATTATTATTTTATTATTATTATTTATTAGTATTATTAGTATTTATTAGTATTATTGTTATTAGTATTGCTATTATTATTATTATTATTATTATTATTATTATTATTATTATTATTATTATTATTATTATTATTATTATTATTATTATTATTATTATTATTATTATTATTATTATTATTATTATTATTATTATTATTATTATTATTATTATTATTATTATTATTGTGGAATTATGTAATATTTTAATGTACGTTCTTTCACCCAAATTTAGTTGAGACTGTAACTTTACGGTAATTCAAAATTTGCTAACGATTAGGAATCTAGGGTTATAATTCGATTTTTTTCTACATTATTTCTAATGTGGTCACCACTTCTTGTTATGTTTAATAAATTCCTGTGGCGTAGTCGGTAGAGTCCCTACCTTCCACTCCGGCGACCCGGGTTCGATTCCCGGCGGGGTAAGTGATTTTTAAAAATCTCTACCTTGGGACTGGGTGTGTGTCGTGTCCAGTTATACCCATTTGGTCTAATTCCTCAAAAATAAATAAATAATAAATAATAATAATAATAATAATAATAATAATAATAATAATAATAGCTTTATTTTACCTGGCAGAGTTAAGGCCTTAAGGCCTTGTCTACCACTCAACCAGGTTTAAAAAAAATACAAACAAAAAATAGTCTTAAATCTAAATTACAATATATATATATATATATATAGATATATATATATATATATATATATATATAAACGATTACAAGTTATGAATACAATACAATTAATATTTATAATGTATTTTGATTTACTCTAAATTTAACGAATTAAATATATAATATGTACAATATATATAAAAAACAGGAAAAGATTAATGACATAGTATAAAATTAAATAAATAGAGAAAAATTAATTATTAGACAACAGGTAACTGTATAAGCGTGACTTAAAGGTACCAAGTGTGCGGCAACCCCTGATATCTTGAGGAAGGAGATTCCAGGAGCGGGCAGAGGCTACTGTGAAGGAAGTAGAATAGGAGGAAGTGCTATGAAGAGGAATTGTTAGCAGACTGCTATCTTGTGATCTAGTGTCAATATTGTGGTAAGAGGATAACTTCTCAAATCTAGACGCCAGGTAAGTAGGGATGTAGGAATTCAGAAGCTTGAAAAGTAGTGAAAGAGAGTGCAATTTACGTCTGTCAGTAAGACGGAGCCAAGAGAGGTTATTAAAAGTGTTCGGAAATATGGTCATAACGGCGGATATTGAAAATGAATCGAACGCAAGCATTATGAACACGCTGCAGTCTCTGCGACAAGTCATAGTTTAGATCATTATATATAATGTCACAATAATCGAAGTGTGGTAACACAAGATTCTGCACAAGGATTTGTTTTAACGAAACTGGGAGAAAATTCTTTAAACGTCTAAGATAATGTAAGATGGAGAAAGTCTTTTTACATATGTGTTTCACTTGTGTTTGCCAGGTTAAATTTGCGTCTAGATGTAGTCCAAGATCTATTACTGAAGAAGAATAAGGGATGATTATATTATTTATAGTAATGCTTTGGTAGTGTAGATATGTCAAAGGTTTGTAAGCAGTCTTTGTTGTCCCATTAGAATTACTTGTGACTTGTTAGGATTTAGATTTAGACCGATACTTGAAGACCAGTTAAAGATGGATATGAGATCGTCATTCATTTTTGTCAAGCTGTTATAGAGAGAATGAGGAGGTGAATGTAGGTAAATTTGGAGATCATCAGCGTAGAGGTGATAACGGCAGTGCTTTAGTACAGTTGGCAAGTCATTTATGTAGATTGAGAAAAGAAGAGGTCCGAGAACACTGCCCTGGGGGACTCCAGCCGGCACACTATTTGCATGATTTCATGTTCTTAGTCATCTTGAATGACATTAAAATGGTGTTTTACAATTCTGTTAATCAGATCACTTTTCTAAATGAATGATCACATTAAATTGGACAACCAGATGTTTAAGAGTAGTGTCTCTTGTCAAACTTGATAAATGGAAATTGACCTTGAATTTGTTGTGCAACGTCAATTTAGTTCTTCCTTATTCATAAAATTGGAAATGATGCGTGGAATCGGGAAATAATTATCAACAAATTTTAGGACTAACAAACAAAAAAGAAACCACATTATCTTCTAGCCCGGGGTTATACGCTGCTCAATTAAAATTTATTCGGTAAACCTGTCCGACCTAAAGATTGCATACACAAGATAAAACCAGAAGTTGAAGTGCGTTTTTGGGTTTTCTTAGTAACTACAATCATCTAATTTTTATGGATCGTAAATCTGAGATAAATGTTATGTTACAACTTTAAATAATAGTTTAACAAGAGTACCAAATTCCGTTAAAATGAACTTAATGTTACTTCCTCTAAAAGTTCATCGAATCTTGTTTTGGAGATTTGTTTCACTAAAATGCAGGGTCACCTATTGCTAGGTGTCAGTAGAGACATTTGTGTCTATTGAAATATTTACAGTCCACCGCTGTGGTCTCGAGGTAGCGTGCTCCTTGTCACGCAGCGGGCGCGGGTTCGATCCCGGTCGGGGCAGTTTTTCAGGGTGAGGTTCTTATCGGGATTTTTCCTCAGCTGTAAGACAAATGCCAGGAAACCTTTAAGGCCCAAACGGTCCCCGAAATCATATGGCCACAAACCTTATTATTATTATCATCATCATCATCATCCTTTACCGGTGTGGAAAGCAACGGGAAGCTACTACACCTACAATTCCCTAATCGTAAAGCTGCAAGCAGAGCATGAAAATGCTATGATGGCAGTGAAGGACCTCTGCCTTCGGGCAGAATTACTATGGATGGATGGAAATATTTACTTGGGATTAAAACCAAACAACCAAATTTTATGATTGTGTCCTCAACTTCCTTACCTCCCTCCCGACCTTTTCTCATTCGCTCTCTCTCTCTCTCTCTCTCTCTCTCTCACTCTCTCTCACTCACACACTCACTCACTCGCTCTCTCACTCTCTCTCACTGTCTCTTGCTCTCTCTCACTCTCACTCTCTCACTCACACTCTCTCTCACTCTCACTCTCTCTCACTCTGTCTCTCTCCCACTCTGTCTCTCCCACTCTGTCTCTCTCTCACTCTGTCTCTCTCTCTCTCACTCTGTCTCTCTCTCACTCTGTCTCTCTCTGTCTCTGTCTCTCTCTGTCTCTGTCTCTCTCTGTTTCTGTCTCTCTCTGTCTCTCTCTCTGCCTCTCTCTCTGTCTCTCTCTCTGTCTCTCTCTCTCTCTCTCTCTCTCTCTCTCTCTCTCTCTCTCTCTCTCTCTCTCTCTCTCTCTCTGCCTCTCTCTGTCTCTCCCTGTCTTGGAAAAAACAAATCAGCTTACTAAAAAATAAACAATCTAAATTACCGCAAGCCATGCAAGAAAACCTAAAAGAAATAGATTGTGAAAATTTGGAATTCTCGACAAATGATACAATAGAAACAAAAAATATCTACAAGAACATAATAGAAAACTCTCTTCAGACTCCGAATATAGTTAATAGTTTTCCAAATAATAGTTGGGCAAAAATATGGCAAAATTTACATCAAGCAAACATTCCTATAGAATGAAAATACATACTATACTGTTATATTAACAAAATTATACCCACGGAGGAAAAAGAACATCGCCATAACTTGGTGGACTCCCCTGCATGCAAAAAATGCGGATACATTGATACTCTGAAACACCAATTGGAGCAGCAAAACTTGTGTGGGAGTAAACAAAAACTATTTTCAAGAAAATATGGCCTAACTCACAGCTACATGAATGGCACCAAAATTCATTGGGATAAACCCACCAACTGAAAAGAAGATTTTGTCAAATCATGGATAGCAATAGGTTTTTGTTTACTATCAACTTACAACAACTAATCCCAACACAGAAAATTCCCGGGAAATGTTAAGACAAAAGTACCTGGAATTAGGAAGGAAATTCAATCATACACAATGTGAAAACTTAAATGAAATATATATATAAACACTATACTAAAAGGAAAACAAACAAGTTAAAGACAAAGTGAATAACAGAAAATATATGCGAATTCATTTTTTTCTTTTTTGTTATAATAAAATGTATTAATTCTTTGTAAAAAAAAGATTGAATTAGTAACTTTTTTACCCTCTATTGTAGATGTGGAGGAGTTATTTTCGTGCCGATTAATAATTATTAGGGTTGAAAAAAGTAGCGGTATCAGGGTAGCAACTAATTTATATATGCATTGTTTACAAAATGCGTGTCTTTGTCGAGCGTCTACACTGCCTGCTCGGAGCGGAGAGTGTGTAATTACGACTCTCCTAAGTAATATACCTGTTTACGTGACATGTGAATGCATCAGAATGCCGAAAAAAATTGTGCAAAGATGAGTCCATTTTTACACAAAGCGGACTGTACTAGAAATCTGTCCCTAGTAGCGCGTGACAACGTATAGTTTGTAAACACAGCCTATGCAGCCTAGCCTGTAACCCATACTTTTTTCAGCCCTAATAATTAGTATTGGAAAAGAACGCTGTGAATTGCATTAGTATTTTATTTAACCCCGACGCCCATTAACAGCTCAGGACTTAGCGTCTGGGTGTGAAAATATCTACAAATGTTGCTCAAAGATAACTTATGGAAAAACTGCACTTAAACTAGCGTGAAATATTTTGAGTCATATAGAACAACAGTGCGCATGCGCCAGAGTTTATAGAGCCAGCAATAACCCACAATCGAACTACATATCGATTATCATCCTCGGTTACTATCCGTCGCTATGAAATTTAAATGACTTATATTTTCAATAAATCCCCAAATCTATGTTAAAAAATAGATTTATAATATTAAAATTACCAAACGTTTATTAAAAATGGGTGTACACTTACTTATCACTCCCTAATGCTTATCCAACCAGCGATAACCCAAAACACCGATAGAAAAATCATAGACTAAGTAATATACTCTGTAGAGAAAATAGCAGTAAGCATCACAATATTGTCTTAACAGTGTCATAATATTGTGATTTGCATACTTAAATACTTCAAAATTGTCTAATAATGTTGTAAAAATTGTTTGAAAAAGTTTAAAATGTTAAATAATATTAGTAAATACAGAAGAAGAGCTATAGTTTACAACAATATAACTGAAAAATCAAGCGCTAGTAGAAGTGCAGTTGAGCCCAACTTATTTCAGGTATTTTTACATAGGTACCTTAAATCTACGATACTGGACCTGCACATTTGCTTCCTTTCTAAGGAAACCAGTTTTCAGGAATTGTATATGCTTATAAATCTATCGATTCTAGCGGATTATAATGAACTAGATTGAACTTGAACTAGAGGCGATTACGGTAATCACAGTCCACCAGGACAGATTATCAGAATTTTAGATGTGCCAGCAGATGCCATCAAAAGTCTTATCAATATCAGTAAACAAGAAGCACTGTTTAGTTTCTAGGAAAACCTGGACATAGAATCCCATAACAAATACTTCCTGTGATGTATTAATGTTTGCTTTGTTTATAAGGTGTCCAAACGTTTAAATATTTTCTTTTAATGTCCCAGGTTTGTCCTTTTGGACATTTTATGGTGTTCTCTCCTGACATTGGCGTAATTGTAACCCACTTCTGAGGTTGGGACGCCTGGAAGGCGGGGTTACGTTGCCCCGATGATATGATGGGTGATGACGATGATAGTGCGCCAGGAGAGCCCTTAATCCTAAGCTTAATCATAATCATCATCATCACTCCAGGGATTAGGTAATTGCCCGTTCCGACTTCATAATGCATCAGCCCAACGTCTTCTAGGTCTTCCAACATCACGTCTTCCTCTTGCTTGATAATTTCTTGCTAACAATGGATATCCCTCCTTACTCATTCCATCCACATGATCCATCCATTTCTGTCTGTAATTCGTGACCTTATCCATTAAAGGTTGTACTTTCAATTCTTCTCTTATATCCTCATTTCTCATTCTATCCAGTCTTGTACATCCTTTTACTTGTCTTAGGAACCTCATTTCCGCCGTCTGTATTCTATCCTTCTGTCCTAAGCTTAATCTACGATGAATATAAACGATGATGATTGCGATGACCATATGATGTTCGGGGATCGTTTGGGCCTTAAAGTTTCCTGATATTTGTCTTACAGGTGAGGAAAAACCTTGATAAAAACTTCACCCAGGAAACTGTCCCGACCGGCGATCGAACCCGGGCCCGCTGCGTGAAAAGGCAGCACGCTACCTCGAGACCACAGCGGTGGACACGTTTAAATATAAATCGGTGTAAAAAATACATATTAGTTGGTCGCCAACGGTGTATTATAAAGTCTTCACTACTTTTATGATACAAAATTGTTTTAATTCCTGTAAAATGTTGAGAAACAAAACCTGTTTTCAACATTATCTTCATTATCCAGACTATTATAGACGATAAAATTGCGACTTGTATGGTCTTCATAACTGCGTTGAGCACTTGTATCTGCTGTTATGATATCGTATAATATTCTAACGGTACACGTGATTCATCATATGACTCCCTTTGTAAGTGCTTACAGTTTAAAATAAATTTTAAATAATCTCTAACGTGTGTAGAGTCATTTTTGTAAAAGCAAAGCAATATAATGTTGATGTTGTCTGAAATATACTGGAATAATTTTCATAAGTAGGCCTAATGTCACGAGTGATTTCCAAATTATCGATATAGGCCTATTCACGAGTCACGAAGTGAGGAGTTAATTTATCTAGAGGATTTGGAAATCAAGAGTGACATTTGTTAGGACTATTCAACGAATAAAATTAAGCTGTTCACTCAAAAATCAATATTTAAATATAGTTATTTCAAAATATTAACATATTTAATATAAACGGCGATGTTTGAAAACAAATGTAAAATGTTTGATTATGTTTCATTTGTTCATCCACTGCAACTTGAACATATTTATTGCCAAATAGGATCGCATTATTGTAATAATGCACCCTAGTGTAGAAAGATGATACACGTCACACTGTATATTATAACCAACATTATAGATTATTAATTATTTTTTAGGAAACAACTCAGTAAAATCATTATTTAAAAACATAATTATTGAACACACAATTATAACATGTGTAGTTCGAAGGAATCTGTTCATTGTTTGCTACCGTGCATTCAATATATTTGTTGGAGAGTCAAGTCACTACAAAATAATGCTCTGACCTGTTCAGAATATTAAAATGAGGAGCTTTCTCTATTTTGGTAAAGATAAATCGATAAAGAGTGAGATGAAACACAACTGTCTTTGGTTGTAAAACAAAATTCATTGAAACGTGATTGGTCATTGACTCCCATTTGGGGCATGAGTTAAATAGGCTACATAAGATATTCTAGTAGTATATAAGTATATTATTTTAAGCTGTGTTGCTAAGAATGCAACTGAGGATATCTAATTGTAAATTATTTGATACATCTGGCAAAAATATTCCAAATCTTGTATGCCTATTGCATGGTGGATAAAGAATATTATTATGGGTCTTCCAATATTTCTTCTTCCAGTAGATCTATAGTTCCATATTAGTTTTGGAGCTCATTTTATCTTCATTCTTCGTATGTTTGCCTTCCGCTCGTACCTACTATTCTCAAATAGACTTTTCGTTTTCAATTATTTCAGAATACATTTTTTTCTATAAGCTTATATTCTCCAGCCTGTTGTAAACATTTAATTTCAACAAATGTTGCATTTATTCTTTTGGATTTTATTAGTTCTCAAATTTTACACCAAATAGCAAGATTCGAATTTCCATTAATTGAACAGTTGCCCCGAAAACAGATCTAACCCATAAACTGCTATTCATGACTTGACTAACTTCTTCCGCCATTTTGTAACATATAGATCACTATTCGCTTGAATGCCAACTTTTAAAAATAAATAAAACAGGTCTGGAATAGAGCAGGGATAGTTTTACATGCATCATGCCGTGATATTCTCCTGATATATCACTAATGCACTGAAAACTTAACTTTCGAATGTTTGTGGGTTATCGGTGTAACTATCAATTTATAAAGATTTAGTAGTCGCTTTGTCACAACTTTAAAAAGTGTTGTTTTATGGTAAAATATTAACGATATTCCATTTTAAATATGACAGCATAATTTCAATTCATAATTCTGTCAAATTATTATTTTTTAAGTTTTGTGTTATAAATAAAAAAACTATTGGAAACGAATGATGGAGTTCATTTCATTTTTTAAATGAATAAAACTCTTCTATTATTTAATAATTTAAGATTATTTAAATATTTTATGCCGTAGGCCTAATACAGCGAGGGCACATTTCTAAATGTAGTTTCTTATATTTGTCCTATGGAATAATTATGATTTTATTAAAGAATTCCAAAGACATACTCTGGTAACACGTAACCTTCGACAAAGTAATCTATTAGTAAGCAAGAAGCATAGAAAGGTTCCTGCAGTTGCATCAGTATTAAAAAATGTCCAGTTTTGAGCAATACTTCTACGGATTCTTCATCCGACATGCAGCTAATGATCGCTATACGAGTACTTGTTGTTTACGTTGCAATAGTCTGCCTTGCACCGACTTCCTTCCTCCCTACAAGGTCAAACCCCTTTTAACAGAAATACATTTTATGTGATGGTGTTTCGTTGAAAGCTATCTTCACAATTCAAAGAAAAATACAGTATTTGTAGTTTATTTGTGACCTTCCATAATCGCAACCGTTCATAAGCAGCGAAATTATCTTTTACATTGTTAGCCTTCAAAAACATTCAAGCATTTGTTACTCTTAGCATCACGAGGATAATTTTCTGATTATGAAGAACCCCTGGACTGGGTTAATTCATTAGCGAAAGCCTCGAGATACATTAAGTCTAAACTCTGTCTTCCGCGAACTACTGAGCATTCCCTACTATAAAGGAATAAAAGCATTGCGTTACAACGGATTTTAGAGATTATCAAATCGTTCTTTTCGTATTGTACTACAATGAGTGTAAAATCTGATCGTACAGTAGTCCAAAATATTGCCGATCGATATACATAATTAGTATGAAATATAATTCTCATATCGCACCTCGACAAAATAACGTCACAACTCAAAAAACCTGATTTTCCAATACAGAAAAAATAAAGTTCACTTACATCACAGTTCAAATGATTTAGGAATAGCTATACTGTATGTACAAGTTGTACCAAGATTAGTTAGGAATTCAGTTACCGACTTATTTTATACAGTTTAAACAAATTGTTGTTTTTTGAATTGGGGATTAACTCAAATTCGTCCATTTTTGAGTTGTGACGTTATTCTTGCTGGGTTGCGATATGTTTCATAGTACGTTTAACATTAATATACAGAAATAATTACATTGTCATTCTATATGAACCATAAAAGTAACTATAAAATTCTAGTCATTATTCTACGAATAAGGAGAGAGTATACAGTGTCTCTCCCTTCCCTTATAAAAATTTCACAACGAGCATAGCACCGATCCCAGCAGTGTAACCAATTAGTTTCCAAAATACATAAAAACAAGTTAAATGGAGCTGAAAACAAAATCTTACAAGAATCTAAAGTTACCAGCACAATTTTGCAGAATACACCAAAATTTAAATGGCCCAAAAAGAAACAACATAAAAATAACCTACAATTTATATTCAGATGTATAATAAATACAAACCTTGAAAAAGGCCTAATAAAATTAAAGATTACAGAAAATTCATTAAACGGTCGGACAGTTAAATTAATTATTCAATATGAAAACATGAGGTTCCAAGATAAATCTAAACAAAAATCCAAACCTATTTTCTCGGAAGAAGAGATGAAAAGATCTGAAAGATTGAAAAAATACTGGAAAATTAACACTTAAAATTCGTATTAAAGCACCGTTGAGGTTATGTAATAAAATATTAAGTCCAATATATAAAAATGAATTAGTGTTTGTTTGTTTGTTTGTTTGTTTGTTTGTTTGTTTGTTTGTTTGTTTGTTTGTTTGTTTGTACTTTATGCTCGGCCATACCGTTGATCCGATTGTGATGGGGCTTTTTGCAAAATGTTCAGGAGATTTCCGGGATGACCATAGGCTATAAGAGAGTTATGATACTCAACTCCTACAGCATTTAAAATCGCCCTTTTTAGTGGAAAACGTGAAAAAATAGCTCTTTGGGCGCTTAAATGGCTTACGTTGCCAAAATCATAACAAATATACAAAATTAATGTACACAGAATTGAATATCTCAAAAAGCTCTACAAAAACTCCGCGACAGCATATGTTTATCTCTTACGGGTAACTCACAATAACCATTTTTTATCTTTCATTGATGCCAAGAAGATAGAAACAAGTACGTAGTTTCTTGTGCAAGCGTAGCAGCATATGGCGGGTATTCTTTTACGGATAAATCACAATAATTAATTTTGTCTTTTAGCTCATTTATGCCAAGAAGACCGGGAAATCAGCACGGGAAATCTTAAAATAATTACCGATATACATTTATAATTGTTTTTCATTTCACTTATTGAACAAATCATAAGAAGTACATTAAATTTGTTTTTCAGTTCATTTATGCCAAGAAGATCGGGATGATCCCAGACAACGCCGGGTACACAGCATGGGGTATCTAAAAATAATTACGATATAATTGTTTCCCATCACTTATTTAACTAAACATAAAACACATTAATTTTCGTATTTTAGCTCATTTATGTCAAGAATATAGGGATAAGTAGATTCCCGGGCAACGCTGGGTAATCAGCACGGGGTATCTAAAAAATATAAATTTGCATTACTTTTCCTCTTACTTATTCAACTAAACATAAAAGCACATTAATTCTCATTATTTAGGCGTAGCAACGCACGCCGGGTATTAGCTAATATAAAATATTAAATATAACATTTTTGAAAGGCCTCCATGTTGGAACGACTTAATGAGGTTTAATAATTTAGTTGAGGACGACTGACTCCCAGGTACCAATTTTACATTTAATATCTTAAATACTGGGCACTAACAAAGGAACAACGCACAGATAAAGTATTATCAAACGTACCCCAAAGAGAGTTAAACGGAAAAAAAATAAATACAAATCAGTATCGAAAATGATTCCACAATTCGAAATTTCTTAAGAGAAAAGGGTTAACATGGAAGAGTGGCCGGAATTCTCAATTAAAAAAATAATTAATTCTCAATTTACCCGCTTTAGATCATTTTTTTACACCTACTGTATGACTGGTTTTGGAATTTAACGTATCGAAGCAATTCCCTGGAGTAAGAAAACTAGTAGAGCACAATCTGCAGAATGAGAGTTTTATATTTAAAATTCTACTTCATTTTCAAGGTAATTGCGCAAGGATGACATGCAAAATAGCGTTTCACATATTTTAATCCCTCCATGGTATCTTTGCCTTGTCGTGGTGGAGTGGCTTGCGTGCTTACATGACCCCGAGAGCCATACAGGCGGTGGCATTACTGCCGAAAAGTTACCCATTTCGAACAGGTCGAAGGGGTTAAATCCAGACAAAAAATTACTTAGTTCGAAAGAATAACGATCTTTCACCGTAAAAATATAACTATCAAAAAACGTGGATATGAATTACATTGGGTTAAATTTTCCGAGATAAAATAGTCTCCATCGGATCTCGGGGCGGGGACTACTTCAGGGTGGATATTTTAAAATTTTCATTCGAAAAAATGTAGGCCTATTCATCAATTAATCATTTTATATCTAAATTACAGTCTTAATAGACTGCATTAAGGGTTGCTGACTATGGGGGGGGGTCAATCCATTCCATAGGCTCAAACATTGTGATATTCCCAGGAACATGGAATTATATAACATATAATAGGTGGGAGAATAACATTTACGATGATTGGAGGAATGCAAATTATGCAGGAGATGATTTGAAAAACATTAATTCGGGATAGGGATGTATGGAGAGCTTATGTACGCGCCATCATGAATCTACGGTCATGAATCTAAATGAGTTAGTTTATTTAAAACAAATAATTACTATCGTCACATTTCAAGTAGACCCGAAATTTTGCCTACGGGTTCGACGGGTGCCTGTGAGTTAGTTTATTTAAAACAATTACTATCCCCACATTTCAAGTAGACCTTGTCTAAGACGATACGTATTTTTCTCAAATACTCATGGGCGACACACGTAATAAACGTCAACAAATTATTCGTTTAAGGATCTGCCATTTCTGCCATTAAAACTCCTCGATATACATACAGTGTAAGAGTTTGAATCATTTCTAAGAAAAATATCCGATTTGAAGTTGGGAGTGTCCATTAACTTTTTTTATTTCTAGTATGTCTGTATCGGAGTTATCTGTAAAGTAATGCCACGAGTGATTTCCAAATTATCGATAAATTCACGACTCACGAAGTGAGGAGTGAATTTATCTAGAGAATTTGGAAATCAAGAGTGGCATTTGTTAGAACTATTTAACGAATAAAATTAAGCTGTTTACTTACAAATCATTATTTAACTATAGTTATTTTAAAATATTTAATGTAAACGGCGATGTTTGAAAACAAATGAGAAACGATAGGTGCGCTTCATCTGCTTCCTTTGTTTATCACTGCAACCTGATCATATTATTTATTGCCAAAGGAACGCAATATTGTAAGAATGCTCTCTAGTGGAGAAAAAATGAAACACATCAAACTGTATATTAATACATTTCTGATGTCGTATGATGTAAATATGACAATTATATTTTTCTGGATTATTACCTGGGAAAAAAATACATTTAAGAAAGTGCAAACAGTGGTTTCTTTTTTTGGTGGTATAATCAATTGCTACAAATGTTTTTATATATACGTTGACATTCATGCACTATATATACAATATGGTAGCCGTATTTCTCACAGGCTCAGTCACTGCAAAATAATGGTCAGACCTGTTCAGAATATTAAAAAGGAGGAGCTTTCTTTAATATGGTAATTATAACACTGATAAATATTTCGTGAAACACGAATCTGATTGGTTGTAAAACATAAATCATTGAAACGTGATTGGTCATTGACTCCCATTTGGGGCATGAGTTAAATAGTCACATTAATTGCCCACAAGATAAACTTGTGCAAATGAAACAAATGACAGTACGGGTGTTTAGTCATTGCAGCGGATTCTAACACTGCACAAGAGAAATACTATACATATATATCATCATACAGTGAGTAATATATTAAAACCGGAATACTTACCTGTATTCATAGCTTCTGGAGTACGTTCCATAAAATATATTTTTTTTCGATTCCTTGCATATTTTCTTTCTCGTTGAATTTAATAATTTTATATACAAAGCATGTTGTTTCCTCAACAGCCCGTTTCTTACCGATCACTTATCGCTGCACAAAATACCGTACGAAATGTGTTCACTATGAAGTACAAAGACAACTAATAATTCAAAAAGACTAAATGCAGTATTGACTATTGCATGTGACGTTACTATGATTAAACTATGTCCTACACTCAGCTACCCTACTTTGTTCAATATAGTTTATATTTTGTTGAAATGAAAGTAGTCTTACCAATAATTATTGTTTCATTAAGTTATTTTTCTTTTAGTATAGCCCATTTTCTTTTAATAAATTATTTCTATATGATTTTTTCTTTATCATAAATATAAGAATGACTTACAAGGGACCTATCAATGTTTTTTTTTTTCCCCCTGGAAGAATGGACGTATAATAACGACTTCATATAAATAAATCAGTTGCGGGTTTTAACTGAAGTCTCGTAATCAAGACTGAGAAGTACCCTTAAAAAGCAGCGGTACTACAGCAGTTTGGTCTCCCTTATGAGGTGAACATCTCAGGTACATATTTTGTTATTTTAACTTTCTGTACAGTAACCTCAACGGTGGTACATAAATAATGTTAAAAGTACAGTAAAATTTGTTTAATCAGGAACATGAATAATGCGGAAATCTGTCCAATATGAACAAATGTATTGGTCCCAGCGAAATAATAGTAATTTTACGACTACTTATTTTACATAAAACGGAATCTGTCCAACGCGGAAACGGAAGGATATTTCTACACAATTCATGAAAAAATTATAAAGCGGAAAGACAAAGATATAAATTAGTTTCCACTTCATTGGATTTCCGTTAGGCCAAGAAAACAATATGGAATGATTCCTGCTGTCGGGTGAAGTAGAGATTCTACCTGTACCTGAAATTTTCTTTCGGCCTCAATGCACACACGTTATGCGAAATACATTACCTGTCTTACAAATAGCCATTGCACTGTAATATCTTAAACTAGTTTAAATTCTGAGACCGATCTTTCACAGGTAGCGTTCTGAATTTGTGGAATAAATATGACTGAAACGTATGTATCATTGTCATTAAACGAAAAAGTGAAAGTGATTGAAGATAAATCTCCTAATTTCCGGACCGATGCTCCAAAGTCAAGCTCTTGTTGCTAAATCCCTAGGAAATAATTTCAAGGCATCTTCAGGTTGGCTGAACAGTTTTAAAAGACGACACAATGTAGTATGGGTTTGCGGGGTATCAAAGGATGTGGCCGAAAGTGTAGTTAGAGAACGAAAATCGAAACTGGATACGCGCCTAAGAGACATTTTTAAACGTGACGAAACGGGACTGTTTTTTTCACGCGTTGCCGTAGAAGTCGCTCGTACATGCTATACTTTACTTTTCAACGGCAGGGGAACTACAATTAATCCAAGGCAGTAAAAAAACGTATACGGTTCCCTATAATCTAAGATTATTAATAGAATTTAGTTTTTTTATAATGCGGAATTTTGTCTAATGTAAAAAAAAAACTTCCTCCCATGCGATTCCGCTTTCAGCAAGTTTTATCGCATTAATTGAAAATGTTGTTTTCAATCAAGTTTTTTTTAATTAATGTTATAGAGACGGAATTAATTCCTTTTCCCGTCTAATAGAAGGTTGGGATAAAAACAATACCCGGGCAATGCCGAGTAATTAGCTACTGTAACTAAAATCCGAGAATGATATATAGTTGTGCCACGGATATGAAGGTGGGCTATATTGAAGTTGTTTCTTCAGGACAAACCATTTTATTGGATTTTTTGGACTCTTTTACATATCAGACATCGCCCCATTGATGATGTCGTGTATGTTAAGGGCGCAATAAATTCATTAAAGTGATTTTTTTCTGAAGAAACAGGCTTCAAAATAGTCCGTCTTCATATGGCAAAATCATGGCACACACCATAGCCACATGTAGGTATATATTTTTATTTCATTTCAGTAGTAGTAGTAGTAGTTGGTCTATAAGTAGAGAATATTTTATTCAACGACGATCTTATCGATCCCTGTGGACTATTGATTATTATATACGCCTCGTTACCGAGATTTTTGGGTTCAAACTTCGGTGGGATCGGTGGAATTTTTAAGATAAATTAGTATATTACATTTCACTATTTCACCTTGCATTCCTATGTATATCCCTCCATGGTATCTTTACATTGTCGTGGTGGAGTGGCTTGCGTGCTTAAATGATCCTGAGAGCTATGCCGGTGGTAGCATTGCTGCCGATAGGGTTATCCATGCCGGACTGGTCGAAGGTGATAAGCCAGACGAAAAAAGTACCTTGGGCGAAAGAGTGACGATCTTTCACCGTAAAAATACAGCCGTCAAGAAATGCGGACATGGGTTCTACTGGGGTAAAATTTTACGGAGGTCAAATAGTCCCCCATTCGGTTCTCCGGGCGGGGACTACTTCAGGGAACCCATGCCAAAGGCTCAAACATAGGGACATGTTCCTAGGAACATGGAATGTTAGGACTTTATACAATAGTGGGGCACTACAGATATTAACGCGGGAACTAGGTAAATCGCCCTTGGATATAGTCGCTTTACAGGAAGTTAGGTGGCCAGGAATAGGTAGTCAGGAATCAGGAACCTTTGCATTATACTATGGGGGTGCAGAAAGCCTGCATTTGGAATGGGTTTTTTAGTCAGAAGGAGGATACTATCCGCTATCCGAGATATTAAGTTTGTTAGTGATAGGATATCATACATAATTCTAAAGGGTAAACGACATGATTTTATAATTGTAAATGTACATGCCCCCACAGAAGATAAAGATGACAAGATCAAGGATGAGTTCTATGAAGAATTAGAATGCTTATTTGATAGCCTTTCACGATATCATATGAAAATTGTCTTATGAGATTTTAATGCAAAAGTGGGGCGGGAAGGTATATTCAAACCAACAATAGGCAAATTCAGTCTTCATGAAGATAGTAACGACAACGGGGTTAGATTAGTCACATTTGCCACATCCAAGAATCTCATTGTTAAGAGCACAACATTTCAGCATAAGGATATTCATAAATACACCTGGACGTCTCCAGATGGAGAAACTCGGAACCAGATAGATCATGTATTAGTGGATAAACGCTGGCACAGTAGCATCATTGATGTTAGATCAGTTAGAGGGACAGACTGCAATTCGGATCATCATCTGGGCAGAGTGAAAATCAGACAACGGCTATCGCTTAGGAGAGGAACAAACGCTACAGATGATTCTGTAAAATATGAATTAAAAAACTTGAAAAATGATGAAATGCGGCAAGAATACCAAATCAAAATTACTAATGGATTTGAAGTACTGGAATCTTCAGATGACAATGTGGCAAACGAAGAAGAAACTGATATAAATAAAGAATGGGAGGCTATAAGAGATACTATTAAATTGTCAGCATCAGAAAGTACTGGCTGTTTAAAAAAGAGGCAAAACAAGAAATGGTTTGATGAGGAATGTGCCGACATTGTGAAGAAAAGAAAGGTAGCAAAATTGAAATGATTACACGAGCCAAATGAGGTAAATTTAGAGCAATTGGGTAGTATTAGACAGGAAATCACCAAGTTACTAAAGAGTAAAAAGAGGAAATATTTGAGAGAGAAGATTAATGATCTTGAAATGAATGCAAAAAATAGGAACATTAGAGAATTATATCAGGGAATTAGGATAGAGAAGAAAGGGTTTCAGGCTAGAACAAACAATTCGGAATGAAAATGGGGATATGATTGCAGATTCCAGGAGTATATTAAATAGATGGAAAAGTTACTTTAATGAGCTATTAAATGTACATACAGAACAGGACATTGAGGAGGATAATTTACAGACAGCAGAAATGCTATTCGCAGAACCAAGTGCATTAGAGGTTGAAATGGCAATAGAAAAATTGAAGATGTATAAAGCATCATGTTCGGATGAGATCCCAGCAGAACTGATAAAATCAGGGGGAGAAAAATTGATGGACAAGATACGCTGGTTGCTTAGTATGATTTGGGAAAAAGAAGCTCTTCCAGATGAATGGAAGGAAACAATTATCGTACCAATTTATAAGAAAGGAGATAAAACTGATTGCAACAACTACAGGGGCATCTCATTACTTTGAACTTCGTACAAAATTCTAACAAATATATTAGTAAGCAGACTTACTCCCTATATTGATGACGTTCTAGGAGATCATTAATGTGCATTTAGAAGAAACAGGTCTACAACAGATCAGATGTTTAGTATAAGACAGATTTTAGAAAAGAAATGGGAATATAATGGTACTGTACATCAACTATATGTTGATTTAAAAAAAAAAAGCATATGATTCAATTAAGAGGGAGAAGTTATATAGTATCCTGCTGGAGTTCGGAATTCCTAAAAAGTTAGTTAAACTTATACGAATGTGTCTAAATGGCACAAAGAGTAGGGTGCGTGTAGGCAAACAGTTTTCGGACACTTTTGAAATCCAGAATGGGTTGAAGCAAGGAGATGCACTATCTTCTATACTATTTAATTTTGTACTAGAGCATGCCATTAAATCTTTAGAGAATGAGGAAGGCTTACAACTGAATGGTATTAATAAGCTGTTAGTTTATGCTGATGATGTAGTACTATTGGCCGATAGCGAGGAGATACTAAAGGTCAACATGCACACACTATTGAGTAACACTAAGAAATTAGGACTGGAAGTAAATATCAATAAAACTAAATATATGGTCACACGTAGGAATTCATTATATAATGGAAATGGACAGCTAATGACAAATAAGGGGGATTTTGAGGAAGTGGCTGAATTCAAATACCTAGGAACAATAATCACAAATAGGAATGAGATGCACAAAGAAATTAAACATAGGCTCAATTCTGCAAATGCGTGCTATTATGCATTGCAGAGACTCTTGATATCCCAACTCCTTTCAAAAAACGTTAAACTGAAAATATATAAAACTATTATTCTACCAGTTATATTATATGGGTGCGAAACATGGACTCTTACTTTAAGGGAGGAAAGGAGATTACAAGTATTTGAGAATAAAGTACTTAGGAAAATTTTTGGACCAAAGAGAGATGAACAGACAGGTTAATGGAGAAGACTACATAACAATGAACTAGATAGTCTTTATAGGAAGCCAGATATAATAAGAACAGTTAAGTCTCGTAGACTGCAATGGGCAGGACATGTTGCACGTATGGGGAATAAAAGACTTGCATGGAAGCTTCTTGTAGGAAAGCCAGAGGGAAAACACCCAGTTGGTAGACCAAGAATGAGGTGGGAGAATAACATTAACTATGATTTGAGGGAAGTAGATTATACAGGGAATGATTGGAAAGAATTTGAGGGATGTATGGAGAGCGTATGTCCGCGCGGGCATGAAACTACGGGTTCGATAGTGCCAGTGAGTAAGTAAGTAAGTAATTATTCCTATGTATATTTGACAGGGGCTGTCTACTGCATTACGTATCTTGCTTTATTAATTTGTTTATATTCTATTAGTAGGACGTATATAGGCATACCCCATATCTCCCTCGTGGAGTCATGGGTTCTCCCCTAAGGGAGAGCCTTTAACCAAGGTAATTTAGTATGCTTATTTCCTTATAGATGTCAGTGAATGCCATGTGGTCAGCACATAGCCTCAATGAGATATATAATAGGCAAATAACATGGGGAAGGTTCTTTTACAACCTGAAGATCTTCAATCTTGGAACCTAAGGCTTAAAGTCCCTCCCGGAGGACTTTCGCCTTGGATTTTTCCCGCCCTAAAAATCCACCGACCTCTACCGGGTTTGAACCCCCGAGACTAGAGACAAGGAACATACCCATTAGACCATCGCAGCCGACATTTTATTAGTTAGATTCGTTTTAATTACCATTAACATTAATACGTTTTAGCTATTACTCTTATTGTTGTCAGTTTGACAACATTCTCATTTACTATCCAAGTTTATAATTTGTGGTTGTTGTATTTTAATGTAATATTGTTTGACCTGGTTGTGTGGAACAAATGGTTAAATAGTCTTATCTTGACCAGACTAAATATGTAAATACATAAATAAGGAAAAACTGCACTTAAACTACCGTGAAATATTTCCGGAGTCCTATAGAACAACTGTGCGCATGCGCCAGATTTATAGAGCCACCGATAATCCACAATCGAACCACATATCGATTATCATCCTCGATTACTATCCGTCGCTATGAAATTTAAATGACCACTATTTGCAATAAATCCCCAAATCTATGTCAAAAAATATATTAATAATATTACAATTACCAAACATTTATTAAAAATGGGTGTACACTTATCTATGACTCCCTAACGCTGGTCCAACCAGCGATAACCCAAAACAACGATAGAAAAATCATACACTAAGTAATTTACTCTATGGAGAAAATAACATATTGGCTAATAGTGTCATTTGCTTATTTAAATAACTACCTCAAAAGTATCTAATAATGTTATAAAAATTGTTTGAGAAAGTTTAAAATATTAAATAATGTTAGTAAATACAGAAGAAGAGCTATAGTTTACAACAATTATACTGAAAAATCAAGCGCTAGTAGAAGTGCAGTTGAGCCCATAAATAATATTAGAATAAACAAATGCTGATTATGGCTTCCTTCGCAAAGACTTAGATGAACGCGAGACTTACACTTACGACACGTAAAAAAATCTCAATCCTGAAAAAAGAGGCGTCTGAGCAAAATTTGTGAATTTAGTGAATGAACTTTTCTGTTAAAGAGCGTCAATTACACTTTATAATTTTTAAATAGAAATATTCCACAATAGGCCTACAGTGTTTCTCCTTCAACCCAAAGTGATTTGTCGCCAAGGGTTCCTGCCTAAAGCATCTTCTTCCCTCAAATCTCTAGCTTCCATACTCCTCCTCACTTCATCTATCCAAGGTTCTCTAGGTCTGCCTCTTCAACTTTTTCCATTAGCTATCCAATCAAGGATCTTCTTTGATATTCTATCTTCTTCTATTCTTATGACGTGTCCATACCATTACAAAAGTTTTTCTTCTAGTTTATCTAATGTTTAACTTTAATAAGATGCATGATGAAGTTCCGTTGAGGTATTATTCAAATTAAAATATAAATTTATGAAATATTTACCTAAAAGGTCAGTCTCCTCAACTTTATTAGTTATTTTCTGTAGCGCTTTCGGGACTAGTCCCATCATCAGCAGGATTCAAAACTAGTGTTTCACTGAAGACTGGTAGAGGGGGTTACATGTGCTGGGTGCATTTTCATTTATCAGATAGTCGTTGTTAACTGCCTTGAAAATTCCCATCTCCTCGAGTACGTTTATGAAGTTGAGGAGACGGACCTTTTAGATAAGTATTTCATAATTTTACATTTGTCTAATATGTTTTTTTAACTTGCATAATTTCCCTTATTCTGCTGTTGAGGTATATAATTTCCTGATTGAAAGCTGGACGTGAAAGGACCGACTAATTTTGCACTAAATTAATTTGAGGCTGGTCCATAAATCTACAAGAGAACACCGGTTTTATTTCCCAAAGTAAAGTAAGCCATAATCAGGCATTTTATTCAGTGAAAACATGTCATGATCTGGGGTTCTTCGGAATAAAAGGCGAATATATTAAGCGTTGGTCCACTCAGATCTACATATATTTTATTCTGAATTAAGCACTGTGTGGCGTAGATGAATTGAAATATATTAATATTTAAGTAAAACAATTTAGCATTGAGATTGATTAATATTATAAATCGCTGTGGTCTCGGATATCGTCTCTGCCTCGTATCCGGTGGGCTCGGATTCAATCGGCAAAATTTCCTGGATGATGTTTTTCGGGATTTTTCCTCGCCTGTAAGATAAATATCAAGAAACTGTAAGGTCTAAACGGTCCCCGAACATCATCTGCCATCAATTAATTTTAGGGGGAAATTAGATTATTGAATAGAATGGTTGGATTATTTTTTTTATAATATAACATTTTATATCTTTATTTAGAGCGGCATATACTTGATATATCAGCAAAAAATTAATGCAAATCCCTCTCTCTCTACCACTAACTAACTCACTGGCACTATCGAACCCGTAGGTTCACGGCCGCACGTACATAACATCTCCATACATCCCTATCCTGAGCCAATGTTTTCCAATCATTCCTTGTATAATCTACTTCCCTCAAATCGTACTTACTTACTTACTTACTCACTGGCACTATCGAACCCGTAGGTCATGGCCGCGCGGACACAAGCTCTCCACACATCCCTATCCTGTGCTAATGCTTTCCAATCATTCCCTGTATAATCTACTTCCCTCAAATCATAGTTAATATTGTTCTCCCACCTCATTCTTGGTCTACCAACTGGGCGTTTTCCCTCTGGCTTTCCTACAAGAAGCTTCCATGCACGTCTTTCATTCCCCGTACGCGCAACATGTCCTGCCCATCGCAGTCTACGAGATTTAACTGTTCTTATTATATCTGGCTTCCTATAAAGAACATGTAGTTCATTGTTATGTAGTCTTCTCCATTCACCTGTCTGTTCATCTCTCTTTGGTCCAAAAATTGTCCTAAGAACTTTATTCTTTATTTATGAGGCATTAGAAACAAAATATAAAATATATAACAAGAAGGTTTAAGAATATGGAATGAAGAATTAGAGAGGATAATAAAGATA